>OW618036.2:25033282-25483663 GCA_939531255.2 Thera britannica
ATTCGTTGAGAGGGACATCTATGGCTGCCTTTATTTGTTTCGTCCATCTCGTGGGTAACCTATCGTGAGCTCTTTTCTCATCAAACTTCCCCTAATTTAAATACACCCTATAAAGTCACTTTTTTGTTCGTACTGTACGTGATTGTACAATCACGTCCTTGTATTTGTTTTCCAAAAGGTCACGCTCTATGGCTTTGACCCCAAATGCCTGCAAACAATCACTTTCTGTGCATAATAGTCTATAACTGTCTGACTCCGTCGGAGAACAGCTGAGACTAGTAATAATATTATATTATCTGTGGCTGAGAATAGGTTTCCAAATGACAATCAAGAACTATATGTATTTTGCTTCAGAAGCTCGTTTTTTCTTTTTTTCAAGGAGCCATTTGGGCGACTAAAGGCCTGTGCACATCCAGGTGATGGCGATCTGCTGAAACGCTGTTAAATATCGCTGTCATATTTGACGTTTCAGCTGATTGCCATCGTGATCGCTAGATTTGCGCAGGCCTTAAAAATCTCCGTTACTAGCTCTACGACCTAATTATTACTTTAGCGATTTTTTTATTATCAGTACTACGTTACGTCTGGTCATTGAGAGCGATCACTTTATCTTGACCTAACTTTAACTGCGGCTCCATGTGTGTATGTAGTAGACCTTTAAGTGAACCCTACCGTTTTTAATGACCTTCGAAGCGTTATTTTGAGACTACCATCTACCTTTGTTGGGTATCTCGGTACGTACCAATATTCATGCGTTCTATTAAGCACCGTAAAGAACAAAATGGTTTTTTTTTTGACGTTGTGACAAAGCAGGGATGTCGTAATGGCCCGAACACACCTAGTTCGCTGGCGGTAGCGATCAGTGAAACGCTGTCAAATATCGCTGTCAGATTTGAGATTAGACAGCGAATATTTGACAGCGTTTCACTGTTCGCTACCGCCAGCGAACTAGGTGTGTTCGAGCCTTAAGAGGGAACTAAGGCAACGCACTAAGAGATGAGTAATAATAGGTCCTTACTCATTTGTTATTGGAAATTCTATAACAAGCATTTGCAGATTATAATTGTCTGTAAATTGGCGCGCAATTCGAAATTCAAATATATTTTATTCGAAAGTCGTGCTAATTTCATTTCAAACTCAGTCTTTTGTTATTATACCTAGCTGCCTGTCCCGGCTTCGCACGGGTGGACATTTATTTTTAAAACACATTAATATAGCCTATGTTAGTCAGGGTGAATTCAGCTTTCCAATGGTGAATGAATTTTTGAAATCGGCACAGTAGTTTTTGAGTCATGCATTACTGACCAAAATACAAAAATACTTATCATTCCTCTTAATAATATATGTATAGATGTAGATAATTATTATTGGACTATAAATCTGCAAATTTTTATCAGACGCACTTGATGTGCGGGCTGGTTTCGGGCCCTTTTTGCGTGACCCTTGACACGTGTTGCTCGAACTTTTTTAGATTCTACAACTCGCCGGTTTCCTCACGATGTTTTCCTTCACCGTTTGTTAAGAGTACTGGCATAGTGCACATAAATTTTTCGATAGAAAAACTCATTGGTACACGACTGGATTTGAGCCCACGACCTTCGGATCGGAAGGCGGGGCCGCTACCACTAGACCACCAGTGCTCATATTGGACTATATTATTGGAAACTTAATCAATTTTGATTTATAAGCAAAGTCGCGGGCAATTCCTAGCTATAAATACAGATATTATTCTCTATTTGTCAATGTTTATGCATGAGCAGCTTCCATTGATTATTGAGACGGCTGGCTGTCTACTAAGGCTTAATTCAAGGCTCGATTACAGTCGACTGATCAATCCGTGTCTTTACAGATGAAGTAAGGGCGTGATTGCATGGACGGCGGCGTCCCGGGGCGGACGGCTTCGCCCGTCTACCGCCCGCCTTATCTGTGAGTATTGTACTGGCATGACATGTTTGCGAGAGACATGGTTTAAGTTGAATTACCATGGTCTTCTACTTATTGTGTCACTGATTCTTTCGAACCAAGTGTGGTGAAAGGGTTTTAAGCCCTCCTTTCGTGCACTTTACACATATTTTAGAGCTTTTTAGGTTCAACGATATGCTGGTTTCCTCACGATGTTTTCCTTCACCGATTGAGAGCACTAGCATAGTGTACATAAATTTTTGGGCTAAAAAGTCATTGGCACACGACTGGATTTGAACCCACGACCTTAGAATTGGAAGGCAGGGCCGCTACCACTAGGCCTCCAGCGCTCTCCATTCCATGCATTTCCATGGTGACAAAAAGCTATGATTTCACAAAAATATATCGTCACATCATCATCATCAGCCTGAAGAAGTCCACTGCTGGACATAGGCCTCCCCTACACATTTCCAGGAAGAACGATTCTGAGCCCTTTCCATCTACCGACTTCCTGAGATCTTAACAATGTCGTCGGTCCATCTGGTGAGTGAGTCTGCCTTACGTTTCATCTTCCGGATCGTGGTTGCCATTCGAGAACCTTTATTCCCCAACGGTTGTTGGTTCTTCGAGCTATATGACTTGCCCATTGCAAAAAATATACTTAAATTACAAAAAAATACATGCATAATTATAGTTATACATACATAAATTACAAGAATTACTTTTTTTCTCCAGACAGACACCCACTTATTTTTTGACATTTCCTCTAAGTTGTATTTATTTTTAAATTTAACATAGATAACCGATTCAAAACCTGCTGGCCTACCATGAGCTTCATATGGTTATGGTTATGGCTGCCAAAATTGTGTCAACAGTGTCAACACATTCAAACCCAAGAAGAAAATGAATGTGTGGGTCAGCCTATCTATACACAATTTGACAGCCATAGCCATAACCATATGGAGCTCGTGGTAGCCCTGCTGGAACCAAAGACAGAGCCAGACAGAGCTCATGGTAGGCCTACAGTAATAGTAACTATCCTCCTTGGTGCAACAAAGGCTTATTGTTACAGAAGCGCTGCCGTATCGGGCCGGTTCCACCGCGCACAATAACAGTGTACAATGAACTCCACGGAACTAAGTGTCGACGCGAACCGGTCCACACCTATTTACAGCATAGGGACTAGCTTCATTACGCAATGGTTAGTACCTCATCATCATTTAAATCATCATCCACAGCCTGACGTCATCCCCTGGGTATAAGCTCTGTCCCTGTTTGCCATTATAGATAGTGCAATTCACGAAGACGCGCCCCACCAATTTTCGGTTGAGGGGATCGCGGGGTGCGGGGAGTTTGCTCCGAGCGGCAGTCGCGAACCGTAGTCTATACATTATACTGTGCGTGTGCACTCATAGGTAATTAGTGTGTACCGATAACACTCAAACATTGACGGAAGCTTGCACACATATACTATAAACAGTTAGGAGGAATTAGTGGGGCGCGTCTTCGTGGATTGCACTATATCTATACCCAGTTTGACCCATAGCCCAAGAGATGGCAACTATCTTTTGAGAAACACTTGTTAGTATATTCCCTATTCCCCATTCCCCTTAGTCACGCCATGACGTGGGAATGGCTGGACCATTGGAAGGGCTGAAAATTGGTGGGGATTTAAGGACTGTTTTTTCCGGAAAGTAACGGGAACGGGGCGAGCGAAGACACGAGCGCGCGCTAGTAAGAGAAAAAAAATCGAAAGCAATGTCAAGTTCACGAAAGAAGCTTCTTTATGGACACTTAAATACTTTCACCACACTTTTGACTCCACTTTCACCAACTTTCATTACTCTTGCAAACATATACCATTGATTTGGTGATTAAATCTTCTTTCGCTTCGCTCACTCGATTGAATATTATATTAACTAAGTAAATGCTTGTTCTAGTAACAATTTTCTTAGACAAAGATAAATAACAACGGTAAATGCAGTTGCTTATCTTTTATGTTTCTCTTGAAAATTTATCTTTTCTTAATATTTGTACTTTATCATAGTAAGTATGCATAATAGTAAAACATCCACGTTTCCCCCTAGTAATAATAGGTGGAAAAAAACATTCTTCTCTATTAGTAGGGATAAATTAGTACGGATATGTGGAACTTGCAAATTTATCTACCATTCTCTCTCTAAATTATATAAATTTTTAGCTTTATAATTTCTCTACCATTCTCTTTTTCAATTGTATTTTAGTGCCTTCGAAAAGAGATGGTGGGAGGCTCGGGATAGGGAAAACTGGAAGCTGGCCTTTGCCCAGCAGTGGGACGACATAGACTAGAAAAAAAAATCTGTTGTCTGTCAAGTCGGCTTACTGCATGAATCTACAAACTTCATTTACTGACGATAGTTGAACGTGACAACGTCATAAAAAATACACAGATGTCGAACGCTGCCGAATGCGGAGGTCGATTGTGCCTCTTTGCTGCTCGTTCCGCGCTCTCGCTTGCACTTCAAGCCTTAAATGGAACGCCTCAGAGCGAGGTAACGCCGCATGAGTCATGTTTTTTCGTGCGTGCAGCCGGCTCCATCGAATTATAAGACGTTGTCACGTCAAAAATAGTTTTAGTTGTACAAGTTTAAAAAGAAAATTCTAGAATAAATCGCCTATAACCCGTTACTTGACATTCTACTTCGCCGTAAAAACGTTACGTTGCATATTTTATTGCCACCAAATGTATTGTTACGAGCATTTCAAAATGATCCTAGAACGTCCCATTTTAGCGTTTTCTATGTCAGAATAGCTTTTAAATATTAGATTTTACGAGCGAATGCCATAGTGGGACGCTTGCAGTAAATTTTCAGTTTATTTGAATTATAAAATAGACTGAGAAAATACCAAGTGAATAGTTTGCTGGCTTGTAGATTGAGTATTGGTCTTGCAACAGAAAAATTAATTATGTTTTCATTGCTCATACTCGGAAAGTAGGTCTGAAGTTGCCTGAGGGGCTTAATTGATAGTAATACTTTCAGCCCTAGGGAGAGCTACTGACGCTGTCAAATTATAAAAAAAACAAGTTCTATTTTCACATTTTTATTCAACCATGCTCCAATCTTCTAAACAGCAAGGAGGTTATTGAACCAAATTCCAACTTTTTATTCAGCAAGGAGGTTGAAACCCATTACAACGGTAAGAAGTTTAAAAAGTCTAATTAGAGGGCGATGTAAAATAAAATTCACTCATTTTTCTATCATGTTTATATTTTTACTTTCCTTGTATTCGTAATGAAAAGCACAGTGTTTACCTCGGGTGAAAGACTTATTTAAGTCCCTCGAGCTCCATTGGCACCCTCGCTAACTTAAATTCGTGACTTTCAATCCTCGGGTAACAATATACTATTTCATACAGTGGTTTACTGTGTGTAGTTGTTAGCATTAAGAGGGCATTACACAGGCGACTCTCCATACAAACGTAGTCCCCTATTTCCTCCCTGGATAATGCCTCTAGAGCAGCGGTTCTCAAACTTTTTTGGTCACGGAACCCTTTTGACAAGCAAAATACTTGACGGAACTCTACAATAAAACAATAGTTTTTAAAAGTGTATTCTTTATTATAGAAGCATAATAAAAGAACAATGTAACAGTTACTAATTATTTTGATTTTTTTTCTAAATTCTTGCGGAACCCCTACAGGGGTAGCGCGGAACCCTAGGGTTCCGCGGAACACACTTTGAGTACCGCTGCTCTAGAGTAACCATTTTTTTGGATTTTATGAGAAAAAATGGTTACTCTAGAGGTATTATCCATTTGTATGGAGAGTCGCCTGTGTGATGCCCTCTTAAGCTGAGACGAGACCCCTTTGCCCCACACAACACAGCTTGGATAGGTAGGTTGGTAGGTTAGTGTAGCTACCTAACTACCTGTCCAAGCAAATTTATGTTTATTTCTATGTTTTCCTTTTAGTTCTTAGTTGTTTTTTTTTTGTCTTATTGTTACCAATATCTACTAATTTGTCAAACATGTTTGTGGGTGCAAATAAACAAGTTTTCTTTCATACTTTAAAAATATTATTGTTAAATATTGCACGAAACCCAATATTTAAAAGATGCCATACAATATTAAGAGTCGAGTCCAATGTCGTCACACTGAACTTACGCAGTTCTTAAAAAGAAAAAAGATCGTCATTTGATTGCGCCATAAAAGACATTTCTCGGCACTCAATCGAATTTCCAGAATGGAATCGACAGCCTGAGGCAGCGCCTTTTATGATTCACAGCTATAAACATAGACCCAAACGAGGAATCTAACTGCTTACTACGGTCGAAAGTACATAAACAAGAAAGGATAGGACCGCCCCAAATGATTATTGCCTAAAGAAAGACAAAAGATATAAAACATAAGCTGGAACGCCATATATGAAAACGAAAGTAACGACTTTGCTCACGTAGTACTATTTCCACTTAAACGCTCTTTTTAGTAAGCGCCAGCAATTTTCTAGTCTCTTTGTGTTTAGAACCGAAGATTTTATGATGCGTGTTTTTTTTTCAACTAGCTTATAGAACAATCATATTACTATGGCCCACCTGATATTAAGTGGTAACAATTGCCTATAACAAAGCATTGCCTCGTAAGTCCCGCACGTCATGAACGTGCCCTACGATGCACTATTCTGCGTCCATCAACTTGAGTCATACAGATGTTTAGCCTCACGTGCCTGAAATTTCACCAGCACCCACATCCTTCAAACCGAAACACAGCAATGCAGCTTCACGGCAAAAATAGGCATGGTGGTAGTACTTCCCCGGACGAGCCCTTCACAAAGAGCTCTACTACTCTAAAGGCCTGCGCACACCTAGTTCGCTGTCAGATTTGAGATTTGACAGCGATATTTGACAGCGTTTCACTGATCGCTACCGCCAGCGAACTAGGTGTGCGCAGGCCTTTAGAGTAAATGAGTGAACTTTTATTAAAAAATATATAGATAAACCTTCAAACTGCTCATCCATGGCCTTCTAATAGACAGAAGTAGAACGATATTGTACACCGATATGGAACAATCAGCAGGCCTACCGTAAGCTCTGTCTGGCTCTGTCTCTGGCTCTGGTTTTGAGTCTGTGTGAGTGTTCACTAGTGTATTATACTGTGTGTGACGTTTTGACGTAGGATTTATTTAGACAACACACAGACTCAAAACCAGAGACAGAGACAGACAAAGCTTTTGGTAGGCCTACAGTGTATGCAAGCTTAGCATGCATATCGTAGAGGCTCGTAGAGGCGTGTAGCGGTTCGTAGCATCTCGTAGTAATCCGCTACGGCCTCGGGGGGATTATTACGTTGGCTGAACCATGTTCTAGGTATTACTGTTCTATCGATTCTGTGAGTTTGCTGTTACGTCAACAGTTAATGATGATTTAGTTTTTCTTAAATCAAAGGTCACTAGTGGTTTAATAGCAACCCCGCCTTCCGATCCATAGGCAGATAATTTAATTATATCAAGGCCTTTTACCAAATTTATTATTATGATTTGACCGAAAAAATCTCACGACGCAGAATGATGTCAACCTCGACCAAAAAACCAGATTGATTTCATTCCCAATGTGACTTTATATAAGGCCCATGAAATTTGGAATTTAACAACTCATCAATCTTGAAGCATAGAGGTAAATTTTGCTGAACTGTTTTTTTCATAATATTAATAAACATTCTTTCTCTTATATTTTTAAGTAAAAGATAACTAATAAAGAATTATTTGAAAATCTTTTAAATAAAAATTCATTAATATTAGAACAGGGCGTAATAAAACAACTGTCCAAAACCTTGGGTGGATAAAGTATCAATCAGTATAATAAAAAATTCCAATGGAACAGTGTGAACGTAAAAATAATAAAAGTCAATTGACAATATATTTTATCAACAGGAAACTCCAAAAACTAAAGCAGCGGACATGCATACCGACAGCTGACTACCCCGAGTGCCAAGGAGGGTACCTTGTGGCGAACGGCACCAACTACACTGACGTCTACTACCTCAACAACACCTTAGAAAATCTGCTCAATGGTAACGGAGAACTGGTGAGTACACGCACAGAAAAAACCTTTAAGTGTTGCATGTTTTTCTAGGATACTCGTAGTCTAGTCTAGAACTGGTACTTAGATTCACACAGCTTTGAGATTTTCACGTTATTTAGATAAACAAAAAAAAAGCCTTATTGCTCTCCAATAAACATTTTTATTTCTTTAAATAACTTAGATCTATATTATTATAAAAACTTACCTTCCCTTCGGTGGGACCCCTCAGCGGGTATAAGCCTCCTCCAATGCGTCCAGATCGCCAACGCTTTCTAGGCCGACCACGAGGCCGCCATCCTAGCTATCTATTATAAAAAACCTTCCCCCATCCCCCGATAGAAGGTTTACATACGTAAAGGCCTCACGTGTCTGTTACACCATGATGTTTGTAATTCATACCGTCACTTCCTTCACCAAAGTAATGTCAAACAATGAACCAGTTACACACATACTCCATTCGTAATAATGTCTACATCCTGACAGTTTGACAGCAAATCAATACATTATTATCATCACATCAATATTCAATATTACACGCTGCCAGGATATTTGTTTTATTAAAGGCACTGGTTCACAGAAACTGAGTTCGCTTTTTCAATGTTGTATAAGGTGCTATTATTATAAAAAATCTGTGCATATTGCCAGTGATGACATACGGAACTGAGACGAGACTGAGACGTGGTCGTGGTGTGGTGGTTTCGTACACAAGCTCAAAGTCGCGCAACGAGCTATGGAGAGAGCTATGCTGGGAGTTTCACTACGAGATAGAATCAGAAATGAGGATATCCGTAGAAGAACCAAGGTCACCGACATAGCTCTTAGAATTAGTAAGTTGAAGTGGCAATGGGCAGGTCATATAGCTCGAAGAACCGACAACTGTTGGGGAATAAGGGTTCTCGAATGGCGACCACGAACCGGAAGACGAAACGTAGGACGCCCACCCAACAGATGGACCAACGACATTGTTAGGATCGCGGGAAGTTGGTGGATGGAGAGGGCTCAGAATCGTTCTTCCTGGAAATGTGTAGGGGAGGCCTATGTCCAGCAGTAGATTTGTTTAGGCTGATGATGATGATTCTAATAGTGAGTAGGTATTGTAGATCTACTTTTTTTCAATTTTCCGTTTGTTACTACACCGCCTTTCAATTCGTTATTTCTTTCCATGCAAAGGTTGCCTGGAAGAGATCGCTCTCAGCGATAAGGTCGCCCATTGTTTTACCTAATTGTTAATTTTTTATGTCCTGTACTGTATCTTTTGTGTGGTGAACAATAAAGAGTTATCTATCTATCTATGATTATTATTAAAAAAAATATTCTTCATAAATCCCAACCATCTCTAGATAACTATACAGAATATAGTTTTAGCTTAAAAATAGACAGTCACAGAAATTTAATGGGCAGCTTTATCGCTAACAGCGCTATAGCCAGGCAACCTTGTGTCTTTTACGTCTAAAGGCTACCACTGACGATACGTCCATTTAGTAGACTTCCTTTTGGATGCACTCCAAATGGAAATTTATCCAGATACGGTACCATTCACAATACTTCCATTTGGATGCATGGCGTCACTTCGAACTTTGCAATCGTACGGAACGGAAATAAATAATACTATGGATAACAATACTTTACTGGTGGCAGCAGATATGTGTATTTTATTAAAAAGACAAAAAAAATATATTTCATAATTTTATATTTATTTATATAATATTAGTAATAATATTTTTCTATTACTTCCAACACAAAGTCACGCGCGGACAAAGACATAAAAAAAAATTATAACGCTTGACAAATACACAGCACATGCACCACCATCGACATCAAAACATAAACTGAAACAATAACCTCAAAAAAATGGACGCCGTTTCGCCCATTCACGGACAATTCGGACTGCTTCCATATGGCGTGGCGCACGTTTCTGACATTGACGGACGGCCACGGATGACGTCCATTTGGCCTGGACGCATGGATTTCAATCCGTTTGGAAATCCAGAGCTGCCTGACGTCCATCCAAATGGAATATTTTTTTACCATTCATAGGACGATTTTGGACGACGACTACTCCATTCGGATTAATGGACGTATCGTCAGTGGTAGCCTTAAAAGGAAACCAAAAGATTCACAAGTTTGCTACGTCTCCGTTGCTTTACGGCCGTTGTAACGGTCGACACTTTGCAAAGACCATACTTAAACTACAGTGTAAAGTAAGTAGAGTACCTATTTGCCGTCGATACAATCACGGTTTGTGGGTCGGGGGTGTGCTTACAGTTTTTTTATCGACAAGAAATCACTGAAGCGGTTTTAATTTTTATAACGGTTTTATACAACGGTTCTGTCCATCCCAAGGTTGCCTGGTAGAGATCGCTGTTAGCGATAAGGCCCATTGTTTTACTGTGACATTTTATTTTTAAACTAAATACTGTATTCCTATATGTGTCATAGTAATCAATAATACTTATTGACCATGTCTTTCCTGTGGATTAGGCCGACTAAGCTGTCAGTATGGTATGGGTGCTGGGCAAGCCTATTCCATCTAAAGTCCTGTCCCAGGCACTATAGCGTCCCGTAAGTAGGGGCATGAGTAATCACCAATTGCTCCTGACGCTATATAAATCATCTACAATAGATGCAAAGGCCTGTTTACTTACTTTACTTTAATCAATAAAGAGTTATCTATCTATCTATCTATCTATACAATGCTGCATATTCTGTTATGTAGCGTCTTAACAGCTTGGTTGGCAAATAATAGCTCTGCCTTCTGCGCTGTAGGACGTGGGTTCGGTTTCCACCGACGGAAAATCGATCGGCGTTTCAAAGTGATCCTTGTAATACAACTGAATAAGGAAGTTTCAATTTTTTTCTGTAAAACGCTAACGTAACTTTTTTCAGCATTTGTCACGTGAATATCGATTGCAATGCTTCAACACTACGTACACTTTGACAGTTAAAATGTATTAATTCTAGATACTAGTGTGCCTGTGCTAGTATTTCTCTTCAGAAAGTGTGAGCATGGTTGAGCTCTGACAGCTAATCGATTCACGCCATTATCGACTATGTCAGGGACGATTATTATAAAACGTTGCTTTCCTATAACTTTATTGACCACTAGCAGCCCGTCCCGGCTTCGCACGGGGTAGACAATATTGTTGTACATTATTTTGTTCTATCGCCAATAGTTTCGGCAGCGCATTCGACGAAAGACATTTTAAGACTCATTTTTCTACACCTTCGGTTACATTGTTCAAATTTTACCAAGGATCCCTAATTTTTTTCAAAATGAAATGTAGCCTATGTCAAATTGGAAGAATGTAGCATTCTATTGGTGAAATAATTTTTTAAATCGGCCCAGTACTTTTTGAGCCTATTCATTACAAACATACAAAAATAGGTACAAATCTTTCCTCTTTATAATATTAGTATAGATAGGCATCTACTCAGCTGCATAAAAGGTGGTCCAAAACATTCTACTAATACAATGAATGTGGAAGTCACGATGTTGCTTTTGCTGGCCGTTTCACTTCGTGCTAGAATCAGAAATGAGGATATCCGTAGAAGAACCAAGGTTACCGAGATAGCTCGTAGAATTAGTAAGTTGAAGTGGCAATGGGCAGGTCAAATAGCTCGAAGAACCGGCGACTATGTGGGAATTAAGGTTCTCGAATGGTGACCACGAACCGGAAGACGAAACGTAGGGCGCCCACCCACCAAATGGACCGACGACATTGTTTAAAACGTGTTTAAACTGATTTGTGTTTGTTTTTTTCGATTGGCATTGACCGAAGACATGCGTCTTCGGTCCTGAGTAGAGTCAGAGGAGGTCTGTTGGCCTCACCAGCAAACATAATAAATAAATATTGTAGACAATCCAATCAACACTATCTAGCCCCAAATTAAGCATAGCTTGTACTATGGGAACCAGATAGCTGAACTAGTGCCAGATAACTTGTGGTATACCGACTAAAACCCCATCGATATTCCGTCAATTCACCCTATATAAGACACTGTTCCACGCGAACGAAGTCACGGGCACAACTTATAAAGGTTCATACTTTATGGTAGTACCTTTGTATAATTGAAACGTTCGCAGCGCTGCAGTTGTTGAGTGACGTCATAGTTCTGTACAGTCGATATAACTGGGGCATCGTGAAGTTGGGTCCAAGCTGAACAATAAGGGCCGTACTGCAATATAATAATACTATCGGCCTCTCCCGGCTTCGCACGGGTGGATATTTATCTTTTAAACACATGAATATAGCCTATGTTACTCAAGGTGAATTTAACTTTCCAATGGTGAAAGAATTTTTGAAATCAGCACAGTAGTTTTTGAGTTTATTCATTACAAACATACAAAAATACAAAACCACAAATATTTTTCGACACCCTACCAAATTAACATGTTTAAGCTATAGGTCTATAATAGCCCTTGATTACATAGGTCATTGTTACACACAGCTTGCCTTTTACGATAAAACGGTAGGAACCAAGCCGTAGTTTGTTATTTTATATAATATATTTTTTATGCTGATGGAACAAGCATATGGCCCACCTGATGTTAAGTGGTAACCATCGCCTATAACAAAGCATTACCTCGTAGGTCACGCACTTTACGAACGTGCCTACGATGCACTTCCCTGCGTCAATTTGAGGCATACAGATGTTCAGCCTCACGTGCCAGTAATTTCCGTTTTTTGTTGCCTGTTCTTCTAGGTTTGGTCGCGTGGAACTGGCACTGAGGCTGAGATTCATAGACCGCACTTTGCTTTACAGCAAAGAAGTCTTCGCAAAGTAAGCTTTGTTTATCGAAGTTTCCTATCAATATTTTGAATAAAGAAGAGCTTGACAGAACTATGAAATATAATTTTGGTTGAAAGTTGAACTTTCCATCAAAGTAAAGTCAAAGTTCGGTCTATGAATCTCGGCCCTAGACTCACCTAGCTTTAAGACGTTTCTTGTAATACTATTGAATAAATAAATATTTTTTTATTGATTTTATAGTGTTTACTACACTTAAAGAAATCATAAAGATTTTATAATGTCCCAAAAACCCCGCTCGGCTCTTAACTTTTGGGATATTATAAAATACATATTTGATTTGATTTTTAACATTTTGTTGTTGCCCCCAGCAGCCAGTGTTACCACCGTTCCCGCTATGGCTGGCAGCTATCTTCGCAACATGTCTGATGCTGGTGATCCTGCTGACGGTCAGCGGCAACGTGCTGGTCTTGCTCGCCTTCCTCGTGGACCGCACGATACGGCAGCCGAGTAACTACTTCATAGCCTCACTGGCGGCCACTGATCTTCTGATAGGTATGTACATTTTATAATATCACATAAGCCGAATGGCCTTTGAATTCAGTGTTTCAATTCAAATTTATTTTTATAGAAAATTCTACTGTTTTGATACTTCTTTCATTTTATTAAAGACTGGTTTCAGACTTGTAAATTAAGGAAGCTGGTGAAGTGCATACTAGATCAGTAGGCCTACCACAAGCTCTGTCTGGCTCCGTCCCAGGCTCTTGTTTTGAGTCTGTGTAAGTGTTGACTAAATAAATCCTACGTCGAAACGTCACACACATAGTAATACACTGGTGAGTCCTCAAAACCACACAGACTCAAAACCAGAGCTAGACAGAGCTTGTGGTAGGCCTACTATTGACAATTTTGTTCACGTTAATCATGCTTGTTCTACACTTAGCAGTCTAAAAATAGCCATAGCCCATTGACATGATATCTAAATTCATCTTTAAGTTGATGTTACACCTATTATTACAGCTTTCGAATTTATTGGTACTCACATTTTTTTAACTATAGTTTAAAATAGACAAAAAACATGATAGCTTTTTAATTGTCGACAGGTACGCTATCGCTTCCGTTCTACACCGATTACGTGCTGAAAGGGTACTGGCACTTGGGGCCCCTACTCTGCGACCTTTGGCTCTCCGTCGACTACACGGTATGTCTTGTGTCGCAGTACACCGTGCTACTCATCACAGTGGATAGGTTCTGCAGTGTCAAAATAGCAGCTCGGTATAGAGCTTGGCGGACTAAAAACAGAGTGATATGGATGGTGACGGTTACATGGATAATACCAGCGTTATTGTTCTTTACTACTATTTTCGGTTGGGAACATTTTGTAGGTTACCGGGACTTGCAAGAAGGAGAATGCGCAGTGCAGTTTCTAAAAGACCCGATCTTCAACACAGCTTTGATCATCGGATACTACTGGACGACTCTTTTTGTTCTTATAGTTCTGTACGCAGGGATATTCAAAACAGCGTACGATATGCAGAAGAAAAGTGAGGCTAAGCAAAGGAAAATGCAGTCGATGGTAGCTCTTAGTGCTGGAGTTATGAGAGGCATGGCAGGCGGCGCTGCTGGGATGTCAGGACTATCCAAAGCGACCATTTCTAATGAAGATCAGCTAAAGGTTTCAGAGTCGATACGCAAAGATTCAACGTCTAAAGGGTCACTAGCAGCTCCATTGCTCACTTTGGGTGGTTCAACCGATTCAAATTCTAGTCAAAAATCATCAGCTCATAAAAGTAGCACCACTGTAACAGCTACGTCTACTACTGCAGAATCAGACGGAGACAAAAGAGAAGATCAGGTAGAAGCGGAAAGATCCAGTAGCCCAGCGTTTGACTCGGATGAAGAAAGCACAGTTAACCAACCAAACTCAAAAAAGCGGCCTTCTGTGGCCAATTTGGTGATGCAAACTGGAGCTCTGCAGCTACTGAACAACATGCGTTTTAACGGTGGGATGCTTATAAAACCTGAAGAAAATCAAACCCCATCCATGAAACATGACGCAGATAAACCAAAGACTTCACTTTCACAGATTTCAGAAAAAAGCCTACTAGACACGGACAACCCTTCATCCCAAAGCAATGATCCCACTCCAGTTCCTAATATTCCTATTTCCTCAGCAAGTTTTATGTCTCCGATTTCTTCTGGTGTAGCCACACCATCTGACCAAATAGAAGTGTCAACAACTATTGCTCAAAGGATTATTCCTCCACCATCAGACTTCAGATGTAGCCCAGCGGCTTCAGAAAGCCCACCGTCAATATCCGAATCCTCGCGTGCTAGAACCGTTAGACTGGTGAAAGGAGATGGCTCGTCATATGACGTTCTGGTAGCGATGGATGGAGCAGATCTAAGGTATATGGACGAGAGCTCTGTTATTTTGGCTTCACCTACTTATGAAAGCCCACCGTCTTCTGTCACTTTTGCTACAGCAACCGAACCGTCGTCTCCTCCTACACTAAATTCAGGAATGATTACAAATACGTCGCTTTTGCAAGCGGCTTTAATAAGAGCAACAGCTGAAGCAAAAACTCCACAAACTAAAGCTAGTTTCTCCCCACCGGCCCATGTAAAAGTGAACACTGAAGTAAGTATAACTCCGGGAGAGCGGCCGAAGCCGGTAATCACCCTCGTATCGACGTCTTCCAACAACAATGAGCAACCGAAGCCTAGCGAAGTTAAAGCGTCCCCATTGAAACTAAATCCAGTAATAAGTCCCGCGGTTGAAACTAGTGACGTATCAAGTACCGCAGTAACTGGGTCAGTTCGCGTCGACTCCAAGAAAGAGTTTGTAAAAAACATTGGAAAAAAATTAAAAGTTAAGCGTTCGAAGCGGGATGGCCTGTTTCCAAACATCCGGCAGAAATCCAAGTCAGAGAATCGAGCTCGGAAAGCGTTTAGAACCATATCGTTTATCCTAGGTGCATTTGTAGTGTGCTGGACGCCTTACCACGTACTCGCATTAGTTGAAGGTTTCTGTACGGACCCGCCATGTATAAACAAGCATTTGTACATGTTTTCATACTTCCTCTGCTACGCGAACAGTCCAATCAACCCATTCTGCTATGCGCTGGCGAACCAGCAGTTCAAGAAGACTTTCACGAGGCTCTTGCGAGGAGACTTCCACATCACTTAGTCCACGTGCTCTATCTTCAAGTGTTGAATGCGTAAGGGACATTGAATCAATGAACCGCAATAATTTACGCGCACAATATTACGAACTTTGCCTAGTTTTAAGATATGACAATACAAGTAATAAATAGCTAAAGCTTTTGGTGTATAGTGTTGAATAAATGTATTGTTTGTATTTTATGTATAGATTTAGCGATGCAGTGTAAATATTTTGTATGTTTCGTACCTAATAAATGTAAACTAGTTAATTTATATAAAGTTCAGAACTGACAATAAACTGTTAGGTTTGTGTAAATAAAATATTATAGTGTGTTAGATCTTTATAGCTAATATTTTGTAAATCGTGCATTTTGGCATCTTATACTATAAGAAAACAATTATTACATGTTATCTGTAGATCGTCAAAGACGGTACGTTTTCATTATATTTGTGTAGGTCGACCTTTTTGAAATATTTTTTTTTTAAATCTAAATAAATGACACTACTCTTTACAAGAGTAACTAATAAACACTGAAAAACTTTTAGCTTGAGCCCTATAAAGTTTTTCGGCGATTTGAATTAGTGGTCAAATTCAAAAATGATAATTTTAATGTATTTTTTATTGTGAGGCCTAATTTTATTCAAATCTTTAGTTATCACTTCTCGCAGCGGATATACGAAGTTAAATGTGTAGATGGTAAGTTCATGGTGAATCTTAATGCAGTAATAAAATAGTTTAGATTTAAATAATTATAATTACTTATTTAAACTAAGTATTTTGTGTAATCTTAATGATTATAGGGTTTATAAAATAAATATCTTACAAGTTTTAATAGATACAAAAAATACTCATGTCTAATTATGAAAAAAAATACAATAATTTAAATAAATTGTAATTTTTATAAAGTAGGTAATAAATAAGTTAGCAAACCATTTAACCTACCTTTTTATGGTAAATAATTAAAGGTAGGTTGCTACAATAAACATAATTATAAGTTCTGAAATAAATTGAAAGACAAAAGTGAAATAAAAGTAGCTAGAAAATATTTATGATAATTATTAATCTAGTAGTGTAACTATAGTAAGTACAAATTTTTATGAAAGCGATGTTATACTTATAAATTATCAAGTGCTATGTAATCGTTAACATAATTATTATGATATAATATCAAACCTATCATTAGATATAACATAATTATACTATGTACGAGTATGTATGTCGTCTTATGAGTAAGTGCTCTATTTTAGTAGCCAACCTTTCTGTATGTATATCTAAAGAAACATAATCATGATTATTATGTAATAGTCATCTAAGCGCATAGTCATAATGCGCGGGGTCTAGTAGCCATGCGAGTAAAGAACGTAATAACATAATTTGTTTTGACAAATTGAGTAAAACTTACAAATAAACCAGTTTTCTGTAAAGTTGGTTTACTGACGATAGTTGAACGTGACAACGTCATACAGCTGTCCACGCGGACGCATCGCTCTCTCAAGTCGGAGAGAGACAGATGTCGAACGCTGCCGAACGCGGAGGCCGTGCGTGCCTCTTTGTCGCTCGTTCCGCGCTCTCGCTTGCACTTCAAGCCTTAAATGGAACGCCTCAGAGCGAGGTAACACCGCATGACGTCATGTTTTTTCGTGCGTACAGCCTGCTCCATCGAATTATAAGACATTGTCACGTCAAAAACTCACAATTATAATAGGAGTTTAGCTAAACTTTAAAATGTGCTACTATATTGTAAGCATTGTGTCAAATATTTGTTTTTGAGTGCTTCTAAATCTACACACTTCTTACATTCTCAAATCAAAAACATCTAAATTTTAAAATTAAATGCTGATGAATATAATTAAATATATATTGGTCGCAGCCAAATAGTAAAATTCGCTGTTTAATGAATTGCCGAGCCGTTTTATTAAACGTCGCCATTTCAGTAGGATTTTACTATTTATCTATGAGAACTAATATTGTAGCAAAAGTTTGGAGAGATGACCTTGCCTGTAGATTAATGAAATGAAATTGTTTTTTTTTTATTTAAAAAAGGCTCTTTGAGTGTTTAGTCTATAGCATGTACTCTTGCCTTAGCACAGTGTCAATAATAGATGTAATAACTAATTACTTTGTAAATAAGCTTTGTACGTCTTTAGTGATAAAAATGTTGATGTCAAACAAATTCTGATGAATAAAATAGTGAATTTCAATTATTCGGTTTATTATTTTCTCCAAGGTTTATAATATTTTTTTTACCTAATTTGTCCCACTACTGGGTGTCCTCCAAAGACTTCTACTTATTGATTATGTCTATTTGGGGGCGTTTGGACTATAACCCATCACGCTGCCTGGTCCAGTGCGGGTGGGTGGGTAGTTTTTCCAGAATCTGTAAATAAAAAATAGTCTTTTAAAAAATTATAAGGAACGAGCCACTGCGTAAGCAATCAGTAGGCCAACCACAAGCTCTGTCTGGCTCTGTCTTCGGTTCTGGTTTTGAGTCTGTATGAGTGCTCACCAGTGTAATAAACCGTGTGTGTGACGTTTTGACGTAGGATTTATTTAGTCAACACTCGCACAGACTCAAAACCAGATCCAGAGACAGAGCCAGACAGAGCTTGTGGTACCACGCTTTTTTGTACAATAATATAAAATTTTCAATTGATTATTACAGTTTTATTTTTAACTTTTTAGCTCAATTAGTTATAAAAGCGTTATTTTTTTAGTTTTTTAAACTATATTTATTTTTAATTTATTTTTATCTTCATATTGAATATTTATGTGAATTGCTTTGTGTGACTTTTCCGAGTATACAAAAGTATCCAAATTGTGTTAAATTGAATTGACCTACATAATCTATTACGAGCCCAAAAATACCCAAACTCAGCCATTCGCAAAATCGTATTGTTCGAGATATTGTGCGTTCAGCAATTGAACGTATCGGAATACAAAACAAAAACAAACCAGCAAAGTACAGCTTACCTAAATGAATACTGATGGCCTATCACACACTCTGTCTGGCTCTGTCTCTGGCTCTGGTTTTGAGTCTGTGTGAGTGTTGACTAAATTAATCCTACGTCGAAACGTCAAGCACACAGTATAATACACTGACGAGCACTCACACAGACTAAAAACCAGAGCCAGAGACAGAGACAGACATAGTTGTGGTAGGCCTACTGATTGTTTGCGCACTGGCTCGTTCTTTATCCATTGTGAAAAATTACTCGCAACAAAAGATCGAGATAATCGACCTATATTAATAGCTGGTAACCTCTTAGCCTGTGTGCCGATCGGGAACCAATCGTACACCAGCTGACGTGGACACGTCACCGTCTCGCAATCGCTATTCATGCTTCTTGAAGAATCCGCTAGGGGCGCTTTTGGTTTCTCCATACAAAATGGTGGCAGAGGTGGGCGATACGATCGGCGATAGGCGTCAGGCACCGCACACCGATTTCATACACTGTTCGACACACTGTTTGAAATCAGAAATACAACGTATATTTTAGTTTTTTTTTATTAGCAACCAACAGCAGTTATGATAAAACAAATTAAACTTAGGTAAGTGGAAATAACTAGCCAATTACAGGTTTGTCTATCGGAGGATCTATACGCATAAAGGCCTGCACACATCTAGGCGATGGCGATGGTAATCAGTGAATCACTATCAAATATCGCTGTCATATTTGATAGCGTTTCACTGATCCCTATCGCAGAGCGCTTAGATATGAAAGGCTTAAACGATACCTGTTGAAAGAAAGAGTTCTATCCAAAAATGTTAAATAAAATAAAAATAAATATTGTGGTTGCAATCTACACAATACTATCGAGCCCCAAATTAAACAGAGCTTGTACTATGGGAACCAGATACCTGATACAAAAATAATCTAATTTTTTTAAATAGATACCTAGAATACAAAATAACACCCAGACAGAGAATAAACATCTGTGTTCACCACTGATATTTGTTCTCGGTGGGGATCGAACCCACGACCTACGGCGCAGAAGAACGAGCTATTATTAACTTACCTAGGAGGCCAGTCAATAATAGATAATGAATATCGACCTTTACCTTGAAGTATACTTGTTCGAATTCCATCAGTAAACCTACCACAAGCTCTGTCTGGTCCTGTCTCTGGTTATGGTTTCGAGTTTGTGTGTGTGCTCAGCAGTGTATTTTTCCGCGTGTGTAAAGGGTATCCTCGACGAGTCGTAGCACAATTAAAACCCTTCGGATATGTATAAACATCTTATCTTTTACATTACACATAGCACCATAAATCCCATAACCTCAGTCTGACTGACTCTGTTTTGCCCCCAAAGCCGGCCTCTAACTGTCAACTCATTGACATTATACTGTGCATGACACGTAAGGAAGGAGTAACGGACGTAAGGTGATTCTATCTATATCATAGAGCTTGTAAATAAAGCTGCGTTACACGTGTGTGACGTTTCGACGTAGGATTTCTTTAGTCAACATTCAAACAGACTCAAAACCAGAGCCAGGCAGAGCTTGTTGTAGGTATACTGATGTCGAAAACAAAAATCAAAGGAAGTCATTTGTCTTAGTCTCGTGACTATAACCATTTACCTCCAATATTCGAAAATGTATACGGTTGAAGGTTGGTTGTCTCTGAAGGCCTGCGCACATCTAGGCAATTGCGATGGCGATCAGCTGAAACGCTGTCAAATATAACAGCGATATTTGACAGCATTTCAGCTGATCGCCATCGCTATCGCCTAGATGTGCGTAGGCCTTGAGGCCTAAAACTTTATTGCGAATCAACTGAACACGACAAATGAACATCACTGTCAAATTAAATTTAATGATGGTATTCTAATTTTAAAATATGAATAATCATTCATTCGAATTTAAGGCTCGAACACACCTAGTTCGCTGGCGGTAGCGATCAGTGAAACGCTGTCAAATATCGCTGTCAGATTTAAGATTTGACAGCGAATATTTGACAGCGTTTCACTGATCGCTACCGCCAGCGAACTAGGTGTGCGTAGGTCTTATATTCTTAATTTTAATAGTACATTATGATATAAGTGCGGTAGGTTGAAAATTACAGCCGAGGCGTCATTGAAGCCCGAGCCGTAGGCGAGGGCTACAAGAAAGCAGAGGCTGTAATTATCAAAGCGCACGTATGTCATACGACGTTTTATAACACATTTGCGAGGAAATAAATAAAAAATTAAACGAATAAATTGTTTATCACTTGTAAGAGCAGTTAGAGAATTTGAAATGAAATGAAATGACATAACAGATTGTAAATGTCATTTCATTTAATTTCATTCCAATTCATCCCGTTTCATTCAGTTTCATTCGGTTTCATTCATTTTAATTCAGTTTCATTCAGCTTCATTCAGTTTCATTCGGTTTTATTCGGTTTCATGCAGTTTCATTCGGTTTTATTCAGTTTCATTCATTTTCATTCGGTATCATTCGGTTTCATTCGGTTTCATTCGGTTTCATTCGGTTTCATTCGGTTTCATTCGGTTTCATTCGGTTTCATTCGGTTTCATTCGGTTTCATTCGGTTTCATTCGGTTTCATTCGGTTTCATTCGGTTTCATTCGGTTTCATTCGGTTTCATTCGGTTTCATTCGGTTTCATTCGGTTTCATTCGGTTTCATTCGGTTCATTCGGTTTCATTCGGTTTCATTCGGTTTCATTCAGTTTTATGCAGTTTCATTCGGTTTTATTCAGTTTCAATAAAACCGAATGAAACTGCATGAAACTGAATGAAACCGGTTCATTCGGTTTCATTCGGTTTCACGCAGTTTCATTCGGTTTCATTCAGTTTCATTCGGTATCATTCGGTTTAATTTTGTTTCATTCCGTTTCATTCAGTTTCATTCGGTTTCATTCAGTTTCATTCTGTCATTCGGTTTCATTCGGTTTTATTCGGTTTTATTCAGTTTCATTCAGCTTCATTCAGTTTCATTCAGTTTTTTTCGTTTTCATTCGGTTTCATGCAGTTTCATTCGGTTTTATTCAGTTTCATTAATTTTCATTCGGTTCCATGCAGTTTCATTCGGTTTCATTCGGTTTTTTTCAGCTTCATTCACTTTCATTCGGTTTCATTCGGTTTCATGCAGTTTCATTCGGTTTTATTCAGTTTCATTCATTTTCATTCAGTTTCATTCGGTTTCATTTGGTTTCATTCGGTATCATTCGGTTTCATTCCGTTTAATTCGGTTTCATGCAGTTTAATTCAGCTTCACTCAGTTTCATTAAGTTCATTCGGTTTCATTCGGTTTCATGCAGTTTCATTCGGTTTTATTCAGTTTCATTCGGTTCCATGCAGTTTCATTTCATAAATTTGCCGCCTGAGTGAGCTTACAGAGCAGACGTGTCGCAAATTTAAACTAAAATAATTAATCGCGCAGTGACAGCAAGCACCCCTCAACCCCTCGGTTTTTATCTAACATGAATCCTTTGAGATCGCCCACGACAGCTGGTGGCTCGGCACCTGATCTTACAAGATTAACCGATGCAGTTAACCAAAAGATGACACTGCGCAAGCGAAAAGTTGCGCTTCAAACAGGGACGGACTGCGATTGCGTAAAAAGTATAGCTGACCTTCGTATCGACATCATGAATTTACTCAAAGATTTTACCATAACACAAAACGAGCATATGAGTTCTATGCGTGGTGATATTTCTCAAATAAAAAATCAAATGGACAACGTTCAATCTACAACAGAGCACCTGGTAGCAGAACAAAGCAAGATGTTAACTGAGATTAACGATCTTAAAGCTCAAAAAGTCCTATCCGAACTGAAGATTAAAACCCTGGAAAACGACGTTAATACCTTAAAGGTTACTTCCGGATCCACTAGTTCCGCTCCCGCAAGTTCGCAGGAAGAACTCATACGAGAAATCAATGAGAGATCTTATAGGGAGAAAAATATTATCATCATCGGTGTAGCTGAACTGCACGGATTGGAAGGTGAAGACAAACGTTTATTTGATGAAAAGGAAGCATTAAGTATTATAAAAGAGGCTACAAAACTTCTGCCCACTTCAGTAAAAACATCAAGACTTGGAAAATTCAAGTCAGGCATAAATCGCCCAATGAGAGTTTATCTCAACTGTCCTGACATCACAAAAGACATACTTAGAAACAAAGAGAAGATTACGAATAAAGCCGTAAAGTTATATTCGGATCAGACTCTTTCCCAACAACTGCACATGAAAGAGCTCAGGCAGGAGCTTCAAAAAAGACAAGAAAATGGAGAAAGAGATTTGACCATCAAATATATAAAAGGATGTCCTAAAATCGTCTCATTTCCAAAAAACTAATAGCGCCTCCACAATGCCTACAAACTACTTTAGCTACAGATAAAATACATGGCCAAGAAATAAAATACCAATTAATGAACACATACGACGACCTCGATCAATTTCAAACGTCAATGAATTTCTTTTACACTAATATAAGAAGCATTGTCCGACCTGGAAAACTTGATGAACTTAAATGCATTATTAAATCTACCAACACTAATATACACCTTATTTTGGTAACCGAATCCTGGATAAAGACTGACGAGGAAGCTGCTGGAATTCAAATACCGAACTACACACATTACTTTAACTTCAGAACAGACGCAAGAGGGGGAGGAGCCTCCATCTTCGTACATAATGATTTGAAACACACCATCTGCGAAAGTACGTACAGTAATGGTAACAACTATTTATGGATAACTCTTGATAAACAGAAACTTGATATTGGGCTAATTTACAAACCAGGAGATACCAATATAAATAGTTTTCTACAAGACTTTGAATCCCAAGTACAAAACAGAAAAAGAGCTCTTGTTTTCGGTGATTTCAATCTAAATTTACTACAAACTGAAAGAGATACGAACAGATTTAGAAATGTTATACGTGAAACTGGGTTTGAAATTCTTAATAAAGTAGACGAAGAATACGCAACGCGCACAACAGCAACCAAGAGGTCTATTCTAGATCATGTCATTTCAAATCTAAAAGACAGAAGCTTCCATTTTGGCATACATGACTCATCTTTAGCAGACCACAAGCAGATATTTCTTGGCATGAAGAAATTCAAACCAGAGCCTCCACAAAGAGTTACATATGAAGCTATTAACTATGACCTATTATTGGAAAATTGTAAAAAGGAGTTTTGTAAAATTACTAATAATATACCTACTGCTACTATAAATAATATAAACCACCACTATATCAACTTCGATGAATCCATTAAAACTATTATAAAACTAAGTAAAATCACTAAAACTAAAATACAAAATACACCACAAAAAGATTGGATCAACAAAAACATACTTAATAACATAAACAACAGAAATATTCTTTGGCAAAATCTAAAACACAAATCAGATGATGAAAACCTATTAAAACAATACATTAAAACAAGAAATTATGTCAAAGAGCTCATAGCGAAAACCAAAAGTAACTACTATTACGATTCGTTCACTAAATGTAAAAACGACCCTAAGAAAATGTGGAGACTAATTGATACTTTATCAAGAAACAAAATAAAAGCTAACATTATGCCACCAAAACTCAAGTCTGATCTAGGTACAATTATAACAGATGGCAAGCAAGTCTGTGAGGAATTCAATACATACTTCTCAACGATTGGTTCTCACTTAGCAAACAAAATACCACAAAGTTTTCATAACAATACGCACAATAGCAATAATATTAAAGATACACAACTTTCTATCATGGAACATTGCACTGAAAACGAAGTATCAAAAATAATTGAGAACCTTGATAATAACTGTAGTTCTGGAATAGACGGTATTACTACGAAAACGATCAAGTGTATTAAAACATATATTCTCACTGACCTAACATGTTGCATTAATGATTGCCTGGAGAAAGGAATATTCCCAGATGAACTTAAAATTGCTAAAGTAACCCCTATACATAAGTCTGGAACAAAGATCGATCCTAGCAACTATCGCCCAATCTCCGTGTTACCAGTGCTTTCTAAAGTTTTCGAAAAAATAATACATAAGCGGTTAGATAACTACTTGACGGATATTAATTTTCTGTCCGAGCGCCAATATGGTTTTCGACCGAAATCTAACACTTTGTCTGCAACAATTGATTTAGTAACTAAGATTAAAACAAACATCGACTCCAAAAACATCGGAGTAGGTATTTTTATAGACCTCAAAAAGGCGTTCGATACGGTTAGTCACCCTCTGCTTTTGAAAAAACTATTCGAAATAGGTGTCACCGGCAAGGCATTGAACATTTTTGAAGACTACTTACGCAATCGACAGCAAATAGTCAAAATTGGTCAGTACCAAAGTTCACCCAAACCTATTACTTACGGCGTCCCACAAGGATCGATCCTGGGGCCGCTTCTTTTTTTGATTTATATCAATAATATCAGTACGCTTCAGTTGTTTGGTGATATTTCTTTGTACGCTGATGATACATGCATATTTTACTTCGGCCACACTATGGATGAAATTATACCACGAGCCCAAACCGACTTAAGTATGCTTCATAAATGGTTCCAATGTAACCTCTTGACCATAAATATTACTAAAACATCTTACATGATTTTCAAGGCAAAAAATAAAAAAATCGATAGCTACACCCCTCTTACTATTGACACAATTATCCTTAAAGAGACAACCGAAGAAAAGTACCTAGGTCTAATACTAGACGGAGGCCTCACGTGGAAGAACCATATCAGCAAAATATGTACGAAGATATCTTCCCTAATAGCGTCACTTTACGGTTGTGTGCGATGTCTTCCACGTCGGGTTCGCTACACTATTTACTTTTCACTTATAAAACCACACCTAGAATATCTTATTGAAATATGGGGTAGTGCCGCAATTTCAACAATAACAGACCTTCAAATAAAACAAAATAAACTTCTAAAAATTCTCTTTAATTATGACTTCCTAACACCAACCAAACAGTTATACGAACAAATTAAAATTATGAATATTTACCAAACATACTGCTACAATACATGCTTATTAATCAAAAAAATTTTAAACAAAAATACCCATACTGAAATAACATTTAAAACAAATAGACAACAAGGTAAAAGAGTACTTCGCAATGCAGATAATATCCATATAACAAAGGCCCGCACAAACTATGGTAAAAAAACCATACGCTCTGATGGTGCAAGGTTATTCAATAAACTCCCCCCAGAAATTAAAAACTCCACTAGCCTAAATATTTTTAAAGCAAAATTAAAAAAACACATAATTACTAACTTCTGAATCCGGCCCTGTACCTGAGAGTAACATTCCTTACCGGCCGGCCGACACAACAACTACCTACGACGCACACTAACGACGACGGCTCTCATCTTTTAAGAAGTACCCGCACACAGTTATTAGTTTTATTTATAGTATTTATGCAAAGCTCCTTTACCCCAAATACGTACTGGGTAACCTACAATTATTGTTACTGTTTTAGTTGAATTATGAAGTAAGCTTTATACGTAGATATTTGAAGTTATTTACCTACTTAGTTTACGCTCTGTATGCTCGCTGTAAAGCACTTAAAATTAGTTATTAGTATTTCTCATTAAGTGAAATTGTTAATTTCTTTTGAGAATAAAGTTCTTTAACCACAAATTTAGCATCTTGATAAACCGTACGTTTTACCTTATTAGAAAGCAACCCGTGCGTTTTACATTACATTACCGCACTAGTGCGTAATGACATACATAACGATACTGAAATTAGTGGAATAAGAGACCCTTTTCGAGCAAATGTGTTATAAAAATATTTACGTCTAAATTTTGCAAGAAATTGTAACTTCAGTTTACAAGATAAGGGAGATTTTAAATTTTAATAAAACCAAGGTGAGCTTATATAAAAGTATAATAAATAAGCTAATAAGCTATAATACCTGCATTTCATCCCCGGCACTATAGCGTCCCGTTTCAAAGTACGTAATACTAACAAGCAAAGAAATATTTGAATTTGAATCAAGTTTCGTCGTTGATTGTGCCTACTTACGAAAGGAATTTCTGAAATTCTACCCCTTTGTCGGTACAGGTATAAACTAAAGCTTCTGAAGAGAAACTCCTTGCGAACAAAGTCACCGCGTTCAACTAGTACCACTTTTCATACTAGTGAGTTATTTCATCTATGAGTTAAGAGATGTACTTTTGAACACAATAGAAATAACGGTATTTATCGCGACGCTCTCAGGGGAACTCAATTTAATGCCCTAAAGCTTTGGTTCTCTTTGCAGCGGTGCCGTTATTTGTCGTCCGTAAGCCCAGAGGCTGCATCACTGTTTTAAGGCGGCTAGCACATTTAGGTAAGGCAAACCATAATACTTAGCAGCGAAACCGCTACATGAGATTTGGACAAATCTGGATGGCAATTTCGCCGCGGAAGTTGGCTACAGAATAAATACTTTTTTATATGCAACTAGTTGTTGGAACAGGCTTATGGTCGATCTGATGATAAGTGGTAACCATCGCTTATAACAAATCCGCAGATCACGCTCGACAAGGACGTGCCCTACGATGCACTGCCCTGCGTGCATCAATCATTATAATCATAATCTTTATTTCTCTTTAGACATTTTACATGTGTTTAGATACGTCACACAAATATACATGTATGATTAACATAAAAATTAAAATACATTCTAACTTTGCACATTCTACATTAAAATAAAATACACATTTATTAAATTATGAAAATAAAAAGGAAAACAATTGTAAATTTTCAAATAGGGATGTAAATTAAAAAATAAGTCACTCAGGTAATTGATCACAAAATATAAATTTATCAGCCAGAACGTCGATTTTATAACAACTTTTAGATATTAATATATATATTTTTTTATGTTTAGGCTCACGTGCCAGTAATTTCACCGGCACCCACACCCTTCAAACCAAACACAGCAATGCTGCTTCACGGCAGGAATGAGCAAGGCGTGGTACTTCCCAAAGAGCTCTACTCCTGCTAAAGTGTTTGTTCCAAGATATATTATAGAAATATTATACGGCCCCCTCACAACCAAATAAGGTAGCATACCTTACAGATTACATTGTCTCCAAACTACAAAGGTCATTTGACCCAGAAAACAATACGCGGACTATGCTTGTATGCCTTTTGTATGCTATCACACATGCCATACGTACCCGCTGTCAACCCAAACAATGCAGGGGTGGTATGAAGGGTGGCATTGTAGACTACCTTAACACTTGCGATTTGTTTTCATAGCGATAGCGGGTAAGTAGGCTTTTGTTGGGGATGAATAAGGCTCTGACTTTGTGCACTGTTCTTTTCAACCTTTACATAAAATAATTATAAGTTTAAAAAACTTGAGAAACCGACTTCATTGTCAAACGGCTAAACCGATTTTAATCAAATTTGTTTAGGACAATCTGGACGTAAGAATAACCTTCCAAATAAAAAAATAATTTTCTAAATCGGTTCATAAATGACGGAGGCATGCAGTTACAAACATTAAAAAAAATATTTAAGAAAAAATGACAACACCGATTTTAATAAAATTAAAATGGGACCAATCTGGAAGCAGTACCTTTCAGATAAAAAAATAATTTTTCAAATCGGCTCACAAATGACGAAGTTATGCGGTAACAAACATTAAAATTGAGAATTGAGAACCTCCTCTTTTTTGATTGGAAGTTGGTAAAAAAATGAGGTGCTCAATTTGGCCATACTTTTTATATGTTTGTATCGCATGAATTTGTCATTTATGAGCCGATATGAACAATTTTTAATTAATCCAAAAGATAATATTTTCAGATTGTTCCCGTAAAAATTGCATCAAAATCGGTTCAGAAAATATGCAAAGAAGTCGGTTTTTTAAACTTATTGTATTACTAGTTTTTTCGCACTTTTTGTGTACCTATTGGTTGTAAATAAATAATATGAGTATACATCATACTCATATTATTTATTGCAAATTATTATGTTACATGGTGAGGTCTTAAAGTTAAAAATGGTTAATACATAATAGGCCCTTAAGCCTCTTTTTTATTGAGGTCGGTGAATCAAAAAGTAACCGAAAGCACAAAAACCTATATTTATTCTTCTCTCCACAAAAGTAAGTACGGTACGAGTTACTGCTGGTCATAAAATGTAGTAAGTAAACATTACTCCTTCAGACTAAACATAAGGACTAAAACCACGATCAAATGAGGGTTGTAGTAGCAATACACTAAAACCTTGCGCACATCTAAGCGATCTACGATGGCGATCAGTGAAACGCTGTCAAATATGACAGCGATATTTGTCTGCGCTTCTTAACTAAAGATGAAAAAAAGGCTTAAAATTTCTTAAAAACTGAATGCTTTTTTGTTTTAGCATGGACGAAATTTGTCTATGGTTTGAGGGAAGTCTGAACCTAGCACTGGTGATTGAAAAATTGAGGAGAAACAGGCTGGCGTGGTACGGGCATGTCATGAGGAGGGATGAAAGTCATGTGACTAGGAGAGTGATGAATTTGAATGTAGATGGATATAAGAGTAGAGGTAGTCCAAATAAAATATGAATGAACAGTGTGAAAGATGACATGGATAAGATAGAAGTGAATACAGAGATGACTGACGGCTGATAGAGAAGAATGGAAGAAGAGAGCATGTGCCGTCCCCACGTAAAGTGGGATAAGGGCAGGAAGAAGAAGTTATGCAGTGATATCGCTGTCGTATTTAACAGAGATTCACTTTTTTTTTTGTATACTACTAGCTGATGGAACAAGCATATGGTTCACCTGATGTTAAGCGGTAACCATCGCCTATAACAAAGCATTGCCTCTTAAGTCACGCACGTCTGGAACGTGCCCTGCGATGCACTGCCCTGCGTCCATCAACTTGAGGCTTACAGATGTTTCGCCTCACGTGCCGGTAATTACACCGGCACCCATGCTCTTCAAACCGAAACACAGTGATGCTGCTTCACGGCAGAAATAGGCATGGTGGTAGTACTTCCCCGGACGAGCCCTTCACAAGGAACTCTACTACACTAAAAAATTCACTGATCACCAACCCTAGTCCCCTAGTCCCAACCCTACTGATCAAGAACGCTTAGATGTGCGCAATTGTAGACGTTTGAAAATAATTTTACTGCACAAAATAATGCTCTTTGACATAACTTTCTCTCACTTATAGATAGCACTTATAGATAAAAAGCTTAACCCCTAAGACCCCATTCAAATAACGCTAGCCACGGTCGATGCAAGTGGGTCTATCTCGTACTTACCTCAGTTATGAGAGCATCCTTATTCCCTTTGAGCGACGTCAGGTGAAGTGGGTATTGTGAACCTCCAAAAATGTCAAGGTGTTGCAATCGATTGAAATACATTGAGGTACAGCCGAATTCTCAATATGTCGGGATAATTTGTGACCAATGAAATCCCTCCAAATCCTTTGGACAATCTCACAGGCCTCACTCCTTATAGGTAGTACTTAAGAGGGCATCACACAGGCGACTCTCCATACAAACGTAGTCCCCTATTTCCTCCCTGGATAATGCCTCTAGAGTAACCATTTTATCTCATAAAATCCAGATCTGCTATATACGTGCTCGTATGTTTTCCTTTTTTTCCAGAAACTTATTGATAAAGAAAATATGACCCTCATATGATTTATATGAAATATGAATTGGAGGTGATATTTTCTTTATCAATAAGTTTCTGAAAAAAAGGAAAACATACGAGCACGTATATAGCAGATCTGGATTTTATGAAATAAAATGGTTACTCTAGACTTCTAGAGGCATTATCCAGGGAGGAAATAGGGGACTACGTTTTTATGGAGAGTCGCCGGTGTGATTCCCTCTTAAATCCCTCGAAACCCTTTGGACAATTTCACAGGCCTCACTCCTTATAGGGGTAGTACCTATAGGCGCCCTGTAGGTGACACGGATCATCTTTGGACATCGAAAAAATTGTATGATTGCAAACTGAAAATGAAAATTATTTATGTAGACAGCACTGACTCAAAACCAGAGCCAGAGACAAAGCCAGACAGAGCTTGTGGTAAGCCGACAGTATAAATACTGATGTTTTATCCACAATTTCATCATAACCTTTCTTACTTTGGAAAGTTACTGTACTCAAACATGGCATGATGAAAAATGTAATAATTTAAGTTTAAAAAACTTGAGAAACCGACTTCATTGTCAAACGGCTAAACCGATTTTAATCAAATTTGTTTGGGACAATCTGGCCGTAAGAATAACCTTCCAAATAAAAAAATAATTTTCTAAATCGGTTCATAAATGACGGAGGCATGCAGTTACAAACATTAAAAAAAATATTTAAAAAAAAATGGTAACACCGATTTTAATTAAATTAAAATGGGACCAATCTGGAAGCAGTACCTTTCAGATAAAAAAATAATTTTTCAAATCGGCTCACAAATGACGAAGTTATGCGGTAACAAACATTAAAAAAAAAAAAAAAAAAAAACATAAAAAAAAAAAAAAACATACAACCGAATTGAGAACCTCCTCCTTTTTGATTGGAAGTCGGTTAAAAATACTCTTCGCTAAGAAAGCAATGTCTTCCAAACAAAAGGTTTTTTTTTATACAACTGAGCTGATAGAACAAGCATATGGCCCACCTGATGTTAAGTGGTAACCAGCACCTAAGGTCACGCATGTCAGGAACGTGCCCTACGATGCACTGCCTTGCTTACATCAACTTGAGAAATACAGATGTTCAGTCTCACGTGCCAGTAGTTTCACCGGCACCCACACCCTTGTTTCTGTCGCCCTTTGGGACTTTTTTATGAATGTAAAAACTGTATAAAATGTATAATTATTTATTAGTGTAAAAAAGGGACGCGCGCGCGTCCAATGTAAAAGGGAAGAGAGTGTTGCCACACTGGCACACCAAAAAATGCTTATAAATAATACTTATGTCATAGACATAGGTGGGGGGGGGAAAAGGATATTACATATTACTCAAAACAATATCTGCATAGCAAAGAAATTGGTAAGATTATGTATATCTACCGTTACTTATTATATGTTATGTCCTACTTCTCTAATTTTATGCTTATTATACACTGTAAATCCCTAAACTTAGTTTTATTTATGTTATTCTATAGGTAATAGTACAATTTTGGACACTGCTCGAGTGTGCAGTTTCTTATCAGATGTTTGAACCTCTACAACTCTTACATGGTTGTCCTTGCCACAAACTACCTTAGTGATTCTACCCATGGGCCAATGAAGGGGTGGGGTGTTAGGATTCAATAAAAGAACTATATCGCCTAGCTTGAGATTAGGTAAAACTTTTCTCCATTTAGTTCTCTCGTTTAGCGAAGATAAATAGTCCTTTGACCAGACCCTCCAGAAATGCTGCCGAACTTGCTCACAACATCTCCAAAACCTGAGCCGATTGGTTGGGTATTCGGTTAGATCGGGCTGCGGTATGGCTGTTAGAGGGCTGCCGATTATGAAATGTCCGGGAGTGAGACATGAAAAATCGGACAAATCCTGAGATGGTTTAGCTATTAGTGGACGCGAATTTAAAATACTTTCAATTTCGGCCATAATTGTACTAAACTGTTCATATGTAAATACTTTACAAGTTGAAATTCTTTTTAAGTGGAACTTTGTTGACTTGACGGCTGCTTCCCACAAGCCACCATGATTTGGGCTGTAAGTTGGGATAAAATGGAATTTAATTTCTTTTTTCAGCATGAAACTATGAACACTTTCCTGAAACTCTTTATTACTATGTAGTTTGTATAATTCTAAAAGTTGGTTATTGGCACCTTTAAAGGTACTGGCATTGTCGCAGTAAACGTCTGAAGGTATACCTCTACGCGAGATGAACCTTTTAAATGCAGCTAAAAATGTATCAGTTGTCATATCAGATACAACTTCTAAATGTATGGCTTTGGAGACGAAGCAAACAATCACGGCAACATAACCCTTACTGATTATACTATTTCTTTTAGACGATTGTTTTATGTCAAAAGGTCCGCAGTAGTCTATGCCCACCCGTTCAAATACCCGAGCAGGGTTTACACGATCTTTAGGCAAGGAACCCATGAGTTGCTTGGCAGCTTCTGCCTTATGCCTACAGCAAATAGTACATTTGTGGATTACACTTTTGACTTCTCTCACAGAATTGATTATGAAGTATCTTTGTGATAAACTACTTAAAACAAGCTTTAAACCAGCATGCATCAGAGCCAAGTGCTCTTGTATAATAATTAGTTTTGTAATGTGACAATGCTTTGGCAAAATTATAGGAAATTTTTGAGAATAATCTACTTTTGCATGATGTAGTCGGCCTCCTACGCGCAAAATGCCATTGCTGTCTAGAAATGGGTGTAGAGACTTCAAAGAGGTTTTGATGGGTGATTCTTCAGCAATGCATTTTAATTCTTCAGCAAAATAGTGTTGCTGAATGACCCTTTGTATACTGCTCAAAGCCCTTCAAAGCCCTACAGACATTTCCGCAGAAACTACATTATTACGTTTTCTACATTTATTAATAAAACGTAAGACGTACGCCATGACACGCACCGTTTTGTATAAGCTAGAATATTTTTCAATAAATGTCTCAACTATTTCATTTTTTATGGTCATTGTACAGGATGTATTTTCATCAAAAATAGTGACAGGTTGAAAAAATGGCTTTTCGACAGAAGCCAAATAAAGATTATAATTATTACAGTCAAGTAAATAGTCAGGACCATGCCTCCATAATGAATTATTAACAATATCCATTGGCTCAGAACCTCTGGATAGAATATCAGCGGGGTTTAAAAGTCCTGGTGTAAAATGCCAAATTGAATTTTGTGTAATTTTTTTTATCTCTCTTACTCGGTTTCCTATGTAAGCAGGGACCTTTACAGGTGATAAATCTAACCATCCGAGAACAATTTTTGAATCACAAAATAAATGTACATTTTGAATTTTTAACAACTCTGCAATATGTGATGCAAGTTTGGCTAATAATAATGCTCCATTGAGCTCTAATTTAGGTATAGTTAACTTAGAATTAATACCATTAAGTCTAGATCTGGAGCAGAGCAAATGAGAACTGCATTCATCACCATTTTTTACCTTTATGTAAACACAACAGCCATATCCCTTTGCCGATGCATCACAGTAGCCAATGACTTCAAGCTCACTGTCATCTTTGGTTTGTATATAACGTGGAATAACTATTTCTGGCATACTCACAAGATTTGCATAAAAACTATTCCAGAAAGTTTCTAGCTCAAGCGGTAATGGGGTGTCCCAGTCTAAATTATGTAACCACAGCTCCTGCATGAAAAGTTTGGCTCTCATAGTAACAGGCCCAACAAATCCCATTGGATCAAATAATCTGCTTATTGAACTAAGAACTTGCCTTTTTGTTGGTATTTTAGTGGGGACTACATCTCTACCATTCAACAGGAATGCATCACTACTAGCATCATAAGATATGCCTAATATTTTGACTATTGACTTGTCCTGATCCAAATCTTTGCGGTAAGAACCTAGGGCCTCCTGAGGAACATCCTGTAGTAGCTCTGAGCTATTAGATACCCATTTATGTAACCTGAAATTAGCATGACTGAGCATTAGGCTTAGTTCATGTTTAAGCTGCCTAGCCTGTTCAATTGTATTACATCCTGCCTGGATATCATCAATATATGAATTATTTATTACTGCTGTGCTTGCTAAGGGACATTGATCCTTATATTGCTTTGCTAATGTGATGAGGCATTTAGTGGCCAAATAAGCTGAGCTGGTCAAACCATAAGTTACCGTCTGTAATTGCAGGACATTTATGCTCCCATTTTCGCGCCAAAGAATGTTTTGCAAACATCTGTAATCCGGATGTATTTTTATCATTCTGTACATATGACGGATATCACATTGTATAGTATATTTGTATGTTCTGAACAGTATCAATATGTCAAAGAGTGAATTTTGTACCACACAGCCATTGCACATAAAATCATTAAGACTCAAGCCGGTTTTACTTTTTGCACTGGCATCAAACACTACTCTCAATTTATTTGATTGTTTTTCTGGCCTGAGAACCCCATGGTGCGGTAAAATGAACCGCGGCTCATCCCTAGGGTCACAGCCTTTTGTATTTATTATTTTTGCATGTCCTAAATCAAGGTACTCTTGTATAAATGCTTTGTATAAATCATAGTACTTAGGATCTTTTTTGAATCTTTTTTCTAAGCTGTATAATCGTTGCAATGCAATTGCATATGAATTAGAAGGGTCAATGTCCTGCAATTCAACCTTGAGCGGATACTTGACCTCAAATGTATTATTTTTTAATGAAACTGACTCATTAAATACCTTTTCACTATGCTCGTGCTCAGGCAGGGACTCATGATATATATCTGGTACTTTTTCTGCCTCCCAGAACTGACTTATGCAATGATCAAGCTCTGGGCTTATGACTGTATGCATAGCGACGGCTGTATTATCAGTGGATAGAACTGGAGATGAGATGATGTATCCCAGCTGTGTATTCAATAAAATGGGATCTGCTGGGCCACCCTCTATCTTACCATCTAAAACTATTTTGAAAAATACATCACAGGCGAGTAATAATGATATCTCACCTGGAGTGGAGAAATCTTTGTCAGCTAAGTCTACATGTTTTGGTATAACAAAGCTATTTAAATCTATTTTCCTTTGAGGAATCTTTGAGGTTATCTTGTTGATTACTGAACAAGTAACATTGAATGAGAAATTATTTTTTAATGATTCACATTGTAATTGTATGCCTTTGCTACTGGAATTGTTACAAACATCACCTAAAGTTGAAATGTTTTTATGCAAATCAATAAGAGGCAACCCTAGCTGATTAGCCAAAGATGCAGTGCAAAATGAAGACTGGCTACCACTGTCCAAGAGAGCTCTGACAATGAACTTTTCATTATTGGCCGCAGTCACTAAAACCTTGGCAGTGGGAAGTAATACACTTGCAATAAGGGGCTGAGAAATGTGCAAACTCACCGGTGTAGCAGCTTTACCCTCATTTGTCTTTGCTCCAGCTTTATCCTCAGGTTGATGCAGTAAAGAGTTGTGCGAACTGGAATTACAAACAGAACATTTAAATTTGTACCTACATTTTTGTGAATGGTAGGCCAGACACAATTGACACAAATTGTTCTTTATCACAAATTCTAGTCTTTTTTGTATTGATTCTGCATTGAAAGTGGGACATTTAAAAAGCTTATGAACTTGGGAGCACATGGAACACTTTGGGGATTCACTTTTATTAATTTGCACTGCTAAGCTCACTGCTGGTTTTCCCTTGGCTTGTATTTTATCACCCACAGGTGTGCTGGCCTCTAAGGAAGCTGCTCGCTTGTCTAAGAAGGTGAGTAGTTCATCCATGGTCACTACTTGTGTTGTGTCTCTCTCGGAGTGGAATAATCTGACCGTGAGAGCATCAATCTTGCGCATCAATATACAGGATAAAATGGCATTCCATTCTGCGACTGGTTGTTCAAGATTCTTCAATGCAGTAACATGTTGTCGGACTTTAGCAACTATGTCTCTCAGCTGCGGGGCAGTACCACGCTGTAAACTTGGCATATCGAGTAAATTGCACACATGGCTATGTATCAACAAGGCTGGGTTATCATATCTTTTCTGTAATAATTCCAAGGCAGCTTCATATGACTTGCCGATGATGGGTAGATTATCAATTATTTGTAGGGGCTCTCCTTTTAAATATTTTTTCAAGAAACATATTTTTTGTATATCCGTTAATCTTGTGTCGTGGTGTACTATTGCTTTGAACATTTCCATGAATGGTTTGAAATTGGCAATCTCCTTACCGTCAAATATTGGTATTTCTAAGGTAGGAAGCTTGGCTGCATGATGGCTTAGCTCTTTGGAAGAGTCTGCTGGAGGATTGTGGTGCTTTGTTAGACGCTCTAATGCTGCTAGCAGCGTGAGATATCGCTCTTCAGGGTCCTCGTCTTCCTCCTTCTCGCCTAGCAGTTCCAAACCTATGGCGATCTCTCTGTATTTTTGGTAAATATCGATCATATTTTGCTTGCGGACCTGTAGCTCCTCGAGTCCAAATTGGTTATTGTCACTGAGATATTTTTCTAGCCGAGTAAACGAAGATTTGCACTGGCCTCGTGCGGCGATAAGTTTTTTCCGCTCCACATCTGTCATATTATAGCTCGTTTCTTCGTCTGAGCTCTGAAAATCCGATCCTGAGCTGACACTTGAGTAAATGCTCATTCAATTGCTTTATCTTTGAACGCAAATTGTATTTTTGTAAAAATCACCACGTTTCATGAAAATATTCCCTCCGTCCAATGCGAATGCAAATGGCGTCTTGCCGGCCGGCGCAAACGCAACCCAAGATTAACACTGAATTACTGTATTTATTAGCTCTGTAGGAGTAAATCACTGAAAATGTTTCGGCACCAATGTTTCTGTCGCCCTTTGGGACTTTTTTATGAATGTAAAAACTGTATAAAATGTATAATTATTTATTAGTGTAAAAAAGGGACGCGCGCGCGTCCAATGTAAAAGGGAAGAGAGTGTTGCCACACTGGCACACCAAAAAATGCTTATAAATAATACTTATGTCATAGACACACCCTTCAAACCGAAATACATCGATGCTGCTTCAACTGCAGAAATAGGCAGGAAACGAATGAAACGATTTCTTCTTTGTCTCCAACTAAATTGGTTACATAATTCGTATTTTATTATATAACAAATGGAAAAAGGAAAAAAATAATTATCTGACGTCACCGTTTTATAAAATAAAATGAGGGAGTATTTTTCTTCATTTCAATTTCGCGTTCGCATTATCATAATTTGCAAATTAAGCTTTATTTTTCCACAAAGAGACAGTCTTCAGGTAGGTTGGTATGTAGGGTGCTATTTCATGGCCTACCACAAGCTCCTTCTGGCTCTGGTTTTCAGTCTGTGTGAGTGCTCACCAGTGTATTATACTGTGTGTGTGACGTTTCAACGTAGGATTTATTTAGTCAACACTCACACAGACTCCAACCAAAGCCAGAGACAGAGCCAGACAGAGCTTGTGATATAGGTCCGAAAATGGAGGTACGTATATCATGATTTCCATGACTCTCATTATGACCCCATCTAATTGAAATTTGCACTAATAATTATCAATTGCTAATTAAATATCTGATTGCGTTAATAAATTACTCATCAGTCACCAGTAGGCCTACCACAAGCTCTGTCTGAATCTGTCTCTGGCTCTGGTTTGAGTCTATGTGAGTGCTCACCAGTGTATTATACTGATGTGTGTGGCGTTTCGACGTAGGATTTATTTAAACAGCACTCACACAGTCTCAAAACCAGAGCCAGAGACAGAGCCAGACAGAGCTTGTTGGTCTACATGCAAGTTTGTGTTGTACGGCTGCTTCTGTCTGCTTAATTTGGGGCCTAAATAGTGTTGTGTTGATTGTCCACAATTTTTTTTTTATGTACATCCGGGCAACGGGATAAAGAACAACTGGAAGCTTTTGAAATGTGGTGCTGGCGGAGAATGGAGAAAATTAGTTGGACAGAAAAAGTTACGAACAAAGAGGTATTAGAGCGAGTAAAGGAGAAAAGAGAAGAGAGTAATACTTGAGATGATACAAAATCGAAGAGGAAAAATGTTTGGACATATTCTAAGACATGACAGCTACATAAAGAACATCATTGAAGGAAAGGTTGAAGGGAAACGGGGACGAGGAAGGCCAAGAATAAGTTGCATGAGCCAGATAGAAGAAAAAGTCGCTGACATGTCGTATAAGGAAGTCAAGGAGGCCGCATTCGAAAGACTTAACTGGCGAAAACTGCATCAAAACCCCGACAAGAGCTAAGCTCTTAAATTTAAGAAGAAGAAGATATACTAGCACTCAGCCCCGGCTCCGTTCACATGATCCCCGGATAAGCTATGTTTCAACTAAATCCGTTCAGCCGTCAAGGAGATACCCACCAGCCCTTGGGTCACGCGACGCTTCGATCGAATAGTCTAGTAATAATAATTATTTTACTGTATTTTATCGACTGCTAAACAATGCACTGCCCGGCATCCATCAACTTGAGGCAAACAGATGTTCAGCTTCACGTGCCAGTAATTTCACCGGCATGTTTATATGTCTAAGAAAATCTGTCAAATATTCGTCGCTTGAGACGTGCTTAAATCTGAGTTGCGTTTCAGTATTCGGGGGTAAATCCGTATTTTAAAAACTTAAAGTACGAGTAAGTACAAATACTTCGAGAATCTGTAGGGACCTTCCTTTCATGAGATGAGGAGTTTATAACGTCTTGGTAAATACTTCTAGAATCTTTACATCCTTTAATGAAAGATCAGCGCAGTGTGTAGATATAGTTAGTGTGGTGTGTCGCAATATGAACGCGGACATTTCTAATTCTGAAGACCAAGTGAGGGTAGTTGCAAATTAAATTGCCACCGCTTCTCGACAGTAACTCCAATGAACTCCAGTCTACCCGTGACCACGGCTGGTGCAACACAGCCGAAACGTCGGGAATTAATAAAGGTAATCGCGATTAAAAACCCGTTTGTTCCATATAATTATCCTTTAATGAGATAACGAGTTTACAACGTCTTGAAAGGAAGGTACAGATTATCATTTGATGAGATTTCGGGATACACTACACCTAATATCTTACTAACAATGAGCCTATCTCTTCCAATATCACTAAATAGTAGCGGAACCACTCATAAGTACTTACAAAGGATACATTTCCAAAGAAATCAGTTTGCCTGCGCCTATTCGATGTTAATGCAAGTAAATCTGATATTTAAACTTTTTCCTTCACCGTTTGAGAGCACTGGCATGGTGAAAAACTCATTGGTACACGGCTGGATTTGAAACCACAACCTTCGGATCCGAAGGTGGGTCCGCTACCACAAGGCCATCAGCGCTCATCCATTACCCCAGGTGAACTACGTATACCAGGATACGGCGCCAAAAAGTTTAGTTTTCAGTTTTTTTTGCCTAAAGATTTTCAGTTTATAACTGGATTTGGTGTATAAGACACAGACTCCATCTCTATAAGCCAGGATAATTCTATTTCAAAGCCATTGTTCTAGAAAATAGCGTAGTCTTTGTTTACATTGTCTGAAAACTTAATTAGTTTGGATGTGACTGGAACAGGGCCTTTTTACCTAACCATACTTATAACCTTTTGATAGCTGCGTTTTAACAGAGTTTAAAACGCCATCTTTCGCCATCATCATTCTGCTATCACTAATCCATCTGTCAAACGTAATGACTACAAAAAAATGATGGATACATTATCTTTTTCTTTCTGCCCTTATCCCACTAGGTTGGGGCGGCAACAGTGTGACGTCATGTGACCTACACGGTGCGACAAATACTGAGCCAGGGATCTAATTGACCCTGTGCAATTTTGTTTCATACTCGTAACTATGTTCATTTTATTTGTTTTTGTGGTCTTTAAATATATTTTCTTTCTTTTTCTTCTAGTCTCCGCTATCATTCGTCATCTCAGTAAGCCTACACAAGCTCTGTCTGGCTCTGTCTCTTGCTCTGGTTTTGAGTCTGTGTGAGTGCTCACTATACTGTGTATGTGACATTTCGACGTAGGATTTATTTAGTCAACACTCAGGTCAGGTAGGCATACAGTACTCACTCCTCTCTTATGCTGCCTTCCTACGGTGCGTGGTTCTGCAGATCATCACGCACAGCCGACGACGACGCACGGCAACGCACACAGACAGGGCTCCTGTGCTACCGCGCACCTCGGCGCACGAGACCGTTCCCATGGTGTGTCGTGCGAGCTGATCCGCCCCTCCGTGCGCGATATCACAGACCGTGGGAAGGGGCTAGACATATCATCTCTCACAGTACACAATCTATCCATATTTTCTTCCATATACGTAGGTAAAAATCAATAGGTCGACAAAACCGGTGACGGAATGGATCCCACTGGAAGGTAAACGAAAACAGGGGAGACCAAAAAAGAGATGGAGGGATATCTTCACTCAGCGACACGGACCAGAATGTATGAGAAAAGCAAGAGAGAGGGACGAATGGAGAGATTTAGGGGAGGCCTACGCCGTAGAGGCGACTGCTGCGGAGTTGCTAGATTTAATCAACTGAGCAATTTAGTATATGTAAATAGTTTTTAGATTTAAAGTAAGTTTTTTATATGTTTAAGTGTATCAGCAGTAGCATAAAGGCTTTTTTATTTTTTTTATTATTATTACGTAGGTATATAATCAATCTCATCAATTTTATTATATAAATTCATAATCATCTCCAATGTATCCGGCCCTATTATATAAGTGCCTATTATGATGATAAATCAGTCAATCGACGTGTGCCTACATCTCACGAAGTTTATTTGTTGTTCTTGCTCGAACTATCTTTTTCTGAAACTTTACATCAAACTCATATTATTTTTCATATTTACATAACGGTTACGAGTGTTTTAGTTTTACACAAACAGAACTAAACAAATAACTCTCATTCCAACGCACACTCCAACAACGATAACAGAACTTTAGTAGCCTTATTTACATGGAGAAAAATTCTCGTACGATGTGTCTGAAATGTGAAACTGTGTCTGAACAGACGTGTTATGCTTGTGCTTTCAGACACTAAAAGACAAAACCATGAGAAATACGCAGCTTCAAATTTAAGACCTTTATTTAAGGCGTCCCACGGATATGCCACAAAGAGGGAAATTATCTTGAATATTGTAGATGGAACATTTTACTGAAAGAAGACATTATTTGAATTTAATTAAACTGCTGTATACATTTATTTTTGATTAGCGTTTCTCGTCCTACTGCGGGATAAAGGGCTCCCCTAAAAGACTTCCAGTTCTCTCTATTCTGAGCCTCCTTCCACCATCTTCTTTCAAATATATTGATATACTCTTAAAAGACTCGTCGAAATTTCGTGATGAGAGAGAAACATTAAAAGAAGATGCATAAATTGCATAATCGTATTCTAAGTATGCATTTACAAAAAAAAGTATTGAAGTATTATATAAGCTATCTGGTTCCCATAGTACAAGCTCAGCTTAGTTTGGGGCTAGATGGTGTTGTAAAAAATTGTATCTTTGAGGCGAGAAAGTCTCCGTGTAAATATCATTCCACTCCCAGCCGCCGTAGGTGCTTGTTGGCCAATTTCATTTTGGTATCGAAATATCGAAAGTCATAACAAGTAGTTATGCATTTTGCAAACATGTGCCGGCGACGCTTATTGCTTTTGGAAAATATTGCATTTTTTACATCTTATGTGAAAAAAAAACTTTTAGCCACGTAGTTTATATGGCTAAAAATTAAACAAACTTTTTATACAAATAGCTGATGGATTAAGCATATTGCCCACCTGAAATGGAGTGGTAAACATCGCCTATAACAAAGCATTTCATCGTAGGTCACGCACGTCAAGAACGATGCACAGCTCTGCGTCCATCAACTTGAGGCATACAGATATTCAGCCTCACGTGCCAGTAATTTCACCAGCACTCACTCCCTTCAAACCGAAACACAGCAATGCTGCTTCACGGCAGAAATTACATAAATTATTTGTTATGCAATATTTATTTAAAATGGGAGCAACCGGATATCCAGGGCCAGACTTTTTCAAACTGATGCTAAAGGGTTGTGCACACTAAAAAGTAAGTTCGTATCAGTGGGGGTGGTTTGTTGAAAAAACTACCACCCTAATAAATTTCAAACTTTCGACTTATAACTAAAAGTTCCAGTTACATGGTAATCGAGCTCCGATCAACTTATTCCCACCGAAGCAACGAATTTCGAACTTTACTACGCAAGCAATAAGGATCATAATACAGGAAAATTGTAATAATAACTTTGTTCGATATGCGAGAAACTGATATCTGAAACTTTGCCATGGGATTTAGAGCTTTATACTTTGGTAATAAAGCTGTTTAGTTTGTTATTCAGTGTCGTATGCCGTTCAATTAGTACATCGGCTCATTCTACTATTGCCTTCACTGTAAACTGTGTGATGATGTGCGTAGCTATAGGCTTTGGCCCTATATTTTAAATATTGTCTGGAATAGATCGCTCATAGCGATAAGATCGCCCATTGTTCTTCGCTTATTATTTTGTCATCCATAATTTGTAAATTACTATAGCGGCCAGCAAAATAGCCATTTGTTTTTTTTTCAACGGGCAGCATTTAGTTTTGCAAGCCAGTTCGAAATTTAAAAAGCTTTAATAAGTTACCTCCTTGGTTGCCATGTTTCAGAGTAAAAGTCCGTTCCATTTTTAAATTACACGACAGAATATGAGTTTACTATGTCATTTATTTGGCCGCTAAACACAAGTTTGCGTTGGCTTGACCATTGTCTTGTAACGCAGGCTTCGTGGCCGTGCATAGTAAATACCTACGTTAAAAACGATGTTTATTGGTCCGATCATTTCCCGTTAGTAATAGAGTGTAATCTAGATGTAATTAGAAAAAAGTACGTTCCTAAAACATTGTTTTATAATAAAATCCAGTGGGGGGAGAGAAGTTCAGACCAAATTAGTATATATAAGGAGTTCTGTAATACTAAATTAAAAAATATACACTTTCCGTGTCAGTTTCAGGAATGTGGAGGGAAAATCTGTGACAGTACCCAACATAAAAATATTATAGAGAACATGTATACAGATTTAATTAACATACTCTGTGAAGCTGCCCATATTAGTTCAACTAGTAAAAAAACCTCACGTAAAAAGGTAGTGGCGGGGTGGAATAGACATGTAAGCGAATCTCACTTGAATGCTAGGATGAAATTCAATTTATGGGTGTCCTACGGTAAGCCGTCAAGTGGTGTCATTTTTGATGAAATGGTACAGGCACGTAAGTACTTTAAAGGTAAATTTAAATGGTGCCAAAACCATCAGGAACAAATCAAAATGGACTTGATGGCAGCACACCATTCAAAGGCCGATTTTAAAAGTTTTTGGAAATTCACGAATAAGTTGAATGCCAAACCTGGCATTCCAGTGAGCGTCGATGGTGCGTCAAACCCTATAGATATAGCAAATATATTTAGAAAACATTTTGCAGTGCAGTCTCCTCTTGGACAACCATGTCGGGAGTTCGATGCTGAGTCGCGGGATGCTGAAGTATCTACCCTAGTTCTCGCCAAAGACATAAGAGACGCGATTAAAAGAATGTCAGGAGGGAAGTCTCCGGGGCATGACGAGCTCAGCATCGAACATCTGAGGCATGCTGGTTTTCATCTTCCGCGAGTACTAGCATTATTTTTTAATATTTGTATAAGTCATTCGTACTTACCTCATAACTTGATGCAAACTCTGGTGGTACCCATTGTTAAAAATAAGACAGGGGATGTCTCAGATAAATCAAACTATAGACCCATATCATTGGCTGCGGTTGTGGCGAAGGTATTTGACAGTGTGCTTAACACTTATTTGAGTAAGCATCTTAGGTTACATGATGCTCAGTTTGGGTTTAGACCCAGTCTTTCAACCGAGACTGCCATTTTCAGTCTTAAGCACACTGTAAAGTATTATACGGATAGACAGACTCCAGTCTATGCGTGTTTCCTGGACCTATCCAAAGCCTTTGACCTTGTCTCCTACGATATTTTGTGGCAGAAGCTTAGGGACACGGGCTTACCACCAGAGCTGGTTTCGATTTTTCGGTTTTGGTACCTAAACCAGGTAAACCGTGTGAGATGGGCAGGTGAGTTTTCGGAGTCGTCCAGGCTGGAGTGCGGGGTGAGGCAGGGGGGGTTGAGCTCGCCCTTGCTCTTTTGCCTGTACGTGAATGAGCTGATCGAGAGACTGAGCAGCATGCATGTGGGCTGCTTCATTAACGATGTGTGTGTAAACAACCTTAGCTACGCCGATGATATGGTGCTGCTCGCTCCATCGATCAGGGCACTTCGAAAGCTCATCGCAGTGTGTGAGTCGTTTGTGACTGCTCACGGGCTCAGTTATAATGTAAAGAAGTCGGAGGTCATGGTTTTCAAGGCTGGTGCCAAATGTCCTACTTTTGTTCCACCTGTGCTACTGAACGGAGTGCCACTTGTAAGAGTGCATCAATTTAAATATTTGGGACATCTGGTTACCGAGGATCTTAGAGATGATGCTGACATGGAAAGGGAACGCAGAGCATTGTCAGTCCGAGGGAATATGCTGGCACGCAGATTTGCGCGTTGTACAGATGCAGTGAAAATCACTCTATTCAAGGCATACTGTACTTCGCTATACTCTGCGAGTCTGTGGACCAGCTATACCCAAAAGACTTACAATGCTTTGCGGGTCCAATACAATAATGCATTTAGGGCACTGTTGCGGCTTCCGCGCTACTGTAGCGCGTCTGGTATGTTCACCACGATGCGCACAGACACATTCGACGCCATCTGGCGCAAAAAGACAGCGTCACTGCTTAGTAGACTGCGCGGGAGTAGCAACAGCATCCTAAAAGCGATTATTGAAAAACAAAATTGTCCTCTGGTATGGAGACTCATCCAGAGGACTAAATCATTACTAGTTATAAGTTACTAACCCACTTTTTCTGTTTTTTGTTACTAACACCATGGACTCCCTAATTGTCTGAATAAACAATTTAAATTAAATTATTATTATTATAAACACGACAGTACCTAATGGATTTTTACAACTTTTGCCGGCCGCTGCTCGCATGTATTTACCTATAGTTCGGCCGTTCAGAGAATGCGTTCCTGACACGTCGCGATTGAACTGACGACGTAACTTTGTAATGGCGTTGCAGTTACGATAAAAATATTTTTGCTGGTTGTTTACCGTTTTAACAATTGATGAGCATTAAAACAACATTATTATATCAATAATCAATGAATTTTATAATTTTGTGCCAAACTGAGTGTCAAATAACTTGTTGTAAAATATTTTTCTAAATCTATACTGCGCTATTACAAGGTTATGTCAGCGTTTTATATTTGTAGTGCTGTACTAACTATGTGACTAACTGTGAACAACCCATGCGACGCAAAAAAAAAAAAAAAAACTGTGAATAACTGATCAAACTGTCAAACGCATTCTCTGAACGGCCGAACTATAGTACACAAAATTCAATACTCAATATATTTATTGCATACTTATTGTTTAGTTTCGGTACTTACTTTGTTCTTAAGTGTAAGTCAGTAGGTATCACATGGACCCTGTATTGCGTTTAGGGTAGGTAAAAACAAAATGGAGGTAGGTCGAGGTTTTTAGACGTAGTAGGTAGGTATGAATATACATAATAGCGTTATCTCTTCATTTATATCTCTTGAAAAAAGTTGTCAAAATAATGCTCACATTTCCGAGCATGTATGTATGAGAAAATTTATTTGATAAATCAAAAGGAGAAAGCTTGTTGGCATATGAGGTTGAAGCGCTATGCATGTGTGTGCTCATTACTGGGATAACTGAGAAATAGCCTGGTGGAATTAATGCGATCCATAGATCATGATACAACATCATTAGTATCAGCCTAAAATACGCTTGCTTTGATACATTTCCCTATGTTACATATTTGAAATTGTCGTAGTCACTGTGCTTAGCTGGCAATTACATATACTGAAAAAAAAAAAAAAAGGAAAGTATGCAGAAAAATTTAAAATCTAGCGTCAGGGTTCGGTTACATCATACAACTTAAAAAAAATCATTTCATAAATATTTTTTATTTTATTTGTTGAACCTAATTCCCGAGTATTTGCAGCTAATTATGAATAACCCTGTAGACCCGATGGATGGGGGGCCAAAAAAAAAAGTCCAGGCCCTGTGAGGGTATTGAAAAGACACATTTTCCGGCACAGTAGCTGCTGCCGCAGCACGCTCGCTTTGCTCGCTCGCCTTGTGCGTAATTTTTATGGTCTAACATAACATAAATTATCCAATCAAAACCCAGATTTTCTCATTTTACAAAAGTAATGATGTTTTCGCAGCGTTTCCTTCTTCCATACTTGAAACGGGAGGATCCGGCCGCATGACATCGATTATGGTAATAATGCTATTAAATTGCAAATACCCTGAGGTGGCCAATTTATAACTGCAACTTTACTATCAAGGGTGCTTCTGTTCTTAGAAGGCTTTTCCGATCTATTTACGCCTAAAAATACAGTTTTAATATTTTTGTAAAGACTTCATTTTGCGTCTATTCTTCTTCTTATTCTTTTCTTAATTAATGGCATCTGTCTATTTGGACTATTAAGTGGGGTTAACACACAGATGTTTGTTCTCTGTCTGGGTGATATATTATATTTTAGGTATGCATGTATTTAGAAAAAATATGCATAAATATTAATTTGATTTCCATCGCACAAGCTCTTACATAGTTTAAGGCTAGATAGAGTTGTGTGAATTGTCCATAATATTGATTTACTTCAAATTAAAATAAGAGCCAACCCTGACGCGGAAGCTACCTCTTATTGGATTTATTTTCGTAATCTCAAGTTACCAGTCTAATAACGAGACAAATTGAATGCTGTTTTCATTTCGAGCGATTCAGAGATTAATCTAGCTTGACGTATCAAAGTGATCTTCTGATTCGAGAGATTTTTATGATTTTCTCCTTTAGTGCTATTTTTCTTAGTTGGTTAACCGGTTACGAACTAAGTAAAAAATCCTTCTACGTATCTAGTAACGAAACCTTTAAGTGCTTATACGTAACCGGTACAAGCACTTAAAGGATTTCCAACTTTTACTTCAGTCACACTCCTAAACGTTAAAACCCTCAAACAAGTAAGAAAAAACCCTCATGAACAAAAAAATAACATAAGATAATTATTTATTTCATTCAAGCACACACTTATCATTATTACGAGCCGGTATGCCCGAGCTTCGCTCGGTATTTTATTTTTTTGTAAATCGTATTATTATAAAAAAATGTATTATTATTGGGCAATAGATGTCAGGAAGAGTCATAATCTTTAGTGGCTTATTTTTATTTAACAACCCCATCTGCTGGAATAGCTTGCAGTTAGTTGCTCACAATCGCCAATAGATGGCAGGAACAGTCATATATTTAGTTTATGTAAGATTATTGCAAAAAACCATTTCTCGTCATTTTCTGAAAATGAATCCTAGCTAGATCGTTTTATCGTCCCCGAAAACCCCTGTATAGAAAATTTCATGAAAATCGTTGGCAGTTTCCGAGATCCTAAATATATATATATATATATATATATATATATATATATATACAAGATTTTCTCGTTTAAAGGTATAAGATTTATACTATAATAATTACAATATATTATTATGATACTTAATACAATGACAAAATTATTTTACGGGTTACAAAACTCGGTTACGTACAAGCACTAAAGGAGATTAATCCGTACAAAAATGGCAGCAACACGAAGAAATAAGAACAAGAACAGAGTAACAAATGCTTAACAAAAGCAGCAATAGTTGTAAAACAATGAGCGCAGCTGAGCGAGCAAGAATTAAATCCACTACGCTAACTGAATGAGGCTGGTATGTGAAAACAAGGTATATGGTTTTTTTTAACAAATAGCTGTAGGTTACAAGCTCTATCTGGCTCTGTCTCTGATTCTGGTTTTCTCTGTGTGAGTGCTCAACAGTGCATTACACTGTGTGTTACGTTTCGACGTAGAATTTATTTAGTCAACACTCACATAGACTCAAAACCAGAGCCAGAGACAGAGCCAGACAGAGCTTGTGGTAGGCCTACAGCCGGCACTGCGTATATAATTTAACTTTTACAGCCAATCATAATTTGATTGTGTTTGGTTTCGTTTTTAAAGCATTACATCTAGGCGATCTGATGGCGATTGCGATCAGTTTCAGCATATGGTACGCACACACTTCGGCGAACTGTGACAGTGCGATATTTGTCAGTGATACATGGATCACCATCGCAGGCGATCTAGATGCGCGCAAGCCTTAAACTGCTGTATTTTGGCCTTTTATAAGAAAAAACTAAACTAAAACCTGAAAATGTCGATTGGAAAAGCTTGAGAACCAAAAACCTAGATTTCAAATTGCCGTACTTCGTTCTACATCTCGGCAGCAGAGTTCTTGTCTGGGCAGTCACAAGGCACAATGGCTATATTTTCCACATTGAATCATAAAACACGAGCGTTAACATTAAAAAAAACTTTGCACCGATAAAGAAAATGCTGCTTCTTTGCATTCTTTTTATTACATTTTGTCGTTTTCCTTGATAAAATATTTTTTTTGTTAAATGTAAAAGAAACAGCTTGCGTATTCTGCAGTTCACTTGTGTTGCACACGTGCCTTATCTGCCAATGTGATAATTAGTCCAGAATAAGTAAGAAGTAAAAAAAGGCCTGTTCTTCCAAATCTTTTGTAAATCCTATCTCAGGCACCAGTCTCTTGCAAAACAGGTATAAACCTCACCTTTAATGATTGCATCTCATACACTTTGTGCATAGTTCGTAGAAATTAAGTTACCTAGTTTTTAATTGTTCCTAGAAATAAGGTTTTTATTATTGTTATTAAATGATTTATAGAGCGTCAGACGCAACTATGGTGTTTACTCATACATCTACTTACAGGACGCTCTAGTCTAGTCGGCTTTCAGGATAAGTAATAAATAACATACAATATAATATAAAATAAACAGCTGTAAAATTAGTAATTAATCTTCGGTAATTTCAGAATTACAGTTGCCTTGTAGATTTTTGGACTCATATTTTCACACTTGGAGATTGTTGAATATACATATATAAATAAATTACTTTGGTGGTAAGAAATCTAAAAGGGTGTCAACAGTGCATGGGAATAAAAGTCTTTTATTTACGCCTTCGTTTCCAACGCATCTTACAAACTTATTCTAAATTTTATCTTTTTTTTATACAACAAGCTGATTGAACAATCATAATATATCTTTCATTGTATGGTAGTGGTTTTAATAAGCTTCTTTTTCTTTCTTCTTCTTTACATCTTTCTAAATTACCAAGCAGGCAAACTACCCGTGAGGACTCACTTCTCTTTCATTCTGGCATCTCCCGCAAACCGTCCGCAGAATAGAATACTAAGGCAGCCCTCGGGCTATTTCGTCAATCCACAGCGGTCTATTGTTCAGGCCTCCTTCATAATTTGCGAGTCATTAGTGGAATGCTCAAAATGTTTTTTATTTACGGTTTTGACTGTATATAATTGCTTTTCGTTTTGCGGTTTAGGACTTGGGATTTAGGAAACGGTTGCCGCTAAATGATGTTCATGTTAATAGTGACACTAAACATTGGTAAAATTACTGGTTGAACATCTGTCTGCCTCAAGTTGATGGACGCAAGACATGGCATCGTAGGGCACGTTTTTATCATGCGTCACCTGTGAAGCAGCGCTTTGTTAAAGGTAATGGTTACCACGTAACATCATTATGGGCCATATGCTTGTTCCATTAGCTAGTTGTATTTTTTTTTATCACACAGTAGGTTTGTAGGTCAGACCTACATACTTTTGAAAATATCAGGGAAATTCAAATATTCGAGACATGTACAAAAAATACATGTTACAATCGTATGAACGCTGTATTAGACAGACTTTAGAGACGTAGGCTATCTTTATTTGATTTTATACCGCAATCAAAGAAACATGCCTAAAACCGAAATACTAAGCTAAAATATAAGTTTAACTCACACGAAAACTAAAGCTAAGTACTGATTAAACTGTCGCTTTGATGTGTTTGCGTGTTCGTGCTACAAGGTGCACGAAATAAGAAGGTAAGGGCGCGTTTACACAAGACGCTTGTAAAATGAGACGAGAGAAAAAGGGCGGGCGGAGAACTAATTAAGTTTTTTTTTTATTTACCTATTTGGTCCCACTGCTGGGCAAAGGTCTCCCCCAAAGACTTCTTGGCGGGACGATATTGACACCTTTGAGAGGAGATGGTGGGACGAGGCTTGAGAGAGAGATAATTAAGTTTACAAAGTTTTTTTTTAACTTACAAATCTTAAACTTTTCAATTCAACTTTTCATATACCAATGATTCTAGATCCTGTGCCATTCTAACCTATTTCCGCCCCGCGACTTTGGCTATAAAATAGATAGATAAAACTTGATTGTACACCACAAGAATAAGACATTACACATTTAACGAAAATACTAAGATGTAGTGAGGATATCCGTAGAAGAACCAAGGTCACCGACATAGCTCTTAGAATTAGTAAGTTTAACTGGCAATGGGCAGGTCATATAGCTCGAAGAACTGACAACCGTTGGGGAATAAAAGTTCTCTAATGGCGACCACGAACCGGAAGACGAAAAGTAGGGCCCCACCAGATGGACCGACGACATTGTTAAGATCGCAGGAAGTCGGTGGATAGAAGAGCTCAGAATCGTTTTTCCTGGAAATGTGTAGTCTGTCAGACTTTTTCAAGCTGATGATGATGATGACTAAAATGAAGCGGTCTTATAGCTATGAGCGATCTCTTGTCAACTATGTCTATCTTCAATCTGTAGAGTAGAATTATAAAAGCAAGTTAAAAATATACCAATAACGCCTCATATGAAGGCGCCCTTATCAAATGAACGTTGTGCCCACGAAACTCACTGAGCTGGAATATTCTACCTTCAATGTGTACAAAATTGTAAAATTTAATGAAAAATATTAACAAGTTGCTTACGTGCCGATAAATACCCATGAGTTATTCAATGGTCATTCAGTTTAAATAAATAAATATTATAGACATTCCACACAACACTATCTAGCCCCAAACTAAGCAGAGCTTGTACTATGGGAACCAGATAGCTGATATAATACAAACGTTTAAACGTATATAAACGTATTTTTTAGTAAACACATACTTAGAATACAATATAAGACCCAGACAGAGAACAAACACCTGCGTTCATCACACAAATATTTGTTCTCGGTGGGTATCACCCACGACCTACGGCTCAGAAGGTAGAGCCAGTCGAGCACAGACTATGGTCTGTGCTTATCTAATAAATAAATAAAAACACTTGCTTTTAATATTCACTAAAATGAAGATTTAATCGAATACGGTCAAAGCGAAAGGTAGAGCCTTGATGTAACTAATTGTTTTCGAAACCCAAAGGCACTTCGACGAATACTTTACAAGCGTCTAACTATACTAACAAACTAAATTAAACAAGGGCTTACAATAAAAAGGGTCAATACAAAAATGTTGCAAAGAAAACGGAGAGGTAACCACTTACTCAAAACTTTATTATGCGTATTACTTATAAATACTTGTATAATTATGGTTACAAAAATAACTAAACCACTGCACTGAAAAATAAATTTAGTCAGTAGAAAAGCAAAATAAATTTAGTCCGTAGTAAAGCAAAATAAATATAAAACAAAAAACACAAGTTAAAATTTGTTAATTACGAGCGCCTGCCCGCGGCTTCGCTCGCCCCGTTACCGTAATTTTTTGAGATAAAAAAAATTATAATAATATGTCCTTCACCCGGTTTTAAGCTACCTCTCCACCAATTTTCAGTCAAATCAGGTCAGCTGTTCTTTAGTTATAAATAGTGTAACTAACACGACTTTTTAATCATACTTATATCGATTTATATCGTCAGGTTATGCTTTTGTTTTGCTTTGAAGTACTCAATAAACATTTCCTTGAAACAAAATGCAAAAGCATTGCAAACAGTTTATCTTTGCGACATAAATTGAATGAGAAACCTGACGATGAAATTCCAGTACTAAAGAAGAGCATTTTAAACGCGACGTCGAGGTAAACATTTTCCAATATTCCACGACGGAAGCATGACAGATTATGAGTAACACAGTGCAGGTCAACGCAGAATATCATCAGTGTGTCGACCGGGAACCAATCGTATGAAATCGGTGTGCGGTGCCTGACGCCTATCGCCGATCGTATCGCCCACCTCTGCCACCATTTTGTATGGAGAAACAAAAAGCAGCCAAGTGTGAGTCGGACTCGCCCATGAAGGGTTCCGTAGCATCAATTAACATATTAAAAAGGTTTTTGTAGTTCGTCGAAAGGTAAATTGCGGTTTACGATTTATGACGTATAAAAAAAAAAAAACTGACTAGATCTCGTTCAAACCAAATATCGTTGGAAGTTTGCATAGTAATGTACAACATATATTTTTTTTAATTTTATCATTCTCTTATTTTAGAAGTTAGAGGGGGGGGGACCAACTTTTTTCCATTTTGATTGTGTCAAAAACGGTCCACAATGGCAAAAACGGAACCCTTATAGATTCGTCATGTCTGTCTGTCTGTCTGTCCATCCGTATGTCACAGCCATTTTTCTCCGAAACCGTAAGAGCTAGACTGCTGAAACTTGGCGAGTAGATGTATTCTGTGAACCGCATTAAGATTTTACACAAAAATAGAAAAAAAACTATAAATTTTGGGGGTCCCCATACTTATAACTAAAACTCAAAAAAAAAATTTTTTATCGAACCCATACGTGTGGGGTATCTATGAATAGGTCTTCAAAAATTATGTAGAGGTTTCTTATATCGTTTTTTTCTAAACTTAATAGTTTCCGCGAGAGACACTTCCAAAGTGGAAAAAAGTTGGTCCCCCCCCCCCCCCTCTAACTTCTAAAATAAGAGAAATATAAATTTTAAAAAAATATATGTTGTACATTACTATGCAAACTTTCAACGATATTTGGTTTGAACGAGATCTAGTCAGTAGTTTTTTTTTATACGTCATAAATCGTAAACCGCAATTTACCTTTCGACGAACTACAAAATATAACCTTTATATTATGTTACTTGATGCTACGGAACCCTTCATGGGCGAGTCCGACTCGCACTTAGCTGCTTTTTTTTTCTCATTTCCTCCTGTTTTTAAGCTACCTCCCCACCAAATTCAACACTAACTAACACGACTTTCTTTTATTGCATAGAGAGCACCGAACAGTTTCAAAACGCACTTGTTATTCATGAAAATAATTTAAAACGACCACATTAAATGTTTATGTCAAGTATTTGCTTTCGGTATCTCTGTTATTTGTATACTGTGACTGTCCCATAGAAATGGCAAACTGCGGCTCACCTTATCAGGAGCAAGTTATTGGCTGGGTAAGTGCACATTTCAGGCGACACTTTCAGCTATCAAAGGCTGCCTTGCCGAAAGAGGCTTTGTGTATGCTTGGAACTGAGACCTTGGCCTGTATTTTGAAATAATAAAGCAGCAGGGCTACCACGAGCTCCATATGGTTATGGCTATGGCTGTCAATTTGTGTATAGATAGGCTGACCCACACATTTATTTTCTTCTTGGGTTTGAATGTGTTGACACAATTTTTATGAAACAACGGGATATTTACCATGATTAAATTTTTATGAGTTGACTTCCGATATTTCGGCACAGTTGCATGCACCATGATCACGGTTGAACTACCGTTGTTGTTGTACTAACACCCATCGTACCCCCTTAACCATCTGGCTCTTTAACTAAAAAGAATAATTAGTCTAGCGTCATGTTGAAGTGAAGCAAGCTATATAAAGCTCAATTTATCTTCAAGTGTGACCAGCTGCAATACGACACTAGTTAATTGTGACTATAAATTTTATAACGGATTACACAGAAATGTGCTGATGGATAGTGTAAGCGAGCTACCGAATCTTCACAGCTGAGTTGATAGTCGTTCAGCGTTTGTAGATTCGATTTGTGGAGTTATTCGTGTGCTGAACAATGGACTGCGTAGTTTATTCTCTGTCTAAGGGTGTTATTAATAATCCTGGCGTAACGCTGGAGTAGTTAAATCGTGTTTTGTCACATTTTGTTCGAGTTGACAATTGCATGTCAATGCAAGAGACAAAACACGGATTAACTAGTCCAACGCTACGCCAGGATTATTAATAAGGCCCTGAACTACTCCAGCGTTGCGCCGGGATTATTAATAACACCATATGTGTTTAAGGGTAAAAAAGTAAACAGGCCTTTGGCGATGGCTTGTTTAATGATAATAATAATCATCATCATCATTTAATTCAAATAAAATACCTTAGGTCCACCCTACTTCTCACTAATATTATAAATGTGAATGTTTGGATGGATGGATGGATGTTTGTTACTCAATAACGCCAAAACGGATAGATGGATCTGGTTATTTGGCAGATAGATAGATTATAGTCTGGTATAGCACATATAGCTTTTTATTTCATGTATGGTTCCCATTGATTGGATTTATTTTTAATTTTTATGCCTAAGAGCTGAACTGATTTGGCTGAAAACTGGTGGAGAGGTAGCTTAAACCAGGAGACGGAAGACCGTCTACGAAGTTCAAAATGTTCTAAGTAGAGTACTTTTTATCCTGAAAATTTAACGGAAAAGGGTTGAGCGAATTCGCGGGCGTTCGATAGTAGTATAAAAATACCTTAGAGACAAACATAAAATTAAATAAAAATTACTGGTTAAATCTTAGGCGATGTTCCTGGTGGCCAGTGATCGGAAGTGAGAAACAAGTCCCCATGCTTAGCAGGCACCTGAAGCACACAACAAAAAATACAGTTTAAAACTATACATGAGTTGGCAACTCTACGCTTACAAACTTACCTGCTTAATTTCTACTAAATAACTTTGAAAATACAATCAAAGTCGTGAGGCTGTCTTTGTTGAAATATGTCTTTGTAACTGGTATTAGCTCTACACTGTCGTAGTAATTAGCATAATTTCGCAATATCCTGCCTCAACAAGTTCTAAATTAAATGAATTACGCGCACGGCGGCTGAGGGAATGTTATTGTTTTAATTATTTAATTACCAAAATGAATCATGCATTTCAGTACTGTGGCTAGCTGATGGCCTCGTAGGAGTGGGCCCACCTTCCGATCCTAAGGTCGTGGGTTTGAGTCTAGTCATGTACTGATCAATCGAAGGATTCAGTCCCATAGAAAACGTTGACGATGTACTCAAGGTTTTGAAATCTGGGCAAAGTGATACTGATTCAGAGAAATGTAATTTTGAAATGTCACAAAAAAATTCTAAAAAAATATTTTCAAAATTCTTAATAAATGCTGATTTACCCTGTGATTTTTTATTATTCTGATTGGATGCTGCTATGTTAGATACATTGAGTATTAACAAAAAAAATGAATAAGTACATCAAAGGAATTATGGCTAAAATTTATGGCTACATCGTAGCTTACATCAGGTGAGATTGCGGACAGAGAATGGTCTATACCACGTAAAAAATAATTAAGGGTAAAATTATATCTTTCAATAATGCCGTCTTAACGAACTAATCGTATATTTTTTGTGTAGTAATCATTTAAGAAACTCTTCTTCTTCTTGCCCTTATCCCACTAGGTGGGGTCTGCACAACATGTCTTTTTCTTCCATTCTCCCCTATCACTCGCCATCTCAGTACTCACTCCTTTCTTGGATATAATATCATCTCTCACACAATCCATCCATCTCTTCTTAGGCCTACCTCTACTTTTATATCCATCAACATTCATGCCTAACACTCTTTTCGTCACATGACCTTCTTCTCTCCTCATAACATGTCCATACCACGCCAGCAATTTAAGAAACATGGTCTGAATTTCAGGAGTTGTCTTTTTGTCCCCGTAAGCCTTATGAAACCCGTGTATTGTGTTGACCGCAGGCTTGTGTATGTAACGAATGCTTTAGTCAGCACAATGTCGGAAAGCCGAGCGAGTCTGAAAATTTGTTTGTTGCGCATAGCGGTTAGCTAGTGCATTATTCGATTAGCTAGCATGGTGAGCGCGTAATGGTCGCGTGCCAACTCTTGTTTACCGTTTTGGATAGATCCGGCGCAAATTGTTGCCAGATTCTGATTTCGATTAAAATTTATGAATACTTTTAAGGGCAAATTTTTCAATCTACAGATAAATGTATCTCTTAGCTAAGAGATTGGTTTATTTTTGTGTGTGGTATAGGTTTTTTATTGGACGGATAGCGTTACGTCGTAGATGTAAAAATCTGCCTTTAGTTAATTTATTTAATATTATTATTATACTCGGAAATAAATGCCTATTCTTAAAACTTCTATTTTGCTTATTTATGACATTTTCATAACAAGTCATAGTCTAAGATCCCTAGAAGAAGGACCTTCACCGAGCTGGTTATTTAATGAAACGTATTTTATATATAATTAAACATGCCAATAAATATATTCTATATGGGTTGCCTATTATATATTGATGAGTTGAGTCTACTAAGTATTGAAGAATATATACAATGAAGCGCCCTATCAAATTTCAGTCCAGGATAATTATGATTAATTAATAATTAAAAAAAAAAAAATTAAACTTTCCACTGGTTTGTTTATTAAACAAATTCTATACCAATCGAAAGTATAGACCCCAGTATTTTTATTCAATAAACATACCGGTGCAAAATGCTAGTATCGATTTTCCTGTTTATACCTGGCTACCCGAGAGTTGTGACCGGAAAAAAATAGGCAACCTAACGTTTGCATAATATTCTATGGGGTTTAGAATTTGTCTAATAAACATACCGGTGGAAAGTTAAAAAAACATTATTTTTTTTTATTATTAATTAATCATATCCTGGACTGAAATTTGATAGGCAACCCATATAGAATATATTTATTGGCATGTTTAATTAAATATAAAATACGTTTCATTAAATAACCAGCTTGGTGAAGGTCCTTCTTCTAGGGATCCTATACTATCATAATTTTATTTTAAATTCAGTTCCGATCCATACCGCTTGAACTTACAAATATTATGTACTTATATTTGTAACGTCCCAAAATATTAAAACAACGGCCAGTACTATCCACAATGTGGCTAAAAAACAAGTTGGCAGCATCGGTAATGGATACTGCAACTATCGGATAACAAAAGGGCTTCTAACTCAGTTGCAGTTGACCAAGTTTGATATAGTTGAGGCAAGCGTTTTAGAATGATTCAGTTAAAACTACCATGTTTTAGTGAAGGCTTTTGACCAGAAGTGGCTCTAGTATTTTGTTGAGTACCTCCACAAAATATTATACATAGTGTTCTACGATCAAGCTTCACCAAGTATTGTCCTCCATGTAGCATGGCCGTATGATACTATCTCATCGCTAGGACATATCATTATCATCATTATATTCCTACCTTAACCCACTCTGTATGTGTCGCCAATCTATACTATTTATACCCTGTTTATACTTCCAAAAATAAACAAGGCCATGAACACTGAAAAGCTACCTTTAAAATAAAGGGTGTAATTGCAAAGATGGTAAAATTACAAAGATTTTTATAATATCCCAAAAGTTAAGAGTCGAGCGAGATTTGGACCCGCGACCTTTTCCTTGAATCTTTGTGATTTTCTTAAGTTTAGTAATCACTATCAAATTCAATAAAAATGATAAAATTATGCATTTCAAAATGTATTTTACGCTCTAAAAATATTGTTTTTATATTTAAGTCCTACGTTTTTGCTTGTTTAGGGCAAATTTTTCAATCTACACATTTTCCCATAAAAATAAATCAATCTCGTTTGAAGGCTTGTCAAAAACAAGGACAGACATTTTATTAAAAAATCTTATAGTCCATGGAAAAATCAACTCTTAAAATAATTTATGTAAACCCCGATTACTATATTTATCAGCCGTAAAAGCTCTATTTTTAACAAAACAGACTAAATTCTTTAAATATTTTTTTCCAAAATTATATACTTCGTAGAAGGTCGACCAGTTTCCACATAAATATCTTGACAAATTCAAAGCTTAATGAATAATCGATGGTAGCGTGCAGGTGTCTGGATCATTACTGTCTCTTCGTGTTTCATGAATTGAAAACACGAAAATTTATGGACACAATTATTATTCAATAAGCTAAGTTTTAATCGATTTTCAAACGGAGGGTTGTCAATTCAGCAACCTTTAGCCTACGTCTGGGTGGTGGTAGTCCCACGAAGGCCACGAACATAAAAATGAGAAATCAAAATGTTCATACATATTTTAGCTGATTCTTTCAAACTGTTTTTTTCGTGTCACTGATTCTTTCGAACCAAGTGTAGTGAAAAGATTTTAAGTGTGATTCAAAGAGACAAGGAGCCTCGTGCACTTGACACTAGACTCACCTATCTCTAAGACGTTTCAAAGTGATTCTTGAAATTCAACTGAATAAAGACTGAATATTTTGATTTGATTTGACATAGATCTCCATTGAAAAATAACAATAATCTATGCTTGAGGCTCGCCGCATACTCAAGCACTGTTTCTGAATACGAGCCTTAAGGTCTTCCGATCAGTGAAACGCTGTGTTATTTGACAGCGTTCCACTGATCGCCGTCGCAGATCGCTTTGAAGTGCGTAAGGCTTATGGATGAGGTAAAGGCGTCAAAAGAGTTCTCGTTTAAGTGTAAAAAAGCATTTAATCTCTTAAATCACTAGAATAACTGAACTTTTTGTACAATTAGTAGCAGTCTCTGTTGCTTTTTTGTTTATCGTAAAACTATGCAAATATTGTACACCTAATAGTTGAACCGCGTGTACCATGAATACATAATCATGTGAACATTTGCACTCAATTTTTACTGAAAATGAAAATCCTTTTGCAATTCTGCTTACCATGCAGACTTATGTTAACTTAACCGCTTTAGAAATAAGGTTTACTTTAGTTAAGCAAAGAATATAGAGCTCAGGGCACATTTTATTATTATACAATTTTATGCGGCGCTTGTCTCTGGTTACAAAGTGGTCCTGGTTTGTTATACGTTTATGCTTGCGACATTATGCTCAATAAGAGAAAGTTAGCCTTAAAACTACTACTAAAGGATCTTCTGTCCGATAACTGGCTAGCTCTTAGGCACACCTAGCTTAGGTCGTTTGAAAGTGATCCTTGTAATATAACGGAAGTAAACGATTTAGACTTTGATTACTACGACTGTACCTACTAGATTTCGCACCATGGTAAAATTCTGAAATTCACACTAGTAAAGCTATTCCTATTACGTACACAGACAAAACATTTTTGAACGAATTAGTAATATTCTTGGCAATTTTTTGCGAGTTTTTGAAATTTAGTTTGAAAGCTTATACTACGGCCGGCTTATACACGTACTTCGATAAGTACTCTGTCGAAGTGACTTCGCAAGTAGTATGGAGCCGCTTTAAGACATTTAATATCCATAAAATAAAAAAACATTTACGTCACACAATAACTGTTTGTCATTGGTGAGAATTGAACCCACACACAAAACAAAGGCGCACCAACTGAGCTGTGAGAACCAAACCAATTTCGGTCATTACCAATCATGAAGATCAAGTTTCAAAACAAAAGTAATTATAATTTCCAGATAAAGTTGACCCAAAGTATCGAAGACCCAAGTATAACGATTACCTATAGATTCCAATAAGATAGCAATATCGCTTTAACAAACAGTAAGTTAATTAAGGGAGATACTCACAAAAGAATAACTTTGAATGAAAATCCTTTGTTAACCTTTTGTGTAAGCAGCCGTTTCATTTTGCGGACAAAACTCATCTTTTCTGGATGAACTATTTGTTGGTCATTTATATTCATATCCGATTTAATTATAATCTAAATATAAAAATAATTTGGTTGTCAGTAAAAAAAAAAAAAAAAAAATTATAATCTTTATAGCTTAATAGTACATTGTTACCTGAGTGTTGAAAGTCACGTTTTTTGAGTCCCGAGACGGGTTTGGCGCCAGAGCGTAGCGAGGGCGCCAATGGAGCTTGAGGGACTTAAAAGACTTTCACCCGAGGTAAACACTGTGCTTTTCATTACGAATACAAGGAAAGTAAAAATAAAAACATGAAAGAAAAATTTGTGAAAATGAAGATTGAATTGCCGCCTTCCCGGTTTTTTTTTCTGGCGGGCCTTCAGCTTCGGTTCGCCAGCATTATTCAGCCACTATTTTCATTTTTATAATTTATAAAATGGTAAATTGTTTGCTCAAATCTATGTTATTTTAAAGAAATAGTTGAAGCTATATATTAATAAAGTAATTTAGAAGATATATTATTTATTTAATACTATCTTTATGTTATTTAAATTTAAATTTTACATTGCGCTCTAATTAGACTTTTTAAACTTCTTACCGTTGTAATGGGTTCCAACCTACTTGCTGAATAAAAAGTTGGAATTTGGTTCAACAACCTCCTTGCAGTTAGAAAGACTTTAGAAAGTTGGAACATGGTTGAATAAAATAGAACTTGTTTTTTTTTAATTTGACAGCTGTCAGTAGAAAGCGATTCTCCCTAGGGCTGAAAGTATTACTTTCAATTAGGCCCCTCAGGCAACTTCAGACCTACTTTCAGAGTATGAGCAATTAAAAATACATTAACAATACGTGCGGAGCTAACAGCTGTTTGGATGAAAAACTACTATCCTGACACGCTGTACTCAAGGCCAAAGGGAGAGTGATCGAACTTTTTATTCGTATGTGTCCCTCGAACTTTTGTGTCCCTCTAAAGGAGGCGGTTCGCGCAAAGATTGAGACCAGAGACAGAGACAAGAGACCGTGACAAGTAACTCGGTATTCTGCTTAGACAGTCTCGGGTGGTCTTCAGTCTTCAGCCTCGTTCGCACAAGCGAACCGGCCGGTGCCGGCACGGTACGCCACAAATCCCAAATGACTGGAGCCTTATTCTCGGGCCGACCGAGATTTTCAATGTCCCTTAAAAATACATTGGCATTGCACAACCCCGCACTTTTTCTACGTTTTCCGTATATCGTAGCCTTCGAGGCTTCTACGATGAGGTCGTCGATGAATTACTCAAAGAAATCATCCATTCTCTCTTCGAAAAGAAGCAATAAGATAAAATTGCAAAATGTTCGATATCGGCCCGAGAATTTAGGCTCCAGTCTTGATCTTCAATCTCGGTCTCCGCACGAACCGCTGGGGGACAGATGGAAAATCCAAAACGTTGAATGGAAAGGCACATGATTTTTGTTTTAGCATGTTACTTGTTGAACCAGATTTTCAGCTGCGCCGTGTCGACGTATTACATCAGATAATACCAGCTCAAAATAAAGATTGTGACTTAAAATTGGTAAGCTCGTAATACCTTAAGCAATGGAGCATGCTAATCGCGTAGGTGTTGTACCAACCAAGCATGCATTAAGCTGTGGATTCTGCTAAAACAGCGTCTGTTATATAGCGTTGTACTCGATTTCAATTCCAACAAGTTAAATAGAATAAGTTTCATCTGCCGCCACTTTTCGCCCCCGAATTTGAAAAGTGGCGGCAGATGACACTACCTATGTCCATTCACCCCCACGTTTTAAAAATGGGGGCAGATGGTACTATTTTAGTACCAACTGCCACCGAATTTTTACCCTATCAAGATTTAACCTAATACAAAAAAACAAGTGGACTTTAAGGCCCTTATTCTTAACAGTGCTTGAGCCTGAGTCTTGCTTCAAGCACTCTCAAGCGTAGATTTTTTGAAAGTTCTCAATTTAAAAATGTCAAAAATCTATTCTTGAGTCTGAGTCGTGCCTCAAGAACTCTCGAGCGTAGATTGTTTGACAGTTCTCAATTTAAAACTGTCAAAAATCAATGTTTGAGTCTGAGTCGTGCCTCAAGAACTCTCAAGCGTAGATTATTTGACAGTTTTCAATTTAAAACTGTCAAAAATCTATACTTGAGGCTCGACTCAGATTCAAGCACTGTTTCTAAATACAGTAGGCTTATCATGAGCTCTGTCTGGCTCTGGTTTTGAGTCTTTGTGAGTGTTGACTAAATAAATCCTACGTCAAAACGTCACACACCAGTATAATGCACTGGTGATCACTCACTCAGACTCAAAACCAGAGCCAGAGACAGAGGCAGATAGAGCCCATGGTAGGCCTACAGGCCCTATACTCCCTCAATTGACAATCTTGGGTAAAAAAAACTATTCGAGTTTTTTTTTATGGAGTATCTTTTTTTCGATGCTACTTGTGGCCCCAGATATGGGGGTAACAAAGTCGTTGGTCCGTCGTATGGGGGATTTTCCCATGTAACTTTCCGGTTCAGAGTTTCCGTCATAGCAACTGGTAACAGCTTTGTAGGAAATAAAGCTTTACGGATAAGCTTTTAGACCCAGATCATCCGGTCTCTGAGATAGGTTAACCTTACGTTTGCCTTGCTTCAATAGGGAATTTTGAAGGGGTTTGGGCTATTTTGGTGGGTAAGTTGTAGCTTGGTTAGTCCAATGTATGGACTAAGCTAAGCAACGATGAGCATGGTTTTCTCATGATATGGTAATGGTGATATTTACATATATTACTATGCTTGCTGGTGTGAATTAACTATGGTCTTAACTACATAACTACCTAACTCCTCAGTTGATCTATTCACTAGACAGATGAAGTGAAAAATGAAACCTATACCTAGATAACTCTAAGGTTTAGGTCGGTACACCTAGGTTATTTATAGACGCTCGCGATAGCATCAGCACAAACCTTAGTGGTTTTTTTAGATGCTATTTTAAACAAAATATAATATATAAGTTAAAATGGTAAAAAAAACTATGACCACTAGGGGCAGGTAAGCGCATCAATGCTGGTAGATTCCTCCAATTGTATTCCCTATTTTATTACTTCGCCTGTTTTGGAAGAATGGGTATGCGTTTTACGCTAAGACTTACTGAGTCAATGAATTTTCAATGTCCTTCGTAATTCTCCGAGATTCGAAGTTGTTTTTCAAGATTTTTTATTAATTTTATAGTGTTTACTACACTTAAGGAAATCACAAAGATTTTTATAATGTCCCAAAAGTTAAGAGCCGAGCGGGATTAGGGGAAGGTCGCGGGTTCAAATCCCGCTCGGCTCTTAACTTTTGGGACATTATAAAAATCTTTGTTTTTCAAGAATTTATAAGTCATGGAATTTTTTTTTTATTGGGTACCAATAATCATTTATAGTTAGTAGGCAACAAATATTTCACTAATTCGGCCTCATAGAGAGTAGTGTACGTCAGAAAGAGATGCACTCTACAAAGCCGAAAAACCGATGTGCAATATTTAATGCCTACAACCGTACTTGGTTATTTGCACTGGTCCTTACTGAGCGCTTTTTTCTCTCCGCAGTGGTTTCCGGGTATGACACTATATACGGGTCCCTAATCCCGTGACTTGACTGACCTCTCGCACCGGGTAACCCCCAGCTGTCACCTAACCTCTTTTGTCAATCTGTCACTGTCATTTACTTACCTCTAAAAAGGGTATATCATTCTGTTCTACCACGTCGTCCTCTGTGATTTGTATATCTTGATATTAAAAAGTACTTACATACACTGGCCTCTCAGCTCAGTTGGTAGCTTCGGCGCCGTAGATCGTGGGTTCGATCCCCACCGAATACAATATTTGTGTGGTGAGCACAGATGTTTGTTCTGTCTGGGTGTTATGTTGTATTCTAATTATGTATTTACAAAAAAAAACAGATATGCGCAAGGCTGTGTACCAGTGTGATGAAAGGATTTCAAATGTGCCTCAGACAAGCTACTTTCGTGCATTAAAAAAATCATGCAAAAATCGTCAGCTTTTTTATACATACCTACGTATATTATATGCATAAATGTTTAAAAATGACTCAATTTTATAAATAGATGTATAAAATTTAAATTATTGTCCAGTTATTTTGGTTCAACTAACCCGAAAGTGTTCTATTCGTCTTTCCAAAGCCACCACTGCTTAGCTGCCATACAATTTTATGGTATCATACTCACGGAATCTATCAAACGGGAACGACTGGTATTGAATTTAGGCGCATAATCCGTCCCGTGATGGGTGGCCTCCGGCAGCATACTTTAGTGGAAATATTTTTCATCCACATCACTGGCAAATTTCTCATCTCCAACTAATGGGAAACCTAATGAGAGCAGGTATGTGGCACAGAAAACAAAGTTAGGTTGGGAGTACACTGAGCTAATCTCCAACATGAATTAATAGACTGGCCCTCTCAGCTCAGTTGGTAGTAGCTCTGCTTCTCAGCTAATCTGGTTCCCAAAATACAATTTCTGCTTATTTTGGGGCTATATAGTGTCCACAATATAAATTTATTTAGATTGGCCCAGGTTAGGTTTCATTTGTTGTTTTTTTTTTGTTTTTTTTTTCTGTTGAGATAAAATGAAAGTACGCTTTGAAACCATTTTGTGTAGGATTATTTTAGAAAATGTAGTCGCTGCTATCTTTCGGGGCAAAACAACTACGTCTACGTCTCACTGTTTCAACCAACTTAAACTCCCAACTTTCAGAACTTTCTCCAAATTAAATGTGCCACACTTGGCCTCACTTCAGCGCTCAGTACACCACGAGCCTAACTCTCTAATGTAATTGTTCGCGCACTATGCAAGCCTGATAAGCCCCGTCTGCTTACTGCAAGTCTAATGTACTTAGACGGTATAGAGGCACTGAAGAAATTCGATTGTAAAGGTTGAAGCAGCTCTTTTTGTTGAGTATCCGAACGTACTAGCATTATAACTAGCAATAAGTATGTAGTATCCGAACGCATCTGCGGAGCGATTGCAGCGCCCTCACACGACGGCGTGCCTAGACTAAGTTTGATATTTCCTTTCTGCTTTGTACGCATTTGTACGAATAAAGAAATGGACACAAGATTAACATCTGCGTTTCAATATAATAATTAGAAGACTCAAGAAGCCCTAAATCTTTTTGGGATTTTATCATTTATATGCAAAGATTGATCCTTATCAGTAACAGAATTCATTGGTTCATAAATTAATAGGTGTGTAATTTTTTTGAAAAAATATTTGGGGCCTATTTCCGTCAAAAGTAAAAGATTTTTCAAAAAAAATATAATATGCTGTTATTGTTTTCTTCTATACAAGGTGTATCTAAATATGTGTACTATGCGAAGGTGGGGGGTTTCAGACCACAATGGTGATCAGTTGTGGGGGGGAGATAATTAAAAATTCCTATTTTCAGTTTCCCATACAAAAATATTTAATTTCATAATGCCTAAATAAATTGACAACCCTATCCTTGTAACCCCTTGACCCCTTGACCTACTACCTCTGTAGGTCTACTACTACTACCTACTACCTCTGTAGCTGAGTTTAGGGTTGTCACTTTGTATAAAGTCAGCTGTTCATGTTGAAACTTCGTTGCAGTTTTTTTCAGAGATACCAATCGAAGTTCGAAAAGTCGTTGAACAAAAATTGTTCCCCGGGGGGTGGAAATTCACCCCCCTTCAGGATAGTACACATATTTTGATACACGTTGTATAGAGGGCATGACTCCTTTCAAGAAAGTCGTGTTGACTAAAAATTAGTGAGAAGGTAGCTTAGAACGGGCAAAGGATACTTTTTATCCCGAAAACAAAATTATAACATTTAGAATAAGTTAAGTATAATAATAAGTTAAGGTCGACTTTTGGGACATTATAAAAACCTTCCGGTAGGTTATAATATTACTGAGATTACTTATGCTTTCTTAGGCAGTTCGTTCCAGGAGATAAAGCATTATGGCTTGTAGAACCCCGGAACAGGCGTCGACATTGAAATAAAAGATATCGTAGCACGGATCATAAAGTATTTTCCCGCAATTTGGTAAGTAGATATGGGGGAATAGTAGACGTTGGACGTAACGAATAGGCATGTTCTCTGTATTTAGCATTATTTGCTAAATCCAGAGAACATGAATGTTTAATACATGTGTACCTAATAATAAATAGTGCCAACTTTTTTTTAAGACATAAAAATATATAGACAGAAAAAAGTTAGCAATGGCTCATATTCGATGAAAAATGTGCTGTCAATAGGTGTTTTTTTTTTCAGTTTATGCATTTGAACGTTTCAACAAAAAAATAATGAACTTTTGTCATAATTGTACCGCTGCTGTAACTTTAAGTGGACAACTACTTTGCTGCCTGTTCTTCTAGGCTTGGTCGCGTGGAACTGGCACCTAGACTCACCTAGCTTTAAAATGTTTCTTAAAGTGATTCTTGCATCGTACCTACTGAATAAAAAATTATTGAGTTTGAGTTTGAGTTTCAAAAAAACTTGTGATACAACTGATTGTGATACAAATGATTACTTAAATAAATTTGTGTAAAATAAATTTCTATTATTATCCACGTTATTCATTACTTTGTTTGAAACGGACTCAACTGCAATCAGATATTTAAATCTAGTGCACCTGAGTTAGATCCCTGAGAGCTCGTTGAGCTAGCGAGCGCTTTGGCATACAAAGAGTTCAGCTTCCTTTGTCGCCAAAGGCATAATATTTTATATGTTCTCCACTAATATGCCTTTTGTTTCTCCGGATTCCTTTGCATGAATTGGAGTGTAGCGCTGATGAAAATTACTCCTGCTTTATTTACGTTACATGGTGAATACATAAATAGGCCCTTAAGTTTAGAGCATGGCAATATTTGGAGTGTAAGTGAATTGCTCACAACATTTAGGTTTAAATTTGGTTTTAGCATTTTTCTTGTTTCGGGACAAACACTTTACGGATGCGACGTAGAGTTGAAAATCTGACAACGCTTTATCACGCTCGTCATGTCGCTTACCTGTTCTTAGAAAAACAGGGCATGTACCTGATTTGCTCACACGTTCCGAACGAAAATCCTATTTAGGATTGCCAACCGAATATTAATATAATTTAGGGTTAAGGCCCTCATAACTAGGAGCAATTAAACCAATCTGGTAATAAGCGGTACGGATTTACATCCACGATTGTTCCATTCCACCAACCTAATGGGTTTTGGTCTACTTTTTACCCGACTATCGTAAAAGCAAATGGTGACACTTTGTATTAAACTTTTGCTGCTACAAAACGTTGGGTGTAGAAATTCTACCATAGGAACTGCAAGCAAGCAACTTTTTGTACAAAAAGATTTGAAGTCTTTTTTTTTTAAACTTATTTATCATAAATCCCTCGCTCAGTGATTTTATATCTTTCGAAAAGTAAAAGTGTGTGATCTAAAAGATGTTACATGTTATTCATCATTTTTTCCAGCAGAAAAAGTAAAAAGTTCGGAACGCGAACAAATGAAAATGAGACACAAATACCCTAAAGTTTCAGGTCGTGCGTGCTTCATGACACGACTCGAACTTGACCTTTTTCGCTGAAGGCGAAGGGGCAAAGTTAAAGTTCGTTTCGTATGGCAATGCACGAAATAATAATCATAATTATATAATGAGTACTTAGATAAGTACTGTATTTAAAACAAGTCTAGATTCAGAAACTCGATAGAGAACGAACTGCCAAGGAGTGGAACTCTCTGCCGGCGTCAGTATATTCGTTACGGTTTAATTTCGTATTTTCAATATTAAATACTAGATTTGTTCAAAATGTTCTAGAAAATAATGCTCATAAACGTACTAGAATGTTCTTTAACACTCTGCCCGGGCAACGTCGGGTTCGCTGCTAGTATTAAATATTTTTATTCACCATTTTTTCGCATGTTCCATTTTAGGCAGCATCTTAATTTTCCATCAGGTGCTATGGCAGCCAAATGCTTAGATATCTGTAATAAAAAATATATAGAAAAAAAAACAAAATTGACGCAATCTTTGACCTATTTTATAATGCCATTGATTGTAAAATGTAGATATAATAAATATGAACTAATGTGTCTACTAACACGCGCCAATAACGAATATAAAATGGCGTTGCTAATCATGAAATGTGCGGCGCCTATTAGTTTATTTATCGGTATTTCCATCGGGGAATACAGGTTCTCTAATGAACTCTCCCTCTCTCTCTGAAGAACTATTTGACATTATGCCAACAGCTTCATTCTACTATCGCACTTCTCGCCATAGGCAGAGAGTTCATCCTCACACCTTGGAGCCTGGGTGGTCGCGCACCGTTCGGTTTCAGAGGAATTTCCTCCCGCGCACACTCAGGCTGTGGAATAATCTCCTGTGGAAAGTTTCCCAGCATGTGGGGTTTTTCAAAGAACATTAGTTCTCGCAATCCCGCCAGAGGCGCTCATCGTTTCTCCTTACAAAATAGGGGCTAATCACTACGCAAGCAACAAGTCATTTTGCGTTAAACTATCGACAAAGTGATACTAAACTCAGAATAAGCCTACTGTTCGCACATGACTCATGCGATCCGCTCGCCATTACAGTTCGCAGCTGTTCGCCGTGGTGTGACCGATCCTTAAATACATTTTATTAGATGCAAGCTCCTGTACTACTCGCAATAATATATTGTAACGCCTCGCCTCCAGCCAGCCTCCTTGCCTGCCATGCCAGCCATCCAGCCAAGCCAGCCAAGCCAGCTATCGAGCCAAGCCCGCCATCAAGCCACGTCAAGCCTACCAGCGACAGTCGTCAGGCCCGTTATACCTATATAGGGTGGGGGAATAACCCTCTCCGTATCATGGGGGGGATTTTGATTTAAATAGGCCAGGAGCTCATTTTGTGCATTCATTCTGTACCTAGCTCTAAGCCTAAATCGAGCTATTAAAATAATTTGCGAGTACCAGTTTTTATTATTTCACCCGTTTCAATATCCTCCCAAAATGAGATCAACCTTTCCAATCTGTTTAAAGTAATAAAGTAGAAACCCATTTCCATTAATATGATATATTTGGGGGCGACACATATTTAAGCAAATTTGTTCGGGTCGTTTGGACCCGTGGGACCGCAAGATGTACGGCAAATATTGATAGTTACCTTATCTTTGCTTGTTTTTGCATAGCTTGCAAAAATTTCTATTGTGTTTACCTACTAACATTAATTGTTTAAGATTTTATATCTGTATTACGAATAAATTGGATATTTTTCAGCCGAAATAAATAAATACGCTTGTTGCAGATTATACTTCTTATTCCTTATTTTATGTTCTAATATGATTTATCTACACTACATAATATACTGTCACTATGTATATTTTGTTAGAAAAAAACTAGTTATAAGCTATCTCATATACCTATTACATATGCCGTTTTGCATATTATATTGAGGTTCTATAAAGTCCGGGTGTGGAATTTTATCCAAAATTAAATAAATACTTTTCATAGAGAAAACGGGATTTAAGTTTCCAAAAGAGAATAAACCTTGATACCCACTACGCAATCCATACGTCATAGGTACTAAGGGTGGAATGTAACCTTTATAATGTCAAAAGGTAATGAAACTCAGGCTTCGAATTTAATATTATGTACGCGTCAATATTGTGGTATGTTTGCACCTCGCTTTTTGTGTATATTTTAATGTACTGTATAATATAATGTTAAAAACAATCATGATCATCATTGGCCTGTACCATCTATTACAGATGATTTAGGTGGCGTCAGTCAGGTTATTGCACATGAACCAGAACTACTTCTGGTTCCGTTCATGGCTATGAAGACCGATACGAGAGTGGCAGGCACGCCCGCATTTACCGCAGATGAAAGAACCCAGGGTCTGCGGTGCAATAAACAATAAATGCGAAGTAAAACCTATCAAAATGTTTTGTTATTTTTTTTTAAGTTATAGCAAATTTATTTTCCTATAACTTTTTTGTAATCGCCGCGAGGTGCAAACTTAGCTTAGGTTCTTTTTTGTTTAAAGATATCTAACAGGGGTAGTAAGAGGTACATACCTACGTCCAAATATAACATTTGGCACATACTCACATTTAATTTTGAAGTGCATAAATGGGATTCCTTATATTACGGGTTGCAAGCCATCTTCGCTTTCAGAATACTAAAGAAAGTCGGGTCTTATTAAAAATGTTCACGTACCGCAACTTCACTTCAGAACTTCAAAAGCATTTCAAAATTCTGAAGTAACTTTATTTTCAGTATCAATTTACACTGTAAAATCAGCTGAAACCCCGACGTATGCGGATAAAATTCAATGTGAAATCAACTCTATTGATGAAGTTCTATGGCTTAGTTTACTTTGTGAAAGGTTTGTAGATGAATAAGTATGTCTTACATCTTGAACAGAGATAACTTTTGTTGAGAGCATGTTGTTAAAAAGTTCTGTTTTGTTTCAATGTAGCTACATGCCTTTAAAGTTTGTAATTATAAATTATCTGATTAGTGTTGTACACAAATTGTAATTTATGCAGGTACATGTACCAGATGGGATGTATGCTTGTTTTTAATCAAGCTGATGGAACAAGCTTATGTTATGTGGTAACCATCGCCTTTAACAAAGCTTTGCCTTGTAGGTCATGCAAGTCAAAAACAGGCCTTACGATGCCCTGCCATCCATCAACTTGAGGCATACAGATGTTCAGCTTTACGTGCCAGTTATTTCACCGGCACCAACAAACCATAACACAGCAATGCTGCTTCACGGCAGAAAACAGCAGAAGCTGTGATAGTGTAATTTTTCATATTTATATTCTTCTTATGTACCGAATAACACGAGTACCTACAATCCCTAACAGACGCTAATCTGCTAAAAACCCCACGTTATAAATAACTGTCTCTATAAGCATTAAAATCACGAGGATCACTTTGTAAACTGAACAAAGTAATTATACAGACATAACTAACGAACCACCTATTATTAGCAATGACTATTATTACGGTACGACGCGATTAGTTTATTACCTAAAACCAAGCAATAGCAATAACTGTAGCATTAGAATTATATTCTTTATAAGTACCGTCGTTGTACTTCTCGCTCGCACACTTTGACTTTAAGAAGGACAAATCACTGAACTCATTTATCGAGAATCGCGAGCAACTATCGTGTGTGATCCGATTGAAAATAAATTTAGCAAAGAAATACTTTTGATCTTATTACGATTTCCTACTTGAAAGTTTACCTACCGAATGAAAAATCACGAGTATTGAGTATTATAATTGAGTAGTGAAAAGTCGATACTACCTTGTCTATCTCTTTCAAAAGCTTTATGTACTTACATCGATTTTCCGACCAAAGCCCAGTCGTCAATCGCCCTACAAATGCACATCTCATTTCATTGTACTCCTATCGCTATTGCTAGTTTGAAGGTAATAGCGGGGATGTAAATATTCTAGCCAACTTTGTACAATGTCTTTAGAAATCATTTCCATGGGCCCGTCCCATAGAGCTTAATTATAAAACTGTAATATTTTACCTCGGAATAGTCAATTAAGTGTTACGTTTTTGTAGCTCAAGTTGTAAGAAAAAGCGAAAGGGTACTTAGGTTTTATTTTATACTTCTTGGTCCACCAGATGCTCAGCAGCAATAGCCATCACTTACAAAATAGCATTGCTTCGTAGATCACGCACGTTAGGTACCCACGTGATTAGATGCACTGCGTTTATAAAAGAGGTAAGCTTTACACAGTTCCATTTTTGAATAAGATCTCATTTGTGTTGCGCTCTATGGAAAAAGTATTCATACTTTTTTGAAGTTCCAAATTCAAATCACTTACATCCTTTGGAAAATAAAGAAATAAATTGCTTTAAAATAAATTATAGTTTAAAAAACTAAAAAAAAAACGCTTTTATAACTAATTGAACTAAAAAGTTAAAAATAAAACTGTAATAATCAATTGAAAACTTATATTATTGTACAAAAAACGTGGGGTGCTTTTTATAATAACTTCAGATATAATAAACTATTGATAAAATATTTACAACAATTAAAATCAAGCCCCCCACGCTTTTTGTACAATAATATAAATTTTCAATTGATTAATACAGTTTTATTTTTAACTTTTTAGTTCAATTAGTTATAAAAGCGTTTTTTTTTTAGTTTTTTAAACTATAATTTATTTTTTACTTTTTAGTTGTTTTTTTTTTCATATTTTTTTTTTCATATTATTGCATTGTCATCGACCTTTGACAGGTGTGCAATGTTTGAATAAAATCTGATCGTTCAAAGTAGGTTTTTTTTTTATTTCTTTTCATTTTTTTTTTATTTTTTTTTCATATTATTGCATTGTCATCGACCTTTGACAGGTGTGCAAAGTTTGAATCAAATCTGATCGTTCAAAGTAGGTTTTTATTTTATTTTTTTTATTTCTTTTCATTTTTTTTTATTTTTTTTTTTCATATTATTGCATTGTCATCGACCTTTGACAGGTGTGCAAAGTTTGAATCAAATCTGATCGTTCAAAGTAGGACAAAATCGAGCTCAAAGGGGTCGGTTACATACATACATACATACAGGTGAAACTAATAAAAGCGTTATAAAAACAGATCAGTATTAATGCTTTGCTTTTAGTAGGATTTAAGTTTAGTTTGACGATGTGAACATTATTAAATACACAATCAAATAAATCAACAGAAAAAGGCAAAACAAATACTAAATAATTAAATTAAAAGCCCAAATTAAGTAGAACTTATACGAGTACTATGGGAACAATCCAATAAAATCAAAAAATAATAAAATCCTTTCACCACACTTGTTCAAAAGAACCATTGATCTAATAAGATACGAAAACCCCGTCACCCTAGGCTCGTTCCACCGCCCATAGAGTCGTTATCTCTACTCATCGACCGTCGCGCGAACAAAGGCTCGCGGAGACACTTCAAATAATAGACACAGTTCGTTATGGGTATACCTTACCTGACTGTAATTTCCGACTGAGGAACGATGTGAATAACGACTTAAAATTTGCAACAAACTTTATGCCTATGCTTTAAAAAAAAAATATTTCATAGTTGCTTTTTCACTTATCTGCTTAGCGACTTCAAAAACTTTTAGCTTTTGATTTTGGTTTTTGATTTTGATTTTTTAGTTTTTAAAAGCTAAAAGCAGATTACAAGTTTATAACATATCTAAAAGGTCATTTTTCAACATCATCTATCTAAATTAAATGTCATCGTTTAATTTAGTCAGAAGAGCAAGTCGCAGTTTTATCTACTCGATCAATTTCAACATTTCGTTTCGCCTATTTGTCTCTCTCTATTGTATGAAGAATAGATGAGACAGCCAAAATACGTTACGTAGAAACGATCGAAACGAGTTGTTGTCTCATCATGAAAACAACATTTGGTACACAAAATGTTGTAAATGCCCTTCTGGTCATCTAATACATCTTTTTATCATCATAAAACAAACAAAAATGTGACCAACTTGAAAACCAAAACCTCACAGGCTTGTTAAAGCCTTCACGATAAGCCACCTCAAGTTTAAAATCTAAATTGCTGTCCTACGTCTAAGCCGCAGTATGAAAGCTCCGATATGCAACGGCCTTCAGTGAACCTTGAGTGCCGGCTGTCAGGCGAGAGACTAGGGATGGCTGACGACCTAACGTGGCATTGCTGTGGTGAGCCGACCGAACTACCTACGATCTTTGAAGTAAGATCAGACGCTTTTATGCTTTAATAATTCAAATATACATAAATTAAATTTATACGACTATCAGCACAGCACCCCATGTATTTCTGAGGGATGACGGCGTGATGGTAGACCGAGAAAGCGTTTGCGATCTGGATGCCTTCAAAACGAGATGGTGGGAGGAAGCTCGGGATAGGAAAAACTGGAAGTCTTTGAGGGAGGCCTTTGCTCAGCAGTGGGAGGCACAGGCTAAGAAAAAAACAAAAATACAAATCAAATATACATGTAAGTGTAATGTAAGTACATGTAAGTCTAGTGATGCTTTAATAAATCAAGATGTTGATTTATAAGAGTTGTTCCGTCTTGAGCCGAATCTATGTACATTTAGATGCACTAGATTCTAGTCCGACTCTCTAAGAATTGAGATAAATTTAGGTTAGGGTCGCAGTATTTTAATGAAATTAAATCAAGGCAATGTTTTCTTATAGGCGATGGTTATACTATCAGGTGAACCATTATTATACTTTTTCCATCAGCTGTATAAAAAAAAAGTTCGAGTTTTTCCCTCCAGTGAAATTTGCAAATACCTATACATTGCAGCCGGCTTGTAAAAATATAAAAAAACTTGTAATAATTATAAGTTTAAAAAACTTGAGAAACCGACTTCATTGTCAAACGGCTAAACCGATTTTAATCAAATTTGTTTGGGACAATCTGGACGTAAGCATAACCTTCCAAATAAAAAAATAAATTTCTAAATCGGTTCATAAATGACGGAGGCATGCAGTTATAAACATTAAAAAAATTATTTAAAATAAAATGGCAACACCGATTTTAATAAAATTAAAATGGGACCAATCTGGAAGCAGTACCTTTCAGATAAAAAAATAATTTTTCATATCGGCTCACAAATGACGAAGTTATGCGGTAACAAACATTAAAAAAAAAAAAAAAAAAAAAAAAAAAAAAAAAAAAAACAACCGAATTGAGAACTTCCTCCTTTTTGATTGGAAGTCGGTTAAAAATAAGTTACCAGAGAAATTCAATCTCATTAATTTTTAGGTTAATTCGATCGACTTTACCGAGTAAGTCCGAGTGTTATCAAAAGATGGTCGAAAGAAGTGAAAACTAGAAATTCGGCTTTTAGATACATCGTTCGGCACTACACTATCGATCGCCGTTTGAAGGGTGGAGACGTGCAATATGATTGACTTGGGAGTTGCTGAAGAAATCAATTATTCAGGACTTGAATAATATAGCTGCTAGCTTCTACCTATGCATATATAATTATTTAAATTTAAATACCTACCCTGTAGTGTAAAATAATAAAAGCTAGTTTCAGCTTACTGGCTTCCCTCACGTGAAAAGTTTAATAATAATAGTAATGCGGACAATCCACACAACACTATCTAGCCCAAAACTAAGCAGAGCTTGTACTATGGGAACCAGGTATAGCTGATATTATACTTTTTTTTTTTTTTTTTTGTAAATACATACATAGAATACAATATAACACCCAGACAGAGATCAAACATCTGTGTTCACCACCCAAAAAATTGTTCTCGGTGGGGATCGAACCCACGGCCTACGGCGCAGAAGGCAGAGCTACTACCAACTGAGCTGAGAGACCGCCAGCGTCTTGGGGACGCTTCCGTCTGGCACTGATTTGGATCAGTTGAGCTATCTCTAGATCGTTTGTAACGATCTGCAGATAGCTCAACGGTTTCTTGTGTATTTTGTACATTTTGTAAATATTTGTTTAATTGTAAGTTTATTTGTGTAAATAAATTTTATAAACAACGCTTGTTCCAAGTTTTATCCAAATCTGTAATTTTTCACGTCATGAACATCGAAACACGATCCCATGAACGACCCTCCCCTTGATAAAAGGATCAAGGGGATCTTTTTACCAAGGGACGGGTCGTGGGTTCAAGTTCTACTCGGATCACAAATTTAAGAATTTAAAGCGCATTTTTAGCAAAGCTTGAAATCCTTTCACCACACTGTTTTGAAAGAACCAGTGACACGATAAGAAGAAGTACAACTTACCAAAACGCGTCCTAGGCTACTATATAGCTAGTAACGTGTTTTGGAAACTGTGGAACTGTAGGCCTACCACAAGCTCTGTCTGGCTCTGTCTCTGGCTCTGGTTTTGTGTCTGCGTGAGTGTAGACTAAATAAATCCTACGTCGAAACGTCACACGCACACAGTATAATACACTGGTGAGCACTCACACAGACTCAAAACGAGAGCCAGAGACGGAGCCAGACAAAGCTTGTGGTAGGCCTGCTGAACGACGAAGCAATCAACGCCACAAGCGTTCCACGAGTTAATCATTAACCACTCGGTGACCGCAAAAGAACTTCTTGTCGAAAACAATCTAAAAGCTCCGTGGTATCGATTGATCTCGTGGCTGCGGTCTGCAAGCGAGCTAGGGTTACCACCGTGACCGCCAAGCTACTTGCGCCAAACCCGCACAAAAAGCAGACACACCGAAAGTAAGAAGTTTCATTAGGATTTATTTTTCAGTGACAAAAAAAACAAAAATTAAAAAAAGTTTCGTTTCAACCCAGCAGCAAACACCACTTAAAAAAATATTGTTAAATAAATGTTTTGTATTAACGTATGGCAGATCTAAGTAACAAGTATTTTTTACTTTTACAACAAATCTATTTAGATTTATCATTAAGTATAACACAAAAATAAAGGAAATTATTTTTTAACAGTTTATTTTATTCTCTGTGTTATTTTTTCTATTATGTTAAATTCTTAGTTTTATGTTTTTATCTAATTATTCAGAGAAACAATATTCAGGTCTATGAGATGGGCGTTGATGGCTGCGTCACAGTTTTAATAAATATTGTGGATATCATTGTATCGTTCTGTTTAAAATACTCCCCTGTGTTTCTTGTTTCCCCAATAAATATTTTGATTTGATTTGATTGATTGAGTTTAAGAACATTATGGTATTGTACAAAATATGTGAAAATAATTTGGTGCAGGCGAATGAAAACCTTCATGAAAACAAACGTGCGGTGGAACTTATTTCAAATTTTGCTGTGTTGGTAAAAAAACTCTGGAAAATTTCGTTGGACGAAAACTCCGCAACCCTAGAACTAATGCATTTTGTATTCGGTTTTTAAATCGGCTTATAGTTTTTCCCGCGCTGGCGATTGGAATTCGAATTTTAAATGCAATTAGCCAATAAAATCGATGGTCGTGAAAAAAAGTTTGAAGCTGAAAATGAATTATGCTCAGCCAGGCCGAAGCTGTGGAACGGTTAATTACGATAATCAAAAATACTGCCACAGACACTAGGTACAAATAAAGTATGCATTAGTTTTTTGCCATTTTGGGAAGTCACATAATTTTTATTTGTTTTTCTGGTGTTATTTTGAAGCGATTATCCTGATTTGATCGAAAATGTTTCCGATAGTTTTGATGAATAACCATCATTTTCTCCAAAGCCAATAACGACCGACTTGTTTATTGACAAACTTGACTAAAATGGACAAGAAGAAAGTCTGACGTCTACAATATGATAGACCTTTGCATCTATTGTAGACGTCAGACTTTCTTCTTCTTAATGAATGGCATCTGTCCATTCGGTCAATTTTGACAATGTCAAGTGATAATATTACATAAATAAAATAGTTTTTAGTCAAGTTTGTCAATAAACAAGTCGGTCGTTATTGGCTTTGGAGAAGATGATGGTTATTCTTCAAACCCATCGGAAACATTTACGTTCAAATCCCGTTTGTTAGTTCTGTAGGTATCGTCGACATTTGGGTAATGGGTAAGGCTAGCTAGGTGGATAGGATAGCCTCAGACCCTCATCCATAAATCATGATCCAGGCAGTACAACGTTCCGTGAGTCTAGGAAATTGGCCCAGAGGCTGTAATACGTCCAAGGCTTGTTGTGTTGGTAGGTCTAGGATTGTACTAAATATTCAAAAGTGTGCGTCTAAAATCAGGATCATTAATTTGCCGATTGCTGGTTTTGTATAAAGGAATAGTTGAATTTCATAAAACGAACGGATTTGTTTTTGTATTTAGTATGAATTGGCTCACCTTTAATTAAAAAAAACGAACGGTAAAAAAAATTGAATCATAATTTAGCTACTACCACATAAACAACGTAGCTATATTATAAGCCTTTGAAGGCTTATAATATAGCTACGTTGTTGTTTGCTGGAATTACATTCACCATGAGTGACTTCAGTAATGTATTCACAGTCTAAAAGTTTCCCTACACGAACAGGACAGGCGCCGATCATAAAATTATGCATGAAAGCCGCAAAGTTAACATTTATTCATAGCTGTTAGCTTTTTGTTTTGTTGTCCTGATTCATTACAGACTATCATCTGTCACTGTCAAAACAGTCTGAAAATGAGTGTAAAATTGGGGTAGACTGTGGTGAAGATTTTTATAAACATAAAGCTGGGTTCATGCTTCATCGGACTGGGGTTCGATCGTGTCGTAACAATGAGTAAAATTTATACACGTCATCCTGTCGCCCAAGTAATAAATTGAACAAATTATTAGATAGGCGACACGAGTACGGCCCGGTGTAGTGAGAATCAGCCTTAACCAAATAGAAATTAAAAACTGAACTGAACGGTGAAACAACTCTGTCACTTATGAAAGGATACTAATTTCATGGCGTGGTAGTTGAGAAAAATAAGGTTTTTACATTCTATCGCAAGCTTTCACTTATGGCTAAACATCTGGACCCTAATTCTCGGGCCGACCGAGATTTTCAATGTCCCTTAAATACACATTGGCAATGCACAACCCCGCACTTTTTCTACGTTTTCCGCATATCGTAGCTGTCGAGGCTTCTACGATGAGGTCGTCGATGAATTACTCAAGAAAATCATCCATTCTCTCTTCGAAAACAAGCAATAAAATAAAATTGCAAAATGATCCGAGATGAGCCGAGAATTAGGCTCCTGTATGCCTTAACTTGATGGACGCAGGGCATGTTCCTTAAGCGATGCCACTTAACTTTAATTCAAAAATGATGGTTTCAATCATAAAGCGTATTGAACATAATAACAGAGCTAACTAGACTAGCATAAGTAGTGTAATAGGTAGGCACTGTGACGTAAACTCAATAAGTTATCGATCCCGCGCGGTCAAGTTCAAGTAGCTAAGTATAGCCTATGCAGCCTTACAGCAAAGCTAACGAACCTAACATCATTGCTCCAGGGATAAGGTCTTCTATTTTTGTGCCCTCCTACTTGTTTTGGCAACAGTACTATCCTAGTAAGTCTCGTGTTTAGTTGGAGAAACGAATACTATAGAGTGGAGACCGTGCTTAGGTAAGCGTAGTGTAGAACGCCCTCCGGCAAGGTGGGGCGACGATCTGCGAAATGTAGCAAGCACTGGAGGAGAAGAGCCGAACACTGGGCTCAGTGGCGCGTCTTGGGAGAGACCTACGTCCAGTAGTGGACTGATACAGGTTGGTGATGATGATGAAGTCCTGTGCCAATAGCGAATCTAATAAAAAGAGCTGCTATAATTAACTAATAATGATTTTTGATTAATATGTCGTTGGATGTTGGATTAGCTGTTATCGAACTTTTCAAAAAAAACCTTTATTTCGCAGCAGTAAGTAGCAAGTGTTAATAATACTCATAATAAAATACACGTTCACAAAAACTCAATCTTAGACGACGACTCAGACTCAAGCATAGATTGATGACATTATTCAATGGAGAATTGTCAAAAAATATATGCTTGAGAGTGCTTGAGGCTCGACTCAGACTCAAGCACTGTTTCTGAATACGGGCCTTAGTTTTTACCCTTTGATAAGAATGGAACCCACAGCCAACAGCCCTTATGGCTGGGTTAGTAACTTAATACCAACTAATATAAGCTACTACAAAAAAATATAAAGCTCACATATATCACGTTTTATTGAGTTGTTATTTCCACCCTTTCTCTCAAGTTACGTTCTTATTGAGGTATTTCTTCAACCCTTTCTGAGCCGAGGGGTATTTAATCGGTAAAAAACTACTTTACTTTGCCACTTTTAGACAGCGGAGATTTCTATAGCAATTTTCTATTGTATATTTAGGATGTCTACTTTACATAAAAGTCGTGAGGCAAATATTTTTGTTTGGATTCTTTGCATGACATAGTTTTTTCGTTTTAAGAAATAATTTATTTATTTTTTGTAAAATATAATTTTAAACTTTTTTTTAAACAACTTGCTGAGAGAACAAGCGCATGGCCCACCTAATGTTGGGTGGTAACCATCGCCTATAGCAAAGCATTGTCTCGTACGACACGAACGTGCCCTGCGATGCACTGGCCTGCGCCCATCAACTTGCGTCATACAGATGTTATGCTTGACGTGCCAGTAATTTCACCGCCACTCATACCCTTCAAGCCGAAAGACAACGATGCACACCAGGTATTATGTTGGTAGTACTTCCCCGGGCGAGACCTTCACAAAGAGCTCTACCTACTTACTACTAAATACCTTCCTAAAAATTCAGCAAATTTTATCATCCGCACTAGATGTGCGGGCTGGTTTTTCCGCAAGTAGGCCGCTGGCGGGCCCTTTTTGCGTGACCCTTGACACGTGTTGCTCGAACTTTTTTAGGTTCTCCAACACGCCGGTTTCCTCACGATGTTTTCTTTCATCGTTTTGAGAGTACTGGCATAGTGCACATAGATTTTTCGACAGAAAAACTCATTGGTAACCCACGATCTTCGGATCAGAAGGCGGGGCTACTACCACTAGACCACCAGTGCTCTCTTCTACCTTTCTATGTTAGCAAGTTTCGATATGGGACTAGATAATAGAAGTTTAAAAAACTTGAGAAACCGACTTCATGGCCAAATTATAACCAATTTTTAGACTGGAAATTTAACCATCCAAATATTTTTTTTCAATTCGGTTATAAAAAAAAACCCTATTTGAGAGCCTCCTCCTTTCTTATTCGAAGTCTGTTAAAAATAAGCTTAACTACACTTGGTTTCATAAAAATAAAAAGACCCGAGTTTATCTAAAACCAGAGGGTTAATGTCGAACCTACAATCTGCTACGCAGAAAGCAAAGCTTAGCTGTAAGGCCGGCTTAAAACTGGCCTACTTTCTCTCTCCTACTTTTTTACGGGGAAACTATTCCCCACTCGGTTCTCTGTGGGATCAATAAAACAAATGTGGGCAAAGTTTGTTTGTCAATTAAAGCGGCCCAATATTTGCATGCGCGATTCGCGTAATGGTATAGCCTTGTTATTTGGTGTAGCCGCATTTTCATTAAAACCGGTAGCCAAATCCTGTCAAATTAAAAATCATTACCGGTAAAATTACTGGAACGTGAGGCTGAACATTCTGTTTGCCTCAAGTTAATGAACGCAGGGCAGTGCATAGTGGGCACGTTCCTGACGTACGTGACCTACAAGGCAATACTTTGTTATAGGCGATGGTTGTCACTAACATCAGGTGGGCCATATGCTTGTTCCAACAGATAGTTGTATAAAAAAAAATGGAAGCATCGTTCCGTACGTCTGGTGGTCCGATGATGGAATGGGGATAGGGGAACCAAGTTGTAAAGTTCTTGGACACACTCCTTGAAATGAATCATTTAAAAGACCTACTTATAAAAGATATGATAATATAAGAGATTGTAATCTAGGCGCTGAAAGTCGGCTACCACCTGCTTTACGCGTGAATGCATCCACAGAGGCAGGCTTCTTGTAATGGTGAGCGATCACCTCAATCTGTCATCGAACAGGCAACGGCAGACGTCAACGAATGTTTGAAAAGTGACTTCTATTAGTCTTTAGTAAAATTAAAAGAATCACTTTGGATCGCTTTTATTTACTAGGTAAAAATTAATTCGAAAGACGCCTGTATAGATCAACTATATACTAAGCAACCAATTTAAGGTTTTATCGAAAATCCCGTTTGCACCCACTACTGATAATTAGGCATTCTTTTTTTCGTATAAATCTTTTTCTCTTCTTAGAATAATATAGCCTTTTATTTCCAGTTAGGTTTTACAGTTTGTGTGTTAGTAAAGTGTTAGTGTTTACTTTTAGCCTAGTTGTAAGTTTTCATAAATCTATGAGAAGTGGTTCCCTTTTTAGGTAAAGGCCCTCCATCTTCTCTTCTTATTTAAGAGCAATGCTCTTGTCGGAGTAATGAATGCATTTTTCTCCAGATATTTATTTTGAAGGCAACCTCCTCATGTCTCCCTACTAATTATTTTAACCCAGAGCAAACTTAGCTGTGATTCCCAGCTCTCATGAGCTCAAAATCGATTCTACTAATACGTGGTTAATACATAACAATTGAGTTAAACCACCGACAACTGGCTGAAACAGACTGTTTGAAACAGAGCGACCAAAATATAACTTCCGTGTAAAACCAACTGTTTGCTGTTGTTACAAGGTTCATTTTCGCTTGAACTGAAAGCCAGAAGTTCGTTGCTAACCATAATCAGTTTACTAACCATATTCAATTAGCGTCGTAATAACCCGGAGAAAATGCTACGAGGTAACGGAGAAATAGATTATTTAGAAGAGGCTTTGTTTTAGTTGAAAATTTCTTATCCCCCTTTTTCAAAAGATAGTGCTTATAATAATAATGGTCCTATATCAGTTATTTAACTTAGCAGGCTGATAAGTTGGTTGCTATTTGCCATCTCTATTTTTTGGCAAGAAAGTGACAGTGTCAAGAAACTTACGCCAAGCCATAAAAAAAAATTACAGGCATTATGAACGATGTTAAGCCTTGCGCACATCAGTGAAACGCTGTCAAATACCGCTGTCATATTTGACAGCGTTTCACTGATCGCCATTGCCATCGTGCTAGATGTGCGCAGGCCTAAGTGTTTTAGCAACTGTCATCTCTTACTACTGGATACGTAACCAGCTACGCAGAACGTAGCTGGTTACACAACCTGGTTACGTAGAAGCACATAAGGATAACTTTAATATTTGTGGCGGAAATGAGCACCCGAATCATATAGCGAGGCAATAAGGAAACCCTCCACAGTTGAGTCGTGAATGTCAGTTATATTATAGTTCCAACACGATACATTTACTTTACAAAATGACCAATTCGTTCGTGCTGAAGTAACACCATGCTAATATGGGAATAACCCAATCTCTAAATCCCATCCGTCAACCTCATCCCATCCGCTGATATGATTGTATACCTCAGTGATCCCATTACCCTCACGAGGGTAAAATAATCCGAGCACCATAAAAACTGACCCGAAATCTCTGCCTTATGTCATTAAGACGCTAGGAACGTCAAACAACACCCGCGCACTTTGATTTTTAAAAAGACGAAAATCACTGAACTTGCTAAAAAATTGCGAGTAACTAAAGTCTGCAATTAGATTGCGCACAGTTTAGTAAACAAATAATTTTGATGCTAAATCTTTCCTACTTAAAAGTTGATCGAAGTACGAAAACCAGCTAGGCCAACTTTTAATAAGAAAACCGTGTTAAGATCGAAATTATTCTTTTGCTAAACTGTGTGCAATTGGAATTATAAGATAGCTTGTGATCATCGATGTATAAGTTCAGTGATTTTATATTTTTGAATGGGTCAAAATGTGCGAGCGAGAAGTACATACACCAACGGTTGTCTTCGCCTTTATAAGCACGAAACTTGAATCCATTTTGTAGACGACATGACATTTTACTAACCTGACAGCGATGACGAGTGGATTAGATAACTTTCCTGACAAGCGAAATGTATCTTTATGTCATATCTAGTTAGAGCGCTAACTCTTTGCCAGCCCCAGTTTCTGTGGACCACCGGGATATGTGTAACGCAGCCAGTTCATCTAGATCCTCGAGATACCATATACTGGCCCCGTTGAGTTGCAGTTTCGCGCAGGTGCGGGGGGCATCGGGTGTCTGGCAGCGCTGGTAGTGAAAACCGCAGACCATCCTGTCCAAACAGACGATGGCTTCGTTTATTTTAGCTGAAAGCTAAAATGGGTATTTTTATTTTTTCAACTTCACTTCACTTTTTGCAAAACAGCACTCGGTAGGTACTACTATCACCACTAGAGCAAGCTTTTTGGTAACACCTAAGTTGAACTAGCTTATTTTATTGTTTACGTTGCGAAATATATTTTTTTCTAGTAAATTTAAACAAACATGAAAAGCATTTAAAATATAAATGAATAGTTTTTTCGCAAGACTGAAGTAGTGAAAATTAAGTTGAAATCCTGAAAAGCGCTTTCCCAGCGGATTCAAATTCCATTTAGTAGATTAATATAATGAAAAGCTCTCTGAGAGCCGCGAAACTCACTTTTCGCTTTGGACTTCAAGACTGGAGAAACTACAAGCTTTCATTTTTAATTCATCATTGTCAGCAGGCCGGCCTACCACAAGCTCTGTCTGGCTTTGTCTTTGGCTCTGGTTTTGAGTCTGTGAGAGTGATCACCAGTGTATTTATTTATTTAAACAAAATGCTGCGTCTATTATACGTGTGGTGTTTCGAGATAGGATTTATTTAGTCAACACTCACACAGACTCAAAACCAGAGACAGAGCCAGACAGAGCTTGTGGTAGGCCTACAGTATCTATCAAGAGTTGATCATACGCTTTTTTGACAGAGTTTGGCGCTTAGGGATAATATGTGGAACTGACGGTGTGGTGTACACTCGTTTTTTATACATATACATATATATTTTTTTATTCAACTAGTTGATGGAACAAGCTTAAGACCCACCAGATTTTTTTAAATATATTCATCCATCTTAAGGCATACAGATGTTCACGTGCCAGTAGTTTCAGCGACACCCACAGCCTCTAAACCGAAACATAGCGATGCAATAAAGAAACAAGAAGTTCTTTAAGGAGGGACTTGCAAATATCAACGGTTTTGGGGTACCATTTATGGAACCAGGAACTGTAGATATATCACCTAACCATCAAGTATCAAGATTATTTGAATACTGCAGAAAATGGAAAATGGGCTTCAATGTGTTCGTGGTCACCTTGCTGTTGTGTGCTGGCGCAGAAAGCCGAATTCGAGACTGTCAAAAATGTAATAACGTTCTTAAGAGTCTGCTAGGGGGCGCTTTTCATTTTTTTTATGGGGGTTGCGTGTGGACAATTCCCTTTAGACACATCTATGTCTCATGAAATGACGTATTCAGGACCCGTGCAGTACAAAAGTCCAGCATGAATTAAGAGCGGGTCGTGAGAAAATTTGAGATTTTTTAAAAAAAGATTCATAACTAAATAACTAAGTGACATTTTAAAAATCGCAAAAGGACTAAATGTAGACTATACATTTGAGATTAATTCGAATTTAAGTGTGTTAAAAAAATATACTATTTAACATGACATTCTATTTAACGCTAATGAAAATCGTATGTCAGCGTTAAATAGAATGTCATGTTAAATAGTATATTTTTTTAACACACTTAAATTCGAAAATGTATAGTCTACAATTAGCCATTTTGCGATTTTTAAAATGTCACTAACAGCCACACTCAGAAAGCTTCATTAACTTAGTCCTAATGAGCGATTAACTAATTAGCATTAAATCTGTTAATTAGAGGTACATCCCAGAGACATAATTTAATGGTTCATTAGTTAATGACACTTTAAGGTATCTGTAGGGCGGAGCATCATCGATTCTCGGTCGATTCACTCGATCGATTGCAAATTGTACAGCAAACTTACTTCTAACTGTCAATGTCAAGTCAAATATTTTCATAATGTCAATGTCAAATAACATTCAGAAGGAATATTGTATGTAATTCAAAAGTTCATTGAGGTTGTTGTTTTGTTTATTTTGGTTGGAGTCTATGTTCGCTGGGAAAATAATAAAGTTTTAAGTGGTTCGCCGGGAAAAAATAGTTAATTGTTTCCGGGCTGGATTGTCCCATCCAAGATAGTAGGATGCAGATCACAATGGGATTGGATATAATTTAATTTAATTTTTTAGTTTTATTTATGTATCACTTTGTCATTTTAATTTGATTTTATTTGTGTGTTATTTTATTGTGTAGCTACATTATGGATTTGTATAATCTGAAATAAATAAATTAATAATAAAAAATAACTAGAAAAGGCTAAAATACAATTAGAGGAAGTTAAGAAATCTAATCCTCAAAATATTTTTTTGTTAATATGTATGGTAAAATAGGTAGTACCTAATTTAAGATAGGTATTATATAAAACACCTTCCCACACTATTTCTGGTTTAAATTTGATTTTTTTCTGTAGTTTTTTTTACACATTGAATAATAAACATAACACACAATACAAAGCGAATCACAAAAATAAAGATATAACCTCAAACGAAATGACAAAATCAGTCATTAAATAGTTAAGTGATGGTTTTGCTATACTTAACTTTAATTGCCATTAGAGGGCGCTAATGAACCGTTAACTGACTCTGAGAGTGACTTTTTTCAAATCTACACTAAGGAACGACTTAAGTAGCCATTAACCAACTCTGAGTGTGGCTGTTAGTTATTTAGTTATGAATTTTTTTTTTTTAATCTCAAATTTTCGCACGACCCGCTCTTAATGAAAACTCAAATATCCATTTTGTGTGGACTATAACTGAATAAACTATTCTAGGTTTCTGACTTTTGGACCGCGCTTTGTCTTCCGATTTGTGGTTGCCAGTCAAGAACCTTACTCCCCTGCGGTTGTCGCGGCATTTACAGACTTCGTCTATAGCATGATAAGTTCAGAATATTTTGGTGGAACTTTGCAACCGCAACCGCAGACCGAAGCTTCTGCTAAATTATTTAAAATTTCCCAAAATGAACAAAAACTCAAGAGCACAAGCTCCATCTGGCTCTGTCTCTGGTTCTGGTCTCGGGGTAGTGATGTCTGTGTGAGTGCTCACCAGCGTTAGCCATCAGTTCAGACTTAGCCATCTAGACAGTTTCTAATCTGAGTGTTCAGGCTTCAAGATAGTGAATTCTGGAACATAAGCCCCATGCGTATCATACACCATAATTTATAATACACACATATGTACATAAAAAAATAAATTGTATACCAATGGTAGAAAGAAATACACAAGTAAGGAAAAAATGGTATATTCGAAAACTGTCCCTTCAACTCCAAATATAACCTCTCCCTTTTTTAAGGTTTCGCATTGTTTTTACAGGCATAAAATAGTGGTCAAAAACTAAGCATATCGAGAAGCTGTTCGCCAATTAATCAACTCTATAAAATTTAAAATTACATAAACCATTGGTTTTTTCAAAGGAAACCAAAAAATCGGAGCTGTTTCATGGCCACAAAGGAACGACAAAATATAATATTTTTTATTATATTAAAATCATACTGCAAATCTTCAGGCGGCTTCAAACATTCTTCAGTTAACCACCAGGCTAACTAATCTAAAACCTTAATGAATCTAGACGCTAGATTAATGGTAACTAACTTTATCAGAACCTCAGAACCACTTTCCGGTACCACAATAATTCTACTCTTGATTGGCACAAATAGGCAATGTCCTGAGATAGATTAATCTGAAGCTTTAGTCGCAGCTGTATCACTTGGGTATCAAGCCTCTTCGTTTGATATCCTCATTGCTGAAGTTCGTTTTGTGCAGGACTCTAGTTTGCATGTGCTATCTCTAATGGGTTCTGTTTTATGCGGCATGGATAAATTCACTCATGCATGGAGGAATCTTCAGCTCACTTTATCGCTCCAATGCATGTCGAAGGCACTATGGGCTAAATCCACAACAGATTGGATGCCTTAAAACGGAAAATGCCCTCGCGGCAAGCTACGGTGAAGATGCAGAGATTGGTCCACAGTAGCCCAAATCAGAAACGAATGGCGAGAAGAAAAGGAGGACTTTGCCCGCGGCCTCTACTTCCACCATACCTTTTATTACAGATATATCTTACGTTACCACCATATCATAAAACTACAAGCTTCCATCGGCTTCTCTCGCGTGTTTGGACTTCTGATTTGACGAACTTTGCAGATCCAAGAGCCTGATAAGAACGTTGCCGCCGACCACGAAGAAAAGGAAACGAGAGAATTAAAATAGATTAGAGATGTGCTCATTTCTGTGCGAACGGTAAGAAGTGGGTATTTCCAAGTAGATCTCCGAGCAATCGCGATTTGAACGAGTCGGAAGCCACCGCTCTGATCGACCTGTTGATTGCTCTTTAAGTGGGACTTGCGTGGCCTTAATCACTTTAAGCGGGGCTGTATTGGGTGCCCACGTACGGTGGAGCACCAATATGTTGGCATTAGTGAAGACAAAGTACTTGGGACTTCGTTTGTTTTCTTTTTACGAGCACATAGTTGATAATCTCGAACTCAATGACAGCATTGATATTGAGAGACCCTTGATAATCATAATATTCAGTATTTAGTATTTACTGCCTTATTTTGCAGTTAAATTAAACATTTTAGTTTTTAGGATCAGTACATGAAGCCGAATTCGAAAGAATTAGTTGGAGAAAACTGCATTAAGCCCCCGACAAGAGCTAAGCTCTTAAATTTAAGAAGACATAATTTACCCTGTAAGGTGTTGCAATACACATTGGTATGGGTTATTATTCTGAGGTGCGAGCACTGTTTAGGCAATCGCAAAATACTTATTTTTTTGTAACCAGATACATTCCTTTTGAAAAACTTAGCACAACTTTAGATAATTTATACAGGCACCCACTAACGAGACGCCGTGGTGCCTGAAAAAGGTTTTTAGAACGTTTCAAAGATACTTTTGCGTAAATGATACTGGAAAGTCTCAAGTTAAGGTCGAAGGTATTATCTCCAAAGGTCCAGTTTTCCTTAATTAAGTTACAGACTTGGGCAAATTCGGCAAACAGGAGATTGCCGAGATTGTAAATTTTGATCGACCGGGAAATTTGCGGTAAGTGGCAGTTTCTTAAACTAGTTTAGTTTTGTTCATCCTCGAAGTATCTATCTTACGCCCCAAGCCGTAGCTTCCTTAGTCATTCTCAGCCAATCAATTTTATACGTGGGTTTTTTATCCGATCGCGTCTCTGCAATATTCCTACCGATATCCTCAAAAAAATTTGAAAGGTTTTGTTTCGTATTATTTTTGTCTTCTTCTTCAACTCCATACCTAAGTAGTTAGATAGATAGATTACTTTTTATTTGGCTCAAAACAACAGAAAAAGAAGAACAACCAATACAGGCAGGTACGGCTACACAAGAAAACTAAAAAAGAGTAGCAACTAAATTTTCCCCGTACACTTTAGTTTGAATAATTTATAATTTATCAAAATTATTTATGGACATTTTACACACAATACAATTAAGGAAACTAAGCAAAGTACTACGGGAACTAGATAGCTATTAATAGCTTCATTATTTGAGTCCAAGGGCTAAATTGTCCCTGAGCTGATGGCACAGTGTGTTATTTATAGGAGATTAAACCCTTGCTCGGTCGGATGTCTCTGCACGTTCGTTAGATGTTTCCGATGTGTTACACAATACAGCGATCCTTTTAGAAATCAGCAAGGCATCCTTCCTACAAAATTCTTTGCCAATCCGATTTCAAATAAAGAACACTAAAATGTTTTCTTTTTCATAATGGGTCCTGTCTTATGAGCAATCTTGCCAGTGTTAAGTGTCAACTAACTCAAACGGTTGTCTGTTATTAGTTTTGTAGAAGCTGGGAGTGGTTTTCCAACGGTAAACGCTTTCAATTAAAGGATGTAGCATTTTTTCTTTCATTCCACTTTCTTGAAAATTTGCAACACTTTAGAACTATAAAAAAACAATATGAAAAAGCTACATTGGCGATCCACTAAAATGATAGAAAAAACCAGAGATTCTAGAAATTACCCTATTCTCGACCAACAGAGCCCGAAGTCCCAGTGCATTTACAACATTTCGTTACCAAATGTTGTTTTCGTTTTGCCTATTTGTCTCTGTCTATTGTATGGAGAAAAGATGAGACAACAACTCTAACTACGTAACGTATTTTTGCCGTCTCTTATTTTCTCCATACAATAGAGAGAGCCAAATAGGCTAAACTGTGACTGTTAATTGTGTACTACTGGCTCTAAAATGACATATTTATAAGTCTGAAATAAAAATATTGAATTTAATTGAAAGTGGGCCACGCAAGAGTATATTTTTGTTTTGGTACCACCCCACACTACGCACAAACACATTTTGTACATAATTCAAAAGCTCCATTTAAAATGCCGAGTTTCATTCAAAAATAGGCCACAGCACAGCCCGTATTGTTTCGTTCGGAAGTGACAGTACATGACTGAAAGCACTATTGTCACATTCGAGAGCAGAGTCGTACCGTACTTAATGCGTACAAATCCGCTGGTGCCACGGAACATAGTAAACACGTGCCAGTAGTCTAGTCTGGAGCTAAGGCTTGCCGGGCTCGCCTTTGTTTGAAAGACGTCAACTGCAGTCTGACAGTTTGGACACAGCGTAAGAACACGTCTGGTAGTCCATTGAGTAAAAGTTTGCTTAGAGATGCGAAAAATAATAACGTACAATAATGTTACGATACGTACTAACTAGCTGTGCAACGTGGGTGTCTTTGGGTAGGTTTTTTTAATTTGCCGCGAAAAAAAAAGTATTCGCATGCGTGTGGCACAGGCATGTCTGCCCGTTCGTTTTTTTTTAATTAATAATATACAAGAATACTAGTTATGCATAGAATCTCCAAATAAATAGGTAGACATAATATTTATTTATTATCTAGAGATCAGAGATGTACTTTACCGGTAAGTCAACGGGCAAGTAAGGAAGCAGCAGTTGTTTTCATTCATTTCATTCATTCAATTTTTATCAGTTTCATACTGTCAGTCAACATAACTGTCAGTCTGTCAGTCATCTCAGCTTTCTTGCTTGTTGGCAAAATTTACTTTGCAATTATTCGAGGTTTATTTCTTGCAAAATAAACTTTATCCGGTAGGTACTTAATAAAGGTAATGCAGTCTCCTATTAGTGGTCGTGTAATTGAATAAATTGCTTATAACCGGTTTTTTATTACTTTATGAAGTTGTTCCACTGGTTATTGGATACTATGTCTCTGCAAATACAGAGTGGATTTCCGTGTTTAACTTTATCGTACCTATTTATAAATATGTCGATACAAGGAACGGTGCCTGCTTTAAAAGATATTGCAACTCGTAATAGTGTAGTCGTACTCTATAATGAGATTTTGTGCCATACATTCCTTTGTGTCGACTCAGGCCTTGCGCACATCTAAGCGATCTGCGATGGCTATGGCGATCAGTTTTAGCATAGGGTTTTGTATACATCCGCTAACTGCCGCGAACTTTGACAGTGTAATATTTGACAGCGATACACTGGCTTCAGAAATAACTATAGTGCACATACATAAATGTATGCCTACTAAAGTATACTCGTATATATTTTCGTATATTGTATTTTAAGTGGGTATGTATTAACAAAAAAAGCAACAAATGTTTATCTACGTTCTGTGTATATTATGTTAAATAAATATATTTTCTTTTCTTTCTTTCTTCTTTCTTTCTTTCTTTCTTTCTAACTATACAAATATCAGCTATCTGGTTCCCATCGTACAGGCTCTGCTTAGTTTGCAGCTAGATAGTGCTGTGTGGATTTTCCCAAATGTATATTCCAAAATATTTATGTATATTTATTTATTTATCCTTATTAGCAAAAAACATATTTCGGTTGAGTGGGCACTTCTTTTTTCAATACAAATGAAATCTAATTCGGTGCTGTAGTATTTGTAATTTTGACTGACAAAAAAAAATATAGTACAGGAGCCGAAGTTTAAGTAAATATTGGGTTTCATATCTAAAATGGTACCATAGACACACAATTTGAATCTCGTTAACCAGCCCGTAATAACTGTGACGTGGGTATTAGAGTGGCCTAGTCAAAGATGCTCAAGAGTCAGCGAGTCGTCAAGCCTAGACTGCAGCCTACTTCCATCCTGTGTGGCTGACGATAAAAGTTTCCATTTGAGGTGGATGCGTAACGAGCTCCACTCACAACTGAATGAAGGGCCTCTCCCGTATTCATACGATGTCACCAGCTGGTGGGGAAGCGAGAGGCGACTAGCGTTGTGTCCCTCTCGTTTCTTCTATTGCATTCTTCTGGGCGCTTGGTTGAATGAAACTGATAGATCCCATTGTTGACTGGACTGGCCTCTCAGCTCAGTTGGTCAGCTCTACCTTCTGTGCCGTAGGTCGTGGGTTCGATCCCCACCGAGAATTATTTTGTGTGGTGAAGATAGATGTTTGTTCTATGTCTGGGTGATATATTATATTCTAAGTATTTGTTTACAAAAAAATGTGTATAAGTCTACCTGGTTCCCATAGTATAAGCTCTGCTTAATTTGGGGTTACATAGTGTTGGGTGGATTGTCTATATTTTTTTATTATTTATTTATTGTTCTAGACTCGTCCAGGGAAGTTTGGATTTAAAAGGTTTGAATGCTGCGCCGGTGAAATAACAGGCACGCTGAAACCTCAAGTTGATGGATGCAGGACAATGCGTCGTAGGGCACGTTTTTCATTTCACTGGGTGTCCTGCGAGTGATAGGCAAAACGAATAACAGCGCAGAAGGCAAAGTTGATCTGAGCATAGCTAAGCATAGCTCTGCCTGGCTCTGGTTTTAAGCTTGTGTGAGTGCTCACCAGTGTACTATATATACTGTGTGTGTGACGTATCGACGTAGGATTTATTTAGTCAACACTCACACAGACTCAACACCAGAGCCAGAGACAGAGCTTGTGGTATGTGAGAAAGATCATAATATCTATCTTTCCCTGTATCTTATAACTTGATACCCCGCGCTCTTACCTTTGGCCCGACCTCGAGATGAACGGAATATGAACAGAATGCAATCTCTGCGCTCGCCGCTTCAAAGATAAAAAAATGCAGTCGATACCACCTTTCCTGCTACAGATCTAAAGCTCAGAATCGCCTGGCTGGACTCGCGTTTAGTTGGTTTTGTTTGAGATTTTAAATGTATGTTGGGTTTTGTGTGAATCTAATGGGTGCATACGTACCTACTTACCTTACTGTTTAAAGTGTTATAATATAACTTTTCAGAGATGTATACCAATTCGCTGCCATGACATTGAATGTAGCAGACTGTTTGTGTGCATTGCTTTTTTTTACATTTTATAGACCATCTTTTGGCTACAATCTCACCTGATGGTAAAGGACGATGTAGCCGACCATGAAGCAGGATGGTCTAGAAGACACCTGTTCACTCTTGCCTTGAAGAGGCCCAGATTGTAGTTGTCAAAAAAAACTGCCGACGGCAATGAGTTCCATTCCCTTGAGGTTCGCATAATGAAGGTGGAGCCAAAACGCTTAGTGCGAATCGGTGGTATGCTAACCAGGTATGGATGGTACTGAGCCGTGCGTCTGCTAGTCCTATAGTGGAAGGGAGATGGTGTTTGCATTACTGAGCCATTATTTGCAATGGAGAATGCTCTAGAGCTATTTGACATCATCCCCGCGTCAAGGTTCTATCAACACCCTTCCCGACACCAAGACCAGCTCATCCACACATTTTAGGTCCATGGGTTTCTGGTCCAGTTCGCTTTTTGAGATTGTTTCTTCCTCATACCTATAAATTGTGGAATGAGCTACCACCAGAGATTTTCCCTCTTAACTACAATATGAATAACTTCAAGAAAACCGTTCGGCAAGTTCGGCAAGTTTATCATGCGCACTTGATGTGCGGGCAGGTTTTTCCACAAGTGGGCCGCTGGTGGGCCCTTTTTGCGTGACCCTTGACACGTGTTGCTCGAACTTTTTTAGGTTCTACAAAAATGAAAATGAAATGAAATGAAATGAATTTATTTGCAACACATCAAAAAGAAAAATACAGTGAAAACATTCATATTAATAACTACCTAAGCCATAACATAAGAAATACACACCTACAAAATAAACATAACAACAACAAAATAAATCAAACAAAATTAAAAGGAAGTCGTAGGTAGAAATATTATTTACAAAAAGTGCTCCAAATGGGACCATAGCTCAGCATGATGCAGGCTGGCAACAACCTACGCTGGTCTTCCGCTAGGTCCTATTTAAAAAACCTATCATGACAACACGCCGGTGTTTCACACGATGTTTTCCTTCACCGTTTTGAGAGTACTGGCATAGTGCACATAAATTTTTCGACAGAAAAACTCATTGGTACATGAGCGGATTCGGGGCCACTACCCCTAGACCACCAGTGCTCTCCAAGAAAACCGTTAAAAAACTCCTCCAGGGTAGGCAACGCAAAGATAGCACCCCTGGTGTTGTTGGTGTCTATGGGCGACGCTGACCACTTACCATCAAGTAGGTCGTAAGCTCGTTTCTCTATCTTTATCATTAAAAAAAAACCCCGCTGCAAGTTTCTTCAAAACGAGGAAAACTTTAATTTAAATCTCAATTTTCCTTGTTTACGTATTTATCACGACTCAACTGCACCTATCGTATTATTATTATAATGTATTCTGTGTTTATTAACTATCAGTTTATCTATGCCTCAAGTCCGAGTTCTTTAGTTTTTGGTTTTCTATACACATAAAGAGTCCTTTTAGTAGAACAGACAATCGTTGGAGCAAACGAATACTAGAGTGAAGACCGCGTTTAGGTAAACGTAGGGACGCCCTCGGGCAAGGTGGGGCGACGATCTGCGAAATGTAGCTGGCAAGCACTGGAGAAGAGACCGGGCTCAGTGGCAAGTCTTGGGAGAGACATACGTCCAGCAGTGGACTGATTTATGTTGATGATGATGAAAGAGTCCTTTTTATCCATCAGCGAGTACTACATAGACACGCAAAAAATACCACTTAGTAACATCTAGCGCACTGGGTGGGATTTTTTCTACGAACTTATTATAGCAGTAGGTAAGATGAGTCGTTTGTTAAGAGAAAAGCAGTAAGAAAGATACAATTTTCCCAGCAGAGTATCGATCGGAAAATCAATGTAATAGAACGACAAACAGAAATAAGTTCATTGGTTCAAAAATAATAACTTTTTACTGGTACTTTACCTACAGCTAGATATAGTACCGCCGATAAATCAGTAGGCCTACCACAAGCTCTGTTTGGCTCTGTCTCTGGCGCTGGTTTTGAGTCTGTGTTTTTTTTATACAATTAGCTGATGGAACAAACTTATGACCCACCTGATGTTAAGTGGTAACCATCGCATACAACAAAGCATTGCCTCGTAAGTCACGCACGTCAGAAACGTGCCCTACGATGCACTGTGCGTGTTGACTAAATAAATCTTACGTTAAAACGTCACACACACAGTAACACTGGTGATCATTCACACAGACTCACAACCAGAGCCAGGCAGAGCTTGTGGTAGGCTCACAGATATCACTTGTGTCATCTCAAAACTGGTTCGCAAAACGAGATACCAGCACCAAAAAATAAAAAACTTGGACTTGGTTATTAGATCCATGTATAAATACCAAGGAAACACAAACACCTTCACACAATACTTCGTCTCCAGATCCCAACCGGTGCTTTCAAGATGGCAGTTCTCAAAGGTGTATTTCTGCTGGTCCTCATCGCTGCAGCTATGGTCATCAGCAGCACTGAAGCGTACGACCGGGTTCGGCCGTGTGACCAGGTCTGCGATAGAACTAACGCTGAGAAGGACGAGTGCTGCAGAGCCCATGGATATGCTGTTGGTCATCACCATTGTGTAAGGGGGATGTATTGCGGCGGTATTTGATTTTAAATCAAATTCTTGGAAGACGTCCGTCATCAGATTGCAGTCCAGTGTGTGCGTCTTCTTCTTCTCTTTCCTGCCCTTACGTCATCTGTGCATTCATTTGTGTGTTATACATTGTAAAAAAAAGACAGTCCACTCCCTTCTATTATTTTATCTTTGTGGTACATTTCTTTGGGTTAGTAGTGTTTAATATTGGTCACCATAGCTTACTTAGATGACCTACATATTGTATATCAACATTATTGTTAAAATTAATTCACATTGTTTTTTATAAATGTTATTATTAAACTTTTTTGGATCATGTAATAAAAATTGCTCAACCGTATACCTGTTTTTAATATTTTTTAAACTTAGAACAAGCTGTAGTATGTATATGTAGATGCTCAACATAAGGTGGGATAACCACCTGACCAGAGCAGTTTAGTTAATGTAGAATAATATGTACCTAGAACTATCACAAAAAAATGCATAAGCACCGGGAGTCGAATCCACGACAGTGGAAGCTTGATAAATGATGAGCCCATGCAATTTATTTAGCAACAAAATAAATAGCAATAAATATTTATTATCTAAATCATGATTAATATCGATACCCTCCAGTTTTCTCCCGACCTTTTATTATTGGTCTGTTGGCAAAGTACCTACAGTTCCTCTCTCTCTACCTAGCCCAAGCAACAAATATTTGGGTTTTGGGTTCGATTCTCGCTCAAGACAAAAACTATGTTCCATAAAAAAAAAATCTGTCTTTGTTAACAAAATGTATTATTAAATAAATATACAAAAGGACTTGAATACTTAGCTCTATCATAGTTTGGGACTAGACGGCGCAGTGTTTTTATTATTATAAGTATGATTTAATAACAGCCTTTGGGCTTCAAATTCCTTACCAAATAAAGTTAGTATTTAGCTCTATCGGCACTGAGTATAGTGCACCGGATTCTTATCGTTTTTAGGCTTCTAATTTAGGCACAAGAAACGATTGTACAAGGTACAGTTGAGCAGGAAAATGTCAAACGGTTGTCCGACCCAAAAATAGGAACCTTTTACCTCTAATGCTGAAAGGGCTCCTGTGCTACCGCACACCTCGGCGCACGAGACCGTTCCCATGGTGTGTCAAGCGAGCTGATCCGCCTCCGTGCGCGATATCACACACCGGTGGGAAGGGGCTATAAGAGTTGAAGATCCGGTGCGCGTACTGTACCTATATTGCTCATAACATAACAAAGAGAGCACTGGTGGTCTAGTGGTAGTGACCTCGCCTTCTGAACCTAAGGTCGTGGGTTTGGATCCAGTCGTGTACCAATGAGTTTATCTGACTAAAAATGTATGTGCACTATGCCAGTACTCTCAAACGGTGAAGGAAAAACATCGTGAGGAAACCGGCGTGTCGTAGAACGTAAAAAGTTCAAACAACACGTGTCAAGCGTCACGCAAAAAGGGCCCGCCAACGGCCTACTTGTGGAAACCAGTCCGCACACTAAGTTAATTTAAAATAAAGTAACAAACTATCTACATTATAATGCCTGGAATTTCTCAATCTATAATAATATACCTATAAGTACTAACTACAGTGTATAAGCCTCGGCCTACCCCCATGTTGCTTTACCCTATTCACAGGGTCCATGTGATACTGACTTACACCTAAGAACTCTGTACTCGTATGTACCTAAACTAAACCATGTTTATGCAATAAATGTATTGAGTATTGAGTATTAAATGCGGATGATTAATTAGTTATTTGCTCATAAAAAAGCAAGAACCATTATCAATATACCTTACCTATATTATATAATATAGGGTTTTCTCTATTACCACCATTAGCCCCTTGGCCGAGAGTAAGTGAGTTTGGGTGGAATTGAGGGAAGTGAGTTGGGGGTGGCAAAAGTTTTAAATCGATCTCCATCCTTTTCTATCACATAAGAATCTTATGAGTTGTATTTATATCCTTTTCAATCAAATGAGGACTTTTCTAAAAACTCTAGATTTTGTTAAAATTATCTAGAATAGTAAGGCCCTAATAGTTCTAGATTGATCTTTAACATTCTGGAATGATCTAGAATAATTAAATTTAAATCAAAGACTACCCAGGCTAACTAATTACTGCAAAAAAACTTATACATAAAACAAAAAACGTGTCATTCAAATCATTACTTTATTGAAATCCAAACATTCGGGCTGATCGTCGATCAATTACAAAACATTCCGCCAGCACAGATGTTGTGTGAGGCGTATCCATGGGCTCTGCAGCATTCGTCCTTCTCAGGAGGAGTGCGGCCGCAGACCTTGTCACATGGACGGACCCTGGTGTAGGCTTCCGAGGTGGTGATGACCAATGCTGCGGCGACGAGGAAGATGAGAATCACTGCTTTCAATACAGCCATGTTTGAGTACAGTAACTTTCCAAAGTAAGAAAGGTTATGATGAAGTTGTGGATAAAACATCAGTATTTATACTGTAGGCCTACTAAAAGCTCTGTCTGGCTCTGTCTCTGGCTTTGGTTTTGAGCCTGTGTGAGTGATTATAATGCCTGGAAATTCTCAATCTATAATAATATTATATACGTACCAACTACTGCCTATAAACCTCGGCCTACCTCTATGTTGCTTTACTCTATATACAGGGTCCATGTGATACTGACTTACACCTAAGAACGATGTATGTACCTAAACTAAACCATGTGTATGCAATAAATGTATTGAGTATTGAGTGTCGACTAAATAAATCCATTGTCGAAACGTCACGCACAGTATAATACACTGGTTAGCATTCACATAGACTCAAAACCAGAGCCAAAGACAGAGCCAGATAGAGCCTGTGGTAGGCCTACTGGACAAGTATCTTAACGTTAATTAATTATGTTTGCAAGATGGTATTTCCAATCTGCTATTTACTGGATAAGGAAAATATTTTATAAAATCAATGTTTTCCTTAAGATTTGTATGGTGTCGCAAAAGCTAAGAGCCGAGCGGGATTTGAACCCGCGCCCTCAGACCCCCTACAATCAACTGTTCCTTAACGCGATAAAAATAATTTCATAAACAAGGATAACTTTTATACATTTATTTTATATTATTTATACTTAGGGAAATCACAAAGATTTGTATCATGTCCCAAAAGTTAAGAGCACAGCGGGATTTGAATCTGCGACCATCGCTTCGCCATCGGATCTTAATCACACTCGACGAATAACTCTTAGGCTCGTATTCAGAAATAGTGCTTGAGTCTGAGTCAAGCCTCAAGCACAGGTTTTTATAATTGTTCAATGGGCAACTGTCAAAAAATTATTATATTTGAAGCTCGACTTATGGTGGGTACACACGTACGTACATGCGCGATGAGCATGTTTCATCCGAGCACGACTTTCTACAAACATGCTCGACCCTGCGTCTTGGCTTCGAGCATTTGTCTTGAGACTTGCATGGTACACACGTTCGTACTTGCTCGAGATCGAGCAAGTTTATCGAGCAAGTACGTACGTGTGTACCTTTAGACTCAAGCACTGTTTTTGAATCGTCGAGTGTGAAAAGGATCCGATGGCGAAGCGATGGTCGCGGATTCAAATCCCGCTGTGCTCTTATCTTTTGGGACATATACAAATCTTTGTGATTTCCTTATGCATAAATACTATAAAATAAATGTAAAAAAAGTAATCCTTGTTTAAGAAATTGTTTTTATCGCGTAATGGGATACCAACAGTGACACATGGCCGTACCATAAAGTCTTTATGGCGGCTGTACACATGGGGCCAAGGTGTTGGGCCAACGTGTTGGGCAAAAATGATGGATAACCAAGATTTCTGTTCACACATTGGCTTACTGATCATTCTGCATTGGCGCTTCAAAGATGATGGACGTAGAAGTTCTTGCAGCCGTGGCAATTTATTTATACAATGCGTTTAGTTATTACGTACATGTGCACCAAAATAGAATGACTAAAAAGAAATGGCGCAAAAGAAGGTGGTGGATGGTTTTTTTGGATTCCAAATTATTCCTTCATGTCGATACAATTCTATGAATTGTAAAACCTCATTGCTTATCCACACCGGCGCCGCAATCGCTATCGGAACATGGGATCGTAAATTTCACTCACGCACGAACTACGTACGAACTGAACAAGACACCAACGTGTGAACGCTGTTTGCGGAGCGCGCCAAGATCATTTGATGTGTGCACAAAAAACCGACACTATTCGGATGGCCTGCCAATGTTGGCGCCAACTAGACCAATTAAGCCAACATGACGCCAGGTAGCTCTCTACACGTTGGCCCAACACGTTGGCCCAACACCTTGGCCACATGTGTACAGCCGCCATTAAGATGGGGATCAGTGACACGCTGTCAAATATTGCTGTCATACTGTGCGCAAGGCGAGTCAATTTTATAAATTGTAAAAGAAATGGACAAAAATGGACTGTATCAAAATTGACAGCGTTTCAGCTGATCGACATCGCCCTCATCTAGATGTGCGCAGGCCTCAAATGCGAGACAATTCTCTAAATAATAAAAATAATGGACAAAAATGGACTGTATCACAACGGTATAGGTATAATAATTGAATTAATTCAATGACAAGAGTTCATAGAATTTATTAATCGCATAGGCTTTTGACCTCTGACATCTTTTAGACTAGAAGGTTCTAGAATCTTTATGTCTGAAAGGAAAGAAGAAGGAGGTGAGGGATTTAAATTCAGGGTGATGATAATGATTATGACCTCTGATAACCCCTGGAGATACACTCAAGTGATAAGAGTTTATTATTGGTACCGTAGGTCTTGGGTTAATAAAATGAGCGTTAGTGATTAAGAAGACCCAAAATAATAAATAATCTCTCCGAGACGCACTTTAGCAAATTGAAATAAAACACACCAAGAAGGTTTCGAGTCTGAGTTTTTAACAAACTAAAAAAGGTTGCATGATAAATTTGGCACCATGGAGGTAGAAGTAAATACCTAGGTTTAATGATGTCACAAACTTAGTACACATGAATAAAGAAGAGAATGAATAAAGTAAATTGAATTTAGAAAAATTCAATTTCACTTTATTCATTCTCTTCTTTATTCTTCTTCGTCTGGTACTGATTTGGATCAGTTGAGCTATCTCTAGATCGTTTGTAACGGTCTGCAGATAAGCTCAACTGTTTCTTGTGTATTATGTACATTTTATAAATATTTGTTTAATTAACTTTTGAAACTATCATGGTTTTTAACACTATTTTTATGAAACAACGGGATACGGAACGGGACCATGATTAAAATTTTATGAGTTGACTTCCGATATTTCGGCACAGTTGCATGCACCATGATCACGGTTGAACTGAAATTTAATCATGGTAAATATCCCGTTGTTTCATAAAAATAGTATTTGTTTAATTGTAAGTTTCTTTGTGTAAATAAAATTAAATGTCTTTATTCTTTAGCGGATAAAAATTGCATTTGCAAAAATACACTTTCCGAGATGGGGGGATGATAATTGAGATTACTATTACCTACTGCGGTAGTAGGTATTATGTATTACCTTAATATTTTTGAATAAAGTTCAAGTGGTAATGCAGCTCATAAAAGTCGTAGGTCGTGGGTTCGATCCCCACCGAGAACAAATATTTATGTGGTGAACGTAGATAATTATGTTCTCTATCTGGTATATTGTATTCTAAGTATTTACAAAAATAATATATTTTTAGATCGGCTATCTGGTTCCCATAGTACAAGCTATGCTTAGTTTGAGGCTTATCTATTAGCCTCAAACTAAGCATAGCTTGTACTATGATATATGATATACGATTATGAGCTCTCTATATAAATAAATAAATATTGTGGAAAATTCACGCAATACGATAGTATTGTCAAAATCTCAAAATCGTTCTTCCTGAATCTATATTATTGGCTTATGCGTCCAAGCTGATGATAATGATGATATGTAAATTGGTAATCAAACGGCCTTACAAATGGCTTTAATCAATTTAATATTCATATTCTTTAGACGTTCAATGGGATACTTAGCTACTTGAGCATATTGAGTCTCCAATAACTGGACCGTGATGAGATGTCTTCAATCCCGAAGGTCTGAAGAGCTTAATTGACTTTGTAAAATGGCGTGCACCTGGCAACTAATTGGCCGCTGAAAAATTAGATGAGCATTCAAATCAAAATTGAAAGGTCTGTCTGTAAAAGCCTTTCACTAACCCTACAAAAGGTTAGGTTTTGCGTACATTTTCTATACCTTAAAAGCTTATTAGAATATGGTGAAAGAGATGGTTGAAATATTTCGGGGAGATCTCAGTAGTAAGATGTAAAGAGTTCTGCATTTGAATACAGAAAAAACTAACCTTTTGAATAGCTCTACGGAATAGAAATTCAAAGCGTCACTGAGCGCCCACAAAAGTGTCTGTAGACCGCTTCTCTGACCAAACTTAGCACTCATAAAAGAGCAGTTAGCACTACTATTGAAGTCTTGAACCTAACTCTGTGGGTGCCAAGAGAGTGTTGTGAATTTATTTTGTGCTAGCACTACAGAAGTCAGCAAATACATTGTGGAGGTAAAATAAGCGTAGGTACTTGAGTTACATTGAATGGTAACAACGCAACACTCTGCAATCGTGTTGTCTTTGCTGCGTATTGTACGTGTCGTAATTAAAAAAATAGCACTTTTTACTCTCATTAAGTATTGTATTAGCTTCTCAGCTTAGTGGTAGCAGCTCTGCCTTCTGCGCCGTAGGTTTTAGGTTCGATCCCCACCGAGAACAAAACAGTTGTGTGGTGAACACAGATGATTTTTCTCTGTACGGGTGTTATATTGTATTATTATAAGTATACATTTACACACACAATACGTAATAAAAATTCAACAAGTTTATATTTTTTTTCCAAAAATATATTTATAAACTTACAATTAAACAAATATTTACAAAATGTACAAAATACACAAGAAACAGTTGATATATTATATCAGCTATCTGGTTCCCAAGTGTTGTGTGGTTTGTCAACATTATTTCTTTTCTTATTATTTAGGACGAATGTTAAATTTGTTTGTGCACTATTCGCAGAGCGAATGAGCTTTAAAAATAGAAATAATTTATTTTGGAACGCAAGAACCTACTATAGCATCAACTTTGCTAATACGAGTTATTAGACTATAATCATTGTCTACGTAGCAACCTCATTTTCATTGAGTGTGTGTACGAAGACAGTAATTAACTTCGAGATGAGGGAACGTTATCATTACCCAAAGCAGTAGGTATTTTTAGCATTTATAGGTTATTTTCCTTAGAAAGTGAGATTGCAGCTTTCTATGAAGACTACGGTGTACTATGCAGACTCAGTTGAACAGGTTATGGACCCAGAATCAAATACCGCAGTAGGAATAATTAAAATCGTTGATTGGTGCATCGTTCAGTAAAAAATGCAAAACTTATCCAACGAAGCAAATTCCGTCCATGCAATCGAATGAAAGCAATTAAAGACTGAAAGACCGCCGAGGTTTAATAGAACAGTTTTGTCGTCGGCTTATAAAATGGTTCACGCTTCGCCGTGCCGTACAGCTGAGCTTTTATTTGAACAGTCGCTGTCAGTCTATTAGTAATTAGTTTTGATTGACCTCTCAGCTCAGCTAGTAGTAGCTCCCCTTTCTGCGCCATGGGTCGTGGGTTCGAAGCTCACCGAGAACAAATTATTGTGTGGTGAACACAGATTATGTTTGTTCTCTGTCGGGGTGTTATATTGTATTCTAAGTATGTATTTAAAAAACAATGCATGTAAGTTACCAGCTTTCTGATTCCCATAGTACAAGCTTTGCTTAATTTGGGGATATGTGTCCAATAGACAGAAAAAAAGGATGCCCAATGTGTTTGGTGTGATATGAGTTTTGAAAAAATGTAACCATGATTCTAGCAAACAATTTTTAAGTAACAAAAAAGTGTATTTACCATTAAAATATAAAATTAAAAGCCATTCGTCTTTAGCTTGCAGTAAGCTATACTAATTGGCAGCCTCCCTGGGGACTTCAAAATCTTTTTCTTATAGAGCTATTTTTGAAATCGGAGCTTTTCTAATTAATATTCAAGCCAGATGCGCTTTGCTAAATCACTACTTGCTATAGCACTGCACTGCAGTCACTTTTTGAATTTAATATTGGTTGACCGGTGAAGCAAATGATTTAGGTTTCAGCGAAATAAAATGATTTTATCTTAGTAGACCGGAAAAGGTAGATAATCGTAGAAAATAAGAGCATGCGATTTCAGTTTTTTCTTGTTTAAATTTTGTGAAACTTGCCAGTTTATCAATGTTTTCAACTTTTTAATGTTTCTAATCTTTTTCGTATCTTGTCACTGGTTCTTTCAAACCAATGCAGTGAAAGGATGGCAAGTGCACTTCAGAGAGGCTCTTTTCGTGCACTCGACACATGTTTCGAACTTTTTAGAATCTACGTCATAACGGTTTCCTCTCGATGTTTTCCTTCACCGTTTGAGAGTACTGGCATAGTGCACATACATTTTTGGACAGAAAAACTCAAATTGGTACATGACTGGATTTGAACCCATGCACGACCTTAGGATCGGAAGGCGAGACCGCTACCACTGAGCCACCAGTGCACAAAATTTAAGAGTGGCTAACGACTACCATTTTGGACAAAATTTTCACTTAAACAGCTGTTTAAGAATAAATACAAAAATATTTTATTTGAGTTTAAAAAATAAATAAAAAAACAAGTGAATTTTCTAATAAGCGTTTAGTTTGTCAGTATTTTAAACATTACATTATAAACATAGGTATTTTTCTATATTATCTTTACATTTTTTGAATAGATAAATGTATTGGTCTTTTCAATCCTATATAATATATGTATAAAAAGGTAGGGTTGGTAACCACTAGACCACCAGTGCTCCTAAAATAAATACCTGCTTACTCAAACATTTTAGCTTACGAAGCTAAATTGGTTTAAATTGTGGCCTGCGCTGACCTAATTGATAAATAATTGTGTAACGCGGAGACCGCCAATTTGACGGAAGCGTGGCTTCAGCAGCGTCCGATTACCATGTCAAAGGTCGTCGTGGCGTCAGTGTGGACCCAACACGTGCAAAATGCTACTATGTCAGTATGTGCTATGTTTACTATTAGGACTGGACATTTTCGGTCCGTAAAATAAATGTTCTGTCCGTCCGTAAAATAAAGCTTCGAGGCCACACAGCAACCAATAAAATTGGTAGTAGCATTTTGCGTTAGGTTTTGGGTTCGATATTTATTTTTCTTATCGTGTCTTTCAAACCAAGTGTGGTGAAAGGATGTTTAAGTGCGCCTCAATGAAGGCTCATTTCGTGCACTTGACACATGTTAGAACTTTTTTTTAGGTTCTACGACATTCCAGTTTCCTGCTAATTGCGTGATTTGGTGAAAATGAATTTTTGTTCTGTGTCTAAAGTAAGGTATAACCGTCTTCATTGCTAAAAGCTAAACCGATACAATTTCTCTGGGGCTTATCTGGAAGTATTACCATGTGCTCATAATAATGACGAAGTTATGCAATAACAACCATAAAAAAAATAAAAAAACATCAAATTAGGAACCTCTCCTTTATTTGAAGTCAGCTTTAGTAAACCAGTTGCCTGGTTCCAATCTAGTTTCGGAGATATGTTTGAGTGAGTGGATTCCTCGCCTTGGGTATATAAAATATAAAATATTAATATAGAATATTTTTTTATTCCTTACTATAATTAATCTTATTGTTAAGCTTGATATCAATGACTCTTATAAGCGTTTTGATTAAACCATACATCCTCCGCCGGAAATCACACAGGCCACCGGAAATGGGCTGCCATTGTCAACAGCGGCCGGAGGCAGAGATAGCCCAGTATAAATAAAGTCAACTGGCCTGTAGGTCAATTATTTAAGAACAAGCAATAGCTACCTGAATGGCGTCCAAAAACTGGACATCGAAGCGTTAATCGTGCTTGGGATCTGACGAACATCGCGAGCAAGATCTGGATGAGATTAGCACAGGACCATGTTATACAAGGAGAGGCCTAATACCTACCCATCAGTGGGTGAAGTTAAATGATAATGGAGCAACAGCAATAGCAATCAAATCAAAAATTGAAACGTCTTGGTGCCAGTTCGACGCGAACCAGTCTAGAAGAACAGGCAACAAACTACGGCGTGGTTCCTACAGACCAATTACAGTAATCGTCGTTGTTGAATACACAAAACTCACCACACTATAGCTGCCTGTAAACTAGAGTCCGTGGGTAGTACGTCTGTACGTGTAAAAAACCTGACTTAAAATAATCTCCCAATCAAGAATCAAATTAGACTAGACGTCGTTCTGTCAAAAAATTACAGAACACAAATACAATAAATCGATTTTAAAATACAGATTTTTTTTTCAATTTACTCTACCTCTGCCGGAAAGTTTAATTCCCAAATAATTTTTAAACTGCTATCGCTACTGTTTGTTTTTAAAAAATAGCCCCTCCCCGGCTGGAAAGCCTTTAATGCCTTTTAAAAGGCTGTTTGTTATGTGTTTAGGATTTGGAAGTGCCTATTACTTTCGATAATGGTAATAAAAATAAATAAAATAATAGATGTTAGCGCACATTTCACACAGCGCAGCTAGCCCTAAACTAATGTCTGTACTATTATTATAGCAAGGTACTCGCTCAACATCAGGTGGGTCATCACCTTCTTTTTTTTTAATATAGGTAGCTGAGCATTTGGCTGCCATCACACCTGATGGAAAGTGAGGATGCAGCCTAAGATGGAGCATGCTAAGCCATAATCCACCTGTTCACTCTTGTCTTAAAAATTCCCAAATTGTAACTTTCCGGAAATACTGACGGCGGCGGAAGAGGGTTCTTCTAATAATACTAACACATAATGTACCTTTTTAAAAACTGGCACCTAGACTTACCTAATAGCTTCAAGGCATTTCAAAGTAATCCTTGTTTAAACCATTGTATAAAGAAACTTTTGATTTCATTTGGTTTGTACAATAACCAAAGCAACATTACGGCAACCATAAATAATATTGCTGCCATACTCGTGAAAAGAGGTACAGAATATGAACAATAAGCTTGATGGCTGGGAACACCATTTTATCCATTCTTTTTTCAAAATTTAAAAAGCGCAGTCTGTTAAATTTATCGGTCATGCCAAGTCAAGCCAAGTCAATTGTTTTAAATAGATCTCCAGTGAAACATTTCTTTATTTTAACGGCTCTCTTGGAAAAATACAAAGTTCACAAAAACTGTCGCTGAAACCAATTTCATTTTACACTTTCATCAAAGTTTGATAAAATGCAATCTGGTTTCATCAAAGTTTTGTGAAAGTCGAACGACATTTTGTATTCCAAGTTGCACGTCCACCAATACAAGCGAAGTTTCGAGTTGTTATAAAATAGATTTTACCCTAGAGTGCCATGTGTGAACTCTTTAGCGGCGTCAGTATTTCTTGTAGGTCTACTACAAGCTCTGTCTGGCTCTGTCTCTGACTCTGCTTTTGAGTCTGTGTGAGTGTTGACTAAATAATAATTATAAGTTTAAAAAACTTGAGAAACCGACTTCATTGTCAAACGGCTAAACCGATTTTAATCAAATTTGTTTGGGACAATCTGGACGTAAGAATAACCTTCCAAATAAAAAAATAATTTTCTGAATCGGCTCACAAATGAATGACGAAGTTATGCGGTAACAAACATTAAAAATAAAAAAAAATAAAAAAAATACAACCGAATTGAGAACCTCCTCCTTTTTGATTGGAAGTCGGTTAATAAATAGTACGTTGAAACGTCACACATACAGTATAATGCACTGGTGAGCACTCACACAGAATCAAAACTAGACCCACAGACAGAGCTTGTGGTAAGCTCTGCTATTTGAAAACCTTTATTTACTTTTTGGTTATTGAACCAGTTCATGAGAGAGCTTGTGGTAAGCCTTGTTCTCTGTGGGGATCGAACCCACGACATACGCCGCAGAAGGCAGAGCTACTATACCAACTGAGCTGGAGAGGCCATTCATGAAAATATTCCGGTGACTTTTGGTCGGGTTCGAGAGGAAGCCACGGGCGTAATTCATATTGATAAAGTCACTGCAGACAAATGACTGTTGATTGCGAATAATATTGCAATGCGAGTTGCGGCATGCTTTTATTTTGTTCATTTATTGTAACTGAAAAATTAAAAGTACGTCCCCTCGAACTACCGAGTACTTCCCCTGTGTGGGGTGATTTATTTATTTATTTATTTAATTAATTAGAACGGTCTTGAGACCAATTACTCCAATTAATAGGTAATTGTAATTGCCCAAGATCGTGGTAAGTGGCAGGAGCAAAGAGAGGCCTATGCCCAACAGTGGGTTAAGTCGGGCTGCGGATGATGATGATGATGAATAGGTAATTTTCATTTCCATAATTTAACAGGTAATATACATAATTAATTTAACATTAAAGAAAATTATTACAAAACAAAAAAGTTTAGCATGTCAAATTAGGTACATTAGGTCAAATCTATCTTTCGTTGAATAAAATAATAATAACAAAAACAAAAACAAAAATTAAGTAGTCATAAAACAGTCACAAATAACATGGATAACAACAAGATAATAAGGATAATGTCGAGTTATAATAACCAAGTAATAATAATGGAAATGCTAACAAAAAATTAAATTCTGTCTGTCTCACAGTACTTGAGGCATTCAGCCAAGATTTCCCTCCAGCTGTCTACAAATAAGTCACAGTTTGGGTTGGCTTTTAGGAGTTTGTTGAGAGCGGCGATGGTTCGAGGTATAGGAGTGATGGCGTATCTTTTGTTGCAATCAAAACCTTTTGCAAAATTAATAAACCTAGAACACTGGTGGTCTAGTGGTAGCGCCCCTGCCTTCCAACACTAAGGTAGTGGGTTCAAATCCAGTCGTGTATCAATTAGTTTCTTTCTTGAAAATTTAAATGCACTATGCCAGTATTCTCAAACGATGAAGGAAAACATCGTGAGAAAACCGGCATTTTGAGATTCTATTAACGAAGTGTATCACTTAAAACCCTTTCATCACACTGGTTTCAAAAAGAATCAGTGAGAACGGAAATGAGTGAGAACAAAACATTCACTCACAAAATTGTATTTATAACTAGTGGCCGCCCGCGGCTTCGCTCGCCCGTTCCCGTAACACCCCGTTCCCGTTGCTTTTTCGGGATAAAAAGCATCCTATGTCCTTCTCCCGGTTTTAAACGACCTCCCCACTAATTTTCTGCCAAATCGGTTTCGCCGTTCTTGAGTTATAAATAGTGTAACTAACACGACTTTCTTTTATAAATATAGATATGAGTGTGTTAGTGTAATGGCCCGAACACACCTAGTTCGCTGGCGGTAGCGATCAGTGAAACGCTGTCAAATATCGCTGTCAGATTTGAGATTTGACAGCGAATATTTGACAGTGTTTCACTGATCGCTACCGCCAGCGAACTAGGTGTGCGCAGGCCTTTAGTCGCGCATCGACACTGCATTGTGTGAGTGTGTCGCAATGGTGTCATGTCACTCGGCCACAATCGACCGCGTCAATTGGTTGGGTGTGCATAAATTGCCAACACGGCTCAATAGGCGTTGTTTTTATTTCCCAAATGAAGTTGGCTTTCCCTGGATGTGCGGAGATACATAAAAACTTTTTGCTAGAGTTTATTTTATCAATGGGTATTGCGGATTCAAGAAAAGCAATTTTAATTCGTCGCTTGTGCATGCCCGTTTCAATAATCATTTTGGTCTCGACTCCGTATCACTCTATTCTGTGCAAATGCATCTTTACCAAATAGTTACATTTCAATAATTATAAGTGTTTACAATTCAATTTCCATTTTCTTTGGAAAAGTTGAAATTTTGATTATTTTTTTTGAAATCGTTGTGTTCTATATACGAGCTGGTACACAAAAATACGCATCAGACTATACACTGCTAGCTCTTATGTCCTTGCAGTTAAGCGTCATTTTTCTTTGTTTTTAGGTAACTTAAGCTGTCCTACTGCACCTGTGTAAGTTTAAAATAATGTGACCTACACTTTAGTTTGTGCAACAGTAGGTAAGTATAATATATTCATGTAGGTATTATTAATTGGCGGCCCAACGTCGAGGCTATAGCTCCCGTTTAATTAAAACCCTTTGAAAGCCGTTCAAAACCAATCTGCGAAGTTGAAACTAATCTAACATTTATCATCTCCAAGAGCTAAATAAAACGTTATGAAGCTACCACGCCGAACAAGTTGCGGCTGCGGTAAGTAGCTACTTTAGGCCGGTGCTAGACGGACTGCTGGGGAGACAATGGTACAGTGCGAACGGCAGCGTACGCTCTGTGTGATGAAAAAAAAGCATGGCCGCAGGTGGATGCATCCCGACAAAATGGTGGGTCAATTTGTCCTGGTAACTCCGTGGACACCGGAGAGAAAACAAGGTCGGGGTCGGCCAAGAAAGCGTTGGAGGAACGATCTCGACACTTTCGAGCGAGAATGATGGGAAGAAGCATTGGATAAAGATGGTTGGAAGGAGTCGTAACATTACACTGAACATTTACCCCTAAATTTATTTGAGTCTAATTTATTCATAGAATAACTATAATTTAACCAAAACTGTTATATTCCGATGAGGAGTCCTACATGACTCCCTTATGTCAGAAGTAAAAATATAATTGTTAGGGGTTATCATATCAAATTCACGCAATTGGCTTCCTGGCTCCGCTTACGCTTGTTTGATTAATGGATCAATTTGTCGACGTTGCTTATTGGCTGTTCAAATTGACCGTCTAGCAAAGGCCTTAGTTGCACTTTACCTTGCCTTGCTTCATTTTATATTGAGGCGTAAGATTTTATACTTTAAAAAGCAATTCGTTTGGAACACAGTAGTACCCAAGTAGCAAAAGCTTCTATAACCAAGGCATTTTATCACCAAACAGTGATATAGTAACCCTATAATGGTAACCATTGTGACTGCTTGTACTATAAAGGTTTTTAACAGAGCGTTTTGATTCTATAAGATTAAAGAGCATTTAAGTTCTATAAGTTAGCTCTTAAAACGCTTACAGGACCATACAAAAGAATCTTTAAAGTGTTGCACTTAATAGATATGAAAAAAGCCATGATGGTACTATTTAGTACTATAGATGATCTTACTGACACTTGTATGTATCTATTTTGCACTAATAATACGTAAAAATAACTTTTACAGTGCTAGTATTGTAGCAGTATCGAAAATACTATTACAGGATCAATCTGCACTATAAAAGTACCTTGCAAATCCATTACGTAACCTGTAAGCTTCTTAAAAGCTCCTTCAACATCGCTATGGGGTTGATATATGTAAAAGTAATGAACACTCTTCTATAGTACTAAATAGCACCATAGCGACTCCTGGTGCAGTTGCTAAATAATTTAAATTCTAAATAGCTCTATTGGTGAGTTTTTGTTACTACTACGAGACTAAACCGTAATATAAATGTACTAAAATCAATAATTAAAGGGCTAATTAGATCTATACTAGATTTTCAGTGTCAATTATATCACTAGTATTGGACATTTAGACAACGAACCCTAATTCGCTTGTGGTGAAAATAAGATGGCTGCTGTTTTCTGCCTTGATAGCACATTAGCAGCACGGCTGGAGCCAATATGTACTATAGCAGCCATAGTCGGGACAAGTCCTTATTTTATTAATTTAAATTTTATTAAAACATAAAAAATATGAGGGCGCATCGTCAAATTTTAAATCAGCATAATGATCATCGATACAATTATTTTCGCAAGTGCAATTTATGGCAGAGTTACATTTTTTAGTATATCCGTATTACATATTACGCTAAGCAAACATGGCAAATTACATAAAGAATAATATTTTATATTCTTGGGGAACAACCAATACAAATACAAAAATATTTATTCGAGAAAAGTGTGATAATAAAGATCACTGGAATCGTTTACGGTGCAATATAGCACTATAAACATGTTTTGGTTACTTTAATAGTGCAAATTTGTGATATAACTATTTTAGTACTAAAAAGCGTTTCTCGACACTTTTACATTTCAACTATAGAGCTGATTTATCACCGTAAGAGCCTTTATGTAATGTTTTTATAATAAATCAGTGATAAAACTAGGCCCTTTTCGGGGTTTTGTAAACGTTTACAACACCATTATAGTACTAATCTTGAACACTAACTAGCACGCTCCAAAACGTTCTCAGGACTTTTATAGTACCAAATTTTGTTACTTGGGTAGTGCATCTAATATTCCAGAATAACCTACAGTGACTTGGCCTGATTTCATAATAATATGAACTTCGTTCAGCAACACTGGTGACGGCTCTTTTTGACGTGACAACGTCTTATAATTCGATGGAGCCGGCTGCACGGCACGAAAAAACGTAACTCATGAGGCGTTACCTCGCTCTGAGGCATTCCATTTAAGGCAAGTACAAGTGAGAGCGCGGAACGAGCGACAAAGAGGCACAATCGGCCTCCGCGTTCGGCAGCGTTCGACATCTGTCTCTCTCCTACTTGAGTGAGCGATGCGTCCGCGTAGACAGCTGTATGACGTTTCCACGTTCAACTACCGTCAGTAAACCGAGTATACAGACAACCGATTTTTTATCTGATTTGAATTTGACGGCACCGAATCCTTAATTTTACTGACAAATCGAAAAAAACATCTTATTGAAGAATGCGACACTTATGCACATATTTAATTTGTGGACTGAATCATAATTTAACCTCCATTCATACAAACAGTTTCCATAATAAAAATACGCTTTGTTATAAAAAAGTGACAGCTATAAAGCTTTCTAACCTTGAACTATTTTTCCTAAAGTCTTGCTGGCGATGGCGCTTGATGGCGATCAGTGAAACACTGTCAAACATGACAGCGATAATTTGACAGCGTTTCACTGATCGCGCGCTTGATGTGCGTAGGCCTTAATACTACAATTCGTAGCGCCCTTGTAGCACGCCCGTAGCAACCTGCTACGTAAACAGTGAGCCTCCGTATCGCATCACACTTCAGCCAATTCATGACGCCTGAAATGAAAACAGTTAAGCCTTGTTCATAATAAACGCTGACCGTTATGTGACGAGCGTAACCAGCCAAACTTTGAAGATTTGATTGGTTATGGTTGTTATTTAAATGTATATTTATGCTACCAATTAAGAACATCTACCTAGTAGGTGTTATACTTACTTATAAGCAGCATATTCACTCCTACATACTATGTAACTGACGTTTATCAAATAAAATTTCATTTCATATCAAAAAAAAAATAACCTTGTTTATCTTGCAAAGACCAAACACTTTTACCGATACTAAAGGAATCCTAAGTCATGGTAACAAACCATGCCTTACGATGTGTGTGTATAAAACCCTTGACTTTTCTAACAGGTGTAGTCAGAAGCAATGATTCCATGAATTGAAATGTCTAATTTAAAAGTGAAATTTAGGAAATAGTGAGAGGATGTTGAGAATAGAGGGAACTGAAAGTCTTTGCCCAGCAGTGGGACGATGTAAGCTAAAAAAACGCGATTTTTGGCCATGAAATATCGGTTACATTCACGTAGAAAACAAAGCTTAAGCGCAACGTAGCAAAAGGTGGTAAAAGGCTGTAGCGAGTGGCAAGCCCTGCGCAATTACCTTCGCACCGCGCGTTGCACGAACCGAAATACCGCCCTACATACACTAGTGAACGCAAGGTATAAGCTTATGGAATACTGGGCAGTGAGGTTATAGTAGTTTATGATACTGTTGCATAATAAGGGTTTTTATAACATGAGTGTGTTTTAAAAAAACGAGCCGTAGGCGAGTTTTTTTATAGGATCACACGAGTGTTATAAAACCAAGTTATGTACAGTATCATACACTACTTTATCTACTCTCATACTATAATACGTAAAACAATATTGCAAATAAAACGATGATGCAATCAGCTTGCTATATTTAGTTATGTCAACTTCGTTGTAAATATTAAGTGTACTTTTAATCATGGAATATTTAACCCACATACTTGACACTTTATATTTTTCTGATAACTCTTGAAAGTTCGCTAACAACACATTTTCAGAAAATGATGTAGCATTTTTATTCATTTTCCATTCCATGAATTCGTGGTAACATTTATTATAGTTGCTCCTAAGATTTCGTCAGCTTCCAGAATGTCTGGTGGTGTACAATCACTACTATCCTCGCTTTCAGACATGTTTTTACACAAAAACCTATGTATTTTACAAACAAAACCAAACTTTGTTTAAATATTGAAAATATTTTTTATATGTCCAATGTTGGCGCCAAGGCGTAAACATCGATTGCGCATGCGTGTTGCGTCATCGCGGACTCGTTCACTGAACCTATTTTTTTTTAAAGTAGGTTTCAACCTCCTTGGTCTAGCGTGAGGTCGTTTATAGGTGTATCGTTATGATAAAAATAGTATATTATGATACAGGTGTCCATACAAGACCTGTATCGTAATGAAACTTTTTTTTTTATTATTTTTGGCCTGTACGTAATGTTTGTCATAAGAATTTTGTTTTCAGTTTTCTTATTTTTGTATTAAAGTATCAGAGTAGATAAAATAACTACCCTCATAACTAATTAGATTGTCCCATCTAAGATCTTCTTCTTCTTGGTCGAAGCTTAGTTGACAGAGTGGTCTTAATGTCATGCAGGTTAACGAACGTAGTACATTATACAAAACATTAAAATTTTGTTCTAATTGTTACATTTAATCCTAGTAATTTGTATCATGTGAAACCCCCACCAAATATTATTATTCTGTTAATTTTCAGGTGTATTTTTTTAAAGAAATTCAACTAAAACGGTTCTATTCGAATAAGGATTGTTGTCATTCCCATTTGTCAGAAGTAAAATTATGATTATTAAATTAAATTTAAAAAATGCATCAATTTGGCGACGTTGCCCATTGGCTGTTCAATTAGATCGTCTACCAAAGGTCTTAGACAAGGATGAAAATTATGGATTTAGATATAATTTGACAAGTGTCTCAATATTTAAATCAAAACTGTCTTTTCCTGAAGAATAATAAGGATCACTTTGAAATCTTTTTTAGATTAGTTGCATCTAGGCGCCAGTTCCTCGTGGTCAAAGGTTAGTAGAACAAACTTATATCTTGGTTCCTAGAGTTTTTCTGTTTTAATTCATGTAGTGTCTAGTGTGAAATTATTACCGTTGGCAGAAATTAGAAGACATGCTGACTTTTCAGTTTACTGCTACCTCCTTTATTTACAGAGGAGATAGCATTGAAAACATGCACAAGGAGCGAGTTAGCTCTCTAAATCCTCTTAAGAGGCCGGCGGAGGGCGAATTTTAGTACAAACGTAATACCAAAATTATTACTAATTTAGGCAGATTTTCATTATATTATTGTAATAATTGTATTTGTACAGTATTTATCTAGGTTTCTGAACAGTTTTTATTTCAAATTTCTTACAGAAACACCGTAATCACATTTTACACATTTTGCAATGAAAAAATGTGATTAATTGGTGTTTATTTTATATGAAGTAAGTAATTTAAAATAAAAACTGTTCAGGAACCTAGATAAATACTATACAAAATACAATTGTTACAGTAATATAGTGAGAATCTGGTTAGATTAGAAATTATTTTGGTATTACGTTTGTATGAAAATTCGTCCTCCACGGGCCTCTTAACACGCTATACACTATTCCCCGGCACCACCCACTATTGTGTTGCGCACAGGTAGCTCTAAAGACCTATCTACATCGATTTTGTGCTGTGACATTGTCCGGGTGAGAGAGTCGCTTAGCTTATCTTCACTGTGTGAACATGCCTTTACGAGGTTCATGAGAGGTTATGGGTTATTTTATTTTGCTTATCAACTGTATTTTGTGTATACTGTGCCACAATTGGTTTACATTGACGTTGCGTATGGAATTTGGACTACTGTTTATACCTTGCGCGTTCTACGGTCAAATATTTGCTGTTATATTTGACAGCGTTTCACTGATTACCAACGCAGAACGCTTAGATGTGCGCAAGGCTATACTGAGAGAACATGTAAAGTCGTGTCTTCGCTCTCTTTTCCTGACTATGCGGTCCAAAATAAATGTTTTCTTTTATTTCTTAGTCTGAACCTTGTTGCCTTTTTTGTAGGTAATACATATCTATGAAATTTAGTAAGTAAATGAATAAATATTGATAGATTTTTTATTAGATTTTGTGTTGGTAAGTTATTTTCTCCGTAAACAGTATATACTGTAATATTCAGATACTGTAACGTTCTAAGTGCTTTATACTGTTCACAGTTCAAAAATAAGCTCACCTAGAAATCAGGAGGCGGCTCGAAAGAGTACCGTTTCCATTTCTAATAATAAAAGTCGGAGGCTCTTTAGAACACAGTGCAAACAAACAGGATAAATCAACATCTTTGGAAGTGAGTTGAAGACGTGGAGAACGTGTATATACGTGCCTGGAGCAGTTTATTAGCGCTGTAATATCAAAAGAGTTAAACGAGATGAGATATTAGAATATCATAATACTCGTATTACTGGAAAATAATAACCTCGCATCCAAATGAAAAACACGGCAAGCATTGCATAGGTAGGTACGTAGGCCGATATTATGAGAACAACAAAGAAAGAAATAAGAGATTACTTACTCTCATTTTCAAAGAGAGAGAAAATCGATTTCGTTATCAGAATACTCTACAGTCGAGGATACCTTTATGGCAGTTTCATGAGATAATATTATTTAAACTGATTAAAACTCTACAAACGGATATTTAACGAGTAAATTTTATATTGACTTGTTCGCAAAAGTGCAAATAAAACTGAAAATGTTTCATTATATCGATTGGAAAGAGCTTGTTCGGTTGATCTCAGAGACGAAATATTCAGTGCCTATAATGCAGTATTCAGTTTATAAAAACCAAGTCAATATTCTTCACCTTCCTTTTGCATTAATAACCATGTCTCAAGCAGAAGTTCTCAGCACGTCCGATAGGGGCGCTTATCAAATCCAGGCCCTGTCGGCTATGGTTGGGGAGTGGGCGCTACTTACAAGGGGTTACAAGTAGTGAGCGAGAAGGCCAATAATTATTTTGGGAGTGATCGATAGTTTCGTCGTAAAATATATCTCTTCCGTGGAGCAGTCAGTCAACGTCTCGATTTCTGCTCAATTGTATCAAGGAACCCAGGTTCAAACCCCGGAATGGTAGTTTTTTTACATTGAAAATAATAATCAACGCCATCTATTTTGTATCCCAGAAACTAAGAATATGTTCCTTCCTTTTTTGTACGGACTCGGAGTTCTCTTAAGTATATTGTGTTTTACGATCAAACCTCCATGATATAAAAACGTGGGTGGATACATAAATCACGGCCTACGTCACAGTTATACCCTCGCTATAGCCATCCTTCACAACTCTGAGGAGTAACTCATTCGACGCCAGTAATCCCGATTGATGTCGGTCGATCCAAAAGCTATCTAAAGTTGAATTATTTCCACTTTGTTTCAAAGGTTTCGCTCTGTCCAAGCATTTCGTTCTGCGTGATTTAAAACGATTTCAATCGTTTGTGAAAGCAACGGTTTTATTTGAGTTGGAAGCGGACGCTCGAATTTGCTTCCAAACCTCAGCATTGCATATTTAAAAGAGTATACCTAATATTTATTATTGAACTAGAGCAAAAAATACTGACTGGCTTCTCAGCTTAGTTGGTAGTAGCTCTGTGCCTTCTGCGCCGTAGGCCTTGGGTTTGATCCCCATCGAGAACAAATATTTGTGTGGTGTTTGTTTTCTGTCTGGGTGTTATTTTTTTTTTTTTCATATCAAATTTATTTCACCATGTTATTCTAAGTATGTATTTACAAAAAAAATGATGTATTTAAGTATTATATCAGCTATCTGGTTTTCATAATACAAGCTCTGCTTAGTTTGGGGCTAAATAATGTTGAGTGGATTGTGTAAAAAATATTTATAAAATTTATAAATACTGGTATTATTTCACTTAAAAAACTAGAGGAGCTTAACTTTTATGATAGAAACTTACGAATCAAGGATATGGCTTAACTCAACAGATGGACACAAGCTAAGAGATACGTAAACTAAACCGAAGTATCATTTACTGCTACAGTGTACATGGGCCTCAACAATCAGACAGTGAAAAAGAGTTGATTCATTTTAACGGGCTGTACATTAACTGGCCGTACATTTTTAGGACTCTAATTTACTACAGATAGATTATGCCGAAATCTATTTAAAAAAAATCGGTAAGTAAAAAACTTTTTCACTCTAAACTACAGCCTTTGATAGTGATTCCACCACGCTTCAGAGTCCACGAGCCCACAGCGGAAACTTGTACCATTCTTTGTGGTACAAATACATTTCATACGAAATTGCAGTAAATATCATATTTCTGATTAAAAACGTCTCTACCCTCGACAATGCGACCAACATTCTGACAATGGCATATTGTTGACGGCGTGACGTCACAATAGCTACGCGGGACGGCCTACTGACGCGATTCGCATTTCTATACCTACCCGCAGTTTATATATTTTATCTACTAGAGGTTTTTATTTTCTTGGCATCATTTCCCGTTCTCTACAGCGTTTAGTAAAATGGAAAAAGACTATAAAGCCTACCTACCTACCTACTGCATTCTATTATCCTACACAAATTGCAAAAAAAGAAGACAAGGATGGCAAATAATTAATAACATACGTAGAAGTAAAAAGGCAGGAATACTGCTAAGAAATATTTCACTGCGTTAAAACCAATTAAGGTGCAAACAACTTCTCGTTTGCTCATTTCAACATTATAAAAAAAATTGAAAAAAAAAAAACAATTTACTTAAATATGGAAAATTGCAAACAACTAGTCAACAACAAAATATTTGATTGCGTAATATTCATGTTAAATATCTGAGCGAGAAAGGACATCGAAGTCAAAACCGGCCATGCATCGTCTAAATAATTAAGATTTTGTCTAGGCGACTGATTGAAGCGACGCGTGACCCAAGGGCTGGTGTGGGTATCAGGCGCAGCGTATAAGCATTGCTATTCAGCGTGGCAATGCTGCCAGCGTCTTGGGAACGCTTCCGTCTGGCACTGATTTGGATCAGTTGAGCTATCTCTAGATCATTTGTAGCGATCTGCAGATAGCTCAACTGTTTCTTGTGTATTTTGTACATTTTGTAAATATTTGTTTAATTGTAAGTTTCTTTGTGTAAATAGATTTAAAACATGCCTCAATCTCGGCTTATTAGGTTATCATAATTTGAGTTCACATGTAGTTGCACAACATAATTCCCTCCTTAGATCCAATATCGGGAGTTAATCTCGGGCGCAAGCTCGCAACCCATTTCAAATTCCAATTAATCTGTGCTTTATAACCTTGCTCTGCTGGGTGCTCTATTGGGCCTAATCGTGCAGTCGACAGATGTAGCTGTACAACTGATGGAAATTATACCGCATTACATTGGTTCTTACCGTTTGCTACTTCAACACCAGTAACCTGTTCAAATTGTATAACTTTGAGTCAGAAACTTCTTTGTCTCGGTCCTCTATCTATCTCCTAGGAGATACTTAGGAGTACGAGCAATTCACGAATACGCACGGAAAGCTTAACTTTTTCGTGAATTTATTTACTTACATAATACATAAAATCATGCCTCTTTCCCCAGTGTGTAGGCAGAGATCTCCACTTGCAAGTGAAGAGCAAGTGGAAATCTGGAATCTCTGCCTACAGGATGTCAGGGTTGTAACCCTGAAATGCGCGCTTTATTCACTCTCATAACATTCTTCATAATATGCTCGTTGGTTTAGGTTACCCTTGACCTGGCCTTCTCTAAAACGTCTGCTATATGATCAAGATACGTACGCCGAGGTCTTCTCCTTCCAGCAGGTCCATTCACACTTGCCTGATTCACCTATTTGTTACCCATTCTGTCTACATGCACCAACCATTTTAGCATACCCATACCTTGCTCTACTCTTATGAATACGCCTTATTTCTCACCGCATTCCTCTCTTACCACACTGTTCCTCAATCTATCACTCTACTTTACACATACTACGCAACACTCTCATTTCTACTGCATTCACTCTACTCTGATGTTTTTTCTGCTATGCATGCTTTTATATGCTTGTTTCATCAGCTATTTGTAGCAGTTGTATAAAAAAAAAGATGCAGAGCTGAATTTGGTTTGTATAGTGTTGTAAAGCTGCATTTGATCTCTAGGGTTGTAAAGCTTTCTGCTTGCGAATCCCACCTAGGTTTATTATTTTTGCACAGCTAATCGGATCTCAAGTGCTAGCCACGTCCGCCTGCTGCCTCCAGGCACAGAACTAATTAACGACGAGAGCCACATTTTAAATAGGCGAGTACATTACATAATGTACACCAGTTGGACTTTTTAAAGCTTACTTTGATGCGGAATTATATTTTCGGAACCAAGTCAAGTATACGTAAAATTGAAAAATTGATACTTTGGTTGCATCTAAATGAAATTGCAACTAAAATGTCAATTTGTTTAATTTTTTTTTTTTTCAGTTTTAGGTCTATTTGACTTGGTTAACCATTTCACATTGAGTGTCAAGTTATAAGCCCATCGCCGCTTCTACCTAAAATACATCGTTTTCAGCGATAAGGGCACCTAGTTTATTTTATTATGTTAGTGGAGATAGATTTATAATGTAGGTATTCTGGTGTGTATTTATTTGCTATTTATTCAAACCGTACAAATGGAACTTAAGGTTGTTCGATTCCGATACAAACTGAATTTACACAACTATGGGCAAACAAAGTATAAATGTACACTAAAATAGCTGTAATAGAATTTTACAGTGGTCTTTATTGCCGGCCAGTTATATAAAGTTGGAGAAAACTGTAGGACAACAGAAATATTAATAAAAAACCAAAAAAGTATTTTTTTCGTCATTCTTTCTAACGGGTACTCGTCATTGAATACGTGAATGAGCTTAAAACATATGTCTCAAAATAGTCGTAAAAGTATGTTACTTCTTTTTCTGAAGCACTGACTGCCACGACCAACGGCTGACACTCCAACTTTATATAACTGGCCGGTAATAAGGACCACTGTAAAAGCCTATTACAGCTATTTCAGTGTACATTAATACTTTATTCGCCCATAGTTGTGTAAATTAAGTTTGTATGGAAATCGTACCCCCGTGTAGTACTTACCTAAACATTTATCTCAAAAAAAATAATAATAAAGGTAGTAGGAACTACGAGCTTGAAAATAACCCTCGTTTGAAGGTATTTTGTTACGCAACCGGCTCTAAGGGTTCATAAGCTAGAGGTATACTTCCCACGAAGCGATTTGGCCTATCAAAGTACACTCACTTACTAAAAAAAGTGTAAAGAGTGAGTCTGGTTTGACTAAGGGTTCCTTCTGTAATTATTTCGTCTACTGGGAACTTTGAGTCTTTATTCCTATAACATTCACTGAACTTTCAAAATGAATTTCTTATGGAGCGCCTACGTCTTTCTTAAAGCTCCTGTGCCAAATTTTGGACCTCTTCTAGACTTGGTAGTTTCAGAGATTTCAAGATGAATAAATGGACTTCTCCATTATTATTATAAACTCAACTCAAGAGGTTTTCACTACCAATTCGATGAACAAACCTATCTGTTGAAAGCATAAGAAGCTTCTTGTAAATGCTTGAAATACTAGTGCTATGTCTTACTGTTTAAAGTGATATACGAGTGCCTATGTTAAACTTATTGAATAAATAGTCCTTGCGCTTTGACATTTGCTTTTGTGTTTTATCTTATCTTGTATTTTGTAGACAGTACATATGGACGGCAGTTTACCTTACCCTTATATAAAACCTTACCTTGAATCTACATATTGGTGGGTGTCATTTTCATCAACCTATTATCAGTCCACTGCTTGATGTAGGTCTCTCCCAAGTTTCACCACTGAGTAGTCCACCCAGTCCACCCTAGTTCGTGGTCTATTATTTGGTGGGAGTAACCTAACTGACTGGTCTCTCAGCTCAGTTGGTAGTAGCTCTGCCTTCTGAGCCGTAGGTCGTGGGTTCGATCCCCACCGAGATCAAATATTTGTGTGGTGAACACAGATGCTTGAACCCTGTCTGGGTGTATTCTAAGTATGTATTTACAAAAAAAAATGTGTTAAAGTATTATATCAGCTATATGGTTCACATAGTACAAGCTCTGCTAAGTTTGGGGCTAGATAGTGTTGAGTGGATTTTCTATAATATTTATTATTATAACTGCCTCTTAGGCTTGGTCGCGTGCAACTGGCACCGACTCGTATTAACCTTTTGTATTTTACTTAGCACCATGTTTTTAAGAGGGTTTCCTTATTTCACAAACTACCGATCCCTAAAAAACGAGTAGCTACGAACGAGGTAATTGCGGCAACATGAAATATGTCGGCAATACGTCTTGTTCGCGCCGGCGACTCCACTCGCTTCGGCGCGCGCCATTGCTACCGCTATTTGCTGAACCTGATACATTTTCAAGCTTTTTATGTTCTTTTCGCTTCCGTTATGAACGTGGCTTTGACACCGGTCGTTAATGTCAGGAAATTACACCTCTGTTTCCACCAATATTTTTTATTTAGGTAAAAAATCGGTTGTCTGTAAAGTCGGTTTACTGACGATAGTTGAACGTGATAACGTCATAAGAAAATACTCGCGGACTCGCGGACTCGGACTCGGACTCGGAATCAGACTCGAACTCTCGGACCCGGACCCGGAACCCGACCGAACCCTTACCCTCATTTACCCTTACCCTCATTTACCCTTACCCTCATTTACCCTTATCCTCATTTACCCTTACCCATTACCCGACCCGGGCTCGGGCTCAGGTAAATGGAACGACGAAACGACGTAACGACGCATGAGTCATGTTTTTTTCGTGCGTGCAGCCGGCTCCATCGATTTATAAGACGTTATCACGTCAAAAATATTGGTGGAATTTGCTCTACTTAAATACTAATACTTACTTCTTCTATTGGTTCCTTATGTATACCGAACTGCATAGTCAACACAGTCAACGACTAAATCAAACTAAACTCAGCTGACAACTAACAAGGAACGCTTAAACACACATCTAAAACAGCTGACTGCACAGCTTTCTACAAAAGAAAGGATTTTAAGTGCGCCTCAAATAGGCCCCTTTCGTGCACTTGATAAAATATTTTCGAACTATTTAGGTTCTACGACATTCCAGTTTCCTCACGATGTTTTCCGTTTGAGAGCACTGGCATGGTGTAAAAAAATCAAGCCTTTGCATCTATTGTAGATGATTTTTATAGCGTCAGAGGCAACTGGTGATTACTCATGCCCCTACTTACGGGACGCTATAGTGCCTGGGACTGGATTTTAAATGGAATAGGCTTGCCCAGCACCTATACCATCCTGTCAGGATGGCAAGGTGTACATAAATCCCTTTAAGTAATCTAGTCATTCGCATCGCAATGAGGCATCTCAAAGAGGAAAGTTATTCATAAGAAGTCAATCTTTATTCAGATACCTGAGAATAACATCACACTTCCCAGTAAACATTGAATAATATAATATTTTATTACCAATCTCTTCAACGATGTAAAAAATAAATTGGATCCTGAAAGCTGTAAGTACCGGTGACAAAAAGTTAATTTTAATGGATAAGTTATCCAAATTCTCTTTAATATAGAAAGAAACTTACAATTAAACAAATATTTACAAAATGTACTAAATACACAAGAAACAGTTGAGCTATCTGCAGATCGTTACAAACGATCTAGAGATAGCTCAACTGATCCAAATCAGTGCCAGACGGAAGCGTCCCCAAGACGCTGGCGGCATTGCCACGCTGAATAGCAATGCTTATACGCTGCGCCAGATACCCACCAGCTCTTGGGTCACGCGTCGCTTCGATCAGTCGCCTAGACAAAATTTTGAAGACCCGCGAGGCCTCGGTTCCCCTTTTTATAACGCTTTTATTAGCTTCACCTGTATGTATGTATGTATGTATGTATGTATGTATGTATGTAACCGACCCCTTTGAGCTCGATTTTGTCCTACTTTGAACGATCAGATTTGATTCAAACTTTGCACACCTGTCAAAGGTCGATGACAATGCAATAATATGAAAAAAAAAATAAAAAAAAATGAAAAAAAATAAAAAAAAACCACACTTTGAACGATCAGATTTGATTCAAACTTTGCACACCTGTCAAAGGTCGTTGACAATGCAATAATATGAAAAAAAAAAAAAAAAAAATGAAAAGAAAAAAAAAAAAAAAAAAAAAACCTACTTTGAACGATCAGATTTGATTCTAACTTTGCACACCTGTCAAAGGTCGATGACAATGCAATAATATGAAAAAAAATATATGAAAAAAAAATAAAAAAACTAAAAAGTAAAAAATAAATTATAGTTTAAAAAACTAAAAAAAACGCTTTTATAACAAATTGAACTAAAAAGTTAAAAATAAAACTGTAATAATCAATTGAAAATTTATATTATTGTACAAAAAGCGTGGGGGGCTTGATTTTGATTGTTGTAAATATTTTATCAATAGTTTATTATATCTGAAGTTATTATAAAAAGCACCCCACGCTTTTTGTAAATAATATAAATTTTCAATTGATTATTACAGTTTTATTTTTAACTTTTTAGTTCAATTTGTTATAAAAGCGTTTTTTTTAGTTTTTTAAACTATAATTTATTATAACGCTTTTATTAGCTTCACCTGTATGTATGTATGTATGTATGTATGTATGTATGTAACCGTCCCCTTTGAGCTCGATTTTGTCCTACTTTGAACGATCAGATTTGATTCAAACTTTGCACACCTGTCACAGGTCGATGACAATGCAATAATATGAAAAAAAAAATAAAAAAAAATGAAAAGAAATAAAAAAAACCTACTTCGAACGATCAGATTTGATTCAAACTTTGCACACCTGTCAAAGGTCGATGACAATGAAATAATATGAAAAAAAAAAAAAAAATGAAAAGAAATAAAAAAAATAATAAAAAACCTACTTTGAACGATCAGATTTGATTCAAACTTTGCACACCAGACCTGTCAAAGGTCGATGACAATGCAAAAATATGAAAAAAAAAACTAAAAAGTAAAAAATAAATTATAGTTTAAAAAACTAAAAAAAAAACGCTTTTATAACTAATTGAACTAAAAAGTTAAAAATAAAACTGTAATAATCAATTGAAAATTTATATTATTATACAAAAAGCGTGGGGGGCTTGATTTTGATTGTTGTAAATATTTTATCAATAGTTTATTATATCTGAAGTTATTATAAAAAGCACCCCACGCTTTTTGTCCAATAATATAAATTTTCAATTGATTATTACAGTTTTATTTTTAACTTTTTAGTTCAATTAGTTATAAAAGCGTTTTTTTTTTAGTTTTTTAAACTATAATTTATTATTATAGTGATGTTTATTTTGAGTGCACTGGTGGGCTAGTGGTAGTAGCCCCGCCTTTCTGGTCGTAAGGTCGCGGTTTCGAATCCAGGCGTGTACCTATGGATTTTTCTGTTCGGAAAATTTATGTACACAATGCTCTCGAACGGTGTAGAAAAATATCATGAAAAAACCCATGGCTTAGTCAGCTCTGCATTTTTTTGTGGATTCGACCGACTAAGCTGCTAAGATGGTATAGGTGCTGCATGGGCAACCTTATTCCATTTAAAATCCTGTCCCGGGCACTATAGCATCCTGCTGGGTTTGAGTAATCACCAGTAGCCACTGACGCTATTTAAATCATCTACAATAGATGCATATGCCTCTTTATTATTATTACGGTGCGGTAATAAGAGCGTTGGTGGTCTAGTAGTAGCGGCCCCGCCTTCGGATCCTAAGGTCGTGGGTTTAAATCAAGTCGTGTACACCCACGACCTACCACTTTAAATCCACGACCTAATTTTTGGACAGAAGAACTCATTGGAGTTCTTCTGTCCAAAAATTTATGCAGGTACACTATGCCAATGTTCTCAAACGGTTAAAGAAAACATCGTGAGGAAACCAGCATATCGTAGAACCTAACAAGTTTGAAAATATGTGTCAGGTGCATGAAAGGAGCTTCTTGGAGGCGCACTTTAAATCCTTTCACCACACTTGGTTCGAAAGAATCACGATAAGAGAAAACGGTGCGGTAGAAACAGACTGGAACTTCACTGCAAGAGTCCTTCACAAAAAGCTCAACTGGTACGTGAACTCTGATTACTATAGAAGAATGGAGTAGTATCAACGTAACCTATCCATTAAGTATAGTATCCGTGTAAGTCAGATTGTGACTCCATCACTTTCCTGAAGAAATAAATCACCTAATTTACAAACGTACATTCCAATTCATGGTAATAACAGGGAAAACGTCACATGTACAGTCAGCTACAGAGTGTTTTAAAATCTTAAATAACTCAATTGCTTTATAGTCAACATTTTGGTTTAAATTTGAAGACCTGCATTGTCTTATGACATTTTTTAAGCCACAGTGACCATTTTAATGTGACACAGTGTAAACTGTTAATCTACCTATGTCGGTGACTGTATCTAAGAGGGGGGGATCATCTGTATTCATCTTGACAACTTGGTAAAGCGCTGAAAAATATATTGCTTCTACATACACGTAGGTATATACTCTTTGCTTTGACGTGCCGAGAATTGCCATTTCGTGTTTGTTAAATATTCACTTGATTTTATTAAATAACTTGCGACCTGTGTCTTCGTGGATGGAATGAAAGCCTTTTTTCATCTTTTAAATTTTATGTATTACTAGTGGCCGCCCGCGGCTTCGCTCGCCCGTTCCCGTAACACCCCGTTCCCGTTGCTTTTTCGGGATAAAAAGTATCCTATGTCCTTCTCCCGGTTCTAAGCTACCTTCCCACTAACTTTCTGCCAAATTAGTTCCGCCATTCTTGAGTTATAAATAGTGTAACTAACACGACTTTCTTTTATAAATATAGATATCTGTGTCTAAGTATTATTTGTTTTTAAAACTAAACTAATAGGTATTTTCCAAGTAGGGAATCCTATAAAAAACACTATAAAACGACGGAAAGAGTCATATTCAATAGCACCTACATATTTAATTAAATTCTTGAGTGTGATTTCGCGTAAAAACCTGAAGAAAATTCCCTTTGAAATTGACACTGAGTCGACTTTCATTGAATAAGGCGAAAATCTGTTATACCTACCAGATAGATGTACAAAGAAGGTAGCGTATCTACACGTTTTCGTACTAGAAGATGATATTTACTGTGTTATAGATAGTGCAATCCACGAAGGCGTGCCCCACTATTCCTCCTAACCGTTTATAGTATATGTGTGCAAGCTTCCGTCAATGTTTGAGTGTTATCGGTACACACTAATTACCTATGAGTGCACACGCACACTACAATGAATAGACTACGGTTCGCGACTGCCGCTCGGAGCAAACTCCCCGCACCCCGCGAGGGGCGCGTCTTCGTGAATTGCACTATCTATACTTGTGTTAAAGCAGTCAGAGTCAGCTGTCCACGTCTGGGTACACATGCACACCCTGCGTGGGAGTCTCGGGGCAATAAAAACTTTATTTTTAATATTTTTTGAACCATTGCCTATAACAAAGCATTGCCTCGTAACTCACGCAAATCAAGAACGTGCCCTACGATGCACTTCCCTGCATCCATCAACTTGAGGCATACAGATGTACAGCCTCACGTACCAGCAATTTCACCGGCACCAATACCCTTCAAACCGAAACACAGCAATGCTGCTTCACGGCAAAATTAGGCATGGTGGTATTACTTCTCCAGACGAGCCACACACAAAGAGCTCTACTACTTATTATCTAAAGTATATCTACCGTGCATGGGGATTAAAACCGAGCAGCAGTGTATTTTTATTTATTTAGCTGGTTTACATTAAAGTGGGTGGTGGCGTATTTAAGGTGGGTGATGGCGTGCTGTCGACCTCTGGTCGCTGGCAGGCTTGCGCGCCGCACCGGTTGGGACAGCACTTCAGGGCGCGCGGGCAGTCAGAGTCACCAGTGCAGGTGTGAGTGCACACCCACGCACCACGCGGGTACTCGGGGCAACGGCCTACCTTTACTGAAATCAACATCGAATAATCATTGCTGTGTTACAATTTCAAAGTAAATATTCTTCTTCTTCTTCTTCCTGCCCCTATCCCACTTTATGTGGGGTCGGCACAACATATCTTCTTCCTCCATTCCCCTCTGTCAGCCGTCATCTCTGCATTTACTCCTCTCCTATCCATGTCATCTTTCACACAGTGCATCCATGTTTTCCTTGGTCTACCTCTGCTCACATATCCATCCACATCCATACTCATTGCTCTCCTAGTCACATGACTTTCGTCCCTCCTCATGACATGCCCGTACCACGCCAACCTATTGCTCCTCAGTTTTTCTGTCACTTCCCCTGAAGATTTTTCAACTTCCCCTCATATACTCATCAATATCATATATTCAAAGTAAATATTATAACACTCAATAGTTGTAGCCCGATCCGCGCGTAGATTGTACGCAAGCCTTTGGTTTTTTTCTTTTTTTTACGTAAACGAATATTTATTTTTATCGTTTCATAAAATTAGACCCCAGTTCTGTTTCTCATGCGTCGTAAATATCTTACCCAGTGTAACAAAATGTCTCGTAGTGACAGGGTCCACGCACATGGAGCCTCCGCAAGCCGTGGGACAGCACAGCTGCTTGCCCTCGCACAGGATGTCAGGCCCACACGTGGGATTGCACTCGTCCACTGGCAGCGTGGGCGGGCACGATCCAGATCCGACCACCGACGCCACTAGCGTGCACACTGAAAAAGTGCGTTTGCGCATTACACACTTGCATTGGACAAAACAGCTAAAAATATGTCTGCAAACTGCATGGAAGGGCACGTCAGGAACACAACCTTCGATGCACTTCCCTGTGTCCATCAACTTGAGGCATACAGATGTTCAGCCTCATGTGCCATTTCATCGGCACCCACACCATTCAAACCGAAACACAGCAATGCTGCTTCACGGCAGAAATAGGCAGAAATTCTCGATAAAATGAGTTATTTTTCATTTTATCGAAAATTTATATAGAACTTCCAGGATTGCAATACAGTACTGACTTAAAAAACATTTTGTTATACATAGTAATATGGTCTCATAATGTGACTAAATTTCTTACAAGACATTTCTCATGCATGACACTAGACTTAGGCACATTACGTCATCAAATCCCAATACAGGGTTATTCATAATTAGCTGCAAATACTCAGGAATTAGGTTCAACAAATAAAATAAAAAATATTTATGAAATGATTTTTTTTAAGTTTTGTTATGAAAATCCCGAGAAAATCGACAAATAATATCCTTTGGAATCATTGGCGCCTGACCTATTTTGACCTTTGATCCGCGCCCGCGCGCCGTGAGCGACACTCTGCGTTCAGTCACCGCCTGGGTGGGTCATCGTCCTGTTCTCCATGGCAATCATTATGCAATAGCCGTAAAAAAATTAATAAAAATAAAATTTTGATACAAAAACATAAATCAAAATTAAAAAAAAAAATATTATATATATATTTTTTATTTTATTTGTTGAACCTAATTCCTGAGTATTTGCAGCTAATTATGAATAACCCTGTATAAGTAAGGAGAACCAGATACGAGTAGCTGATTGAATGCCTAAATACCTACTTTCTTTGTTTTTAAGCTATCTCATTACCATGATATATTACAAGAATTATGACTTTGTTTGCAACTAGAAGCAGTGCTGTTTGAAATGAGTTATTTATTTACTGAATAAATAACTCTTGAGCCAGTTTGTTATATTTCTTACGGGCTAGTAGATGTTTTTGTAAGAAGTACATTCCAATTCATGGTAATAACAGGGATAACGTCACATGTACAGTCAGCTACAGAGTGTTTTAAAATCTTAGATAACTCAATTGCTTTATAGTCAACATTTTGGTTTAAATTTGAAGACCTGCATTGTCTTAGACATTTTTTAAGGCACAGTGACTATTTTAATATGACACAGTGTTAAACTGTTAATCTACCTATGTCGGTGACTGTATCTAAGAGGGGGGATCATCTGTATTCATCTTGACAACTTGGTAAAGCGCTGAAAAATATATTGCTTCTACATACACTTATATACTCTTTGCTTTGAAGTGCCGAGTGTTTGTTAAATATTCACTTGATTTTATTAAATAACTTGCGACCTGTTACTTCGAGGATAGAATGAAAGCCTTTTTTCACCTTATAAATTTTATGTATTCTATCTGTGTGTAAGTATTATTTGTTTTTTAAACTGAACTAATAGGTACTTTCCAAGTAGAGAATCCTAAAAAAAACATTATAAAACGAGGAAAAGAGTCATATTCAATAGCACCTACATATTTAATTAAATTCTCGAGTGTGATTTCGCGTAAAAACCTGAAGAAAACTCCCTTTGAAATTGATACTGAGTCGACTTTCATTAAATAAGGCGAAAATTTGTTATACCTACCAGCTAGATGTACAAAGTAGGTTGCGCATCTACACATGGCACATTACGTCATCAAATCCCAATACAGGGTTATTCATAATTAGCTGCAAATACTCAGGAATTAGGTTCAACAAATAAAATAAAAAATATTTATGAAATGATTTTTTTTAAGTTTTGTTATGAAAATCCCGAGAAAATCGACAAATAATATCCTTTGGAATCATTGGCGCCTGACCTATTTTGACCTTTGATCCGCGCCCGCGCGCCGTGAGCGACACTCTGCGTTCAGTCACCGCCTGGGTGGGTCATCGTCCTGTTCTCCATGGCAATCATTATGCAATAGCCGTAAAAAAATTAATAAAAATAAAATTTTGATACAAAAACATAAATCAAAATTAAAAAAAAAAATATTATATATATATTTTTTATTTTATTTGTTGAACCTAATTCCTGAGTATTTGCAGCTAATTATGAATAACCCTGTATAAGTAAGGAGAACCAGATACGAGTAGCTGATTGAATGCCTAAATACCTACTTTCTTTGTTTTTAAGCTATCTCATTACCATGATATATTACAAGAATTATGACTTTGTTTGCAACTAGAAGCAGTGCTGTTTGAAATGAGTTATTTATTTACTGAATAAATAACTCTTGAGCCAGTTTGTTATATTTCTTACGGGCTAGTAGATGTTTTTGTAAGAAGTAAAGGTTTGAGCACATCTAGGCGTTCTGCGTTGGCCATGGCGGGTTTTGTATGCACCCGCACACACTGCCGCAAGCTTTGACTGTGCGATATCAGCAGGCCTACCACAAGCTCTGTTTGGCTCTGTCTCTGACTCTCGTTTTGTGTCTGTGTGAGTGCTCACCAGTGTATTATATAATCTGTGATGTGTCGTTTTGACGTAGGATTAGTAGGATTTTGGCGATTTATATATTATGTGCGCAAGGTTTAAAAAATCTTAATTGCCTTTTATGTAGTATAACAAGAAAATAAACAGGTTATGATCCTAAACAATAGGTCGGAAATTGGATAAATTGATTGAATAAAACCTTTTAAGTTCCATTGTATACCCAAGGTTTTCCTAACTGTTATTATAAACACTTGCGAACCACAGAAAAACATGTTTACTTACTCCACTTCGGATATGATAAGTGTTATATGAGCATTTGTTGTATAGTAATGACAAAATTACCCAGGGTCTACTAAAACAGGACGGAGATTTTTTTGCTCGTACATTAGGAGCAGACAAACCAGTAAAAAATTTAGGTACACCAAAACAAAAGACACGTAGGTAGGTACTTTAAAACTGTTTCATGTTTCTGTGTGCTACAGCAGCAAGGTCTCGACTGAGCATGATTCCTGACCTTTCTTCCCTGCCACTTCAAAGGTGGGTGTGATTCAATAAAATTCCTTTGACTTTGTAGACCATGTTCAGCTAATTTTCTCTCAAACTCACTATGGTGTACGTTTTTTTAGTCCGAGACTTCTTTAGTTATTATTTAATCGGTTCGTCTTTTATACTTAAAACTGTAGTAGATTAGATAACTTCACTACGAAGTCCAGTTGATAATCACTAGCTAAAATACTAAGGTCCAAATAGACAACTCTTCTGATACCAAATGCCCTCAATCAAAACATAGGATAAAGCAAATGAAAGTTTACATGCCCAAATAGGAACGTACACTAAACAGACAAGTCATTAGATACAGTAGACTTACCAATTAGGGCACAATACGACGACATTTCACTCCTCTAGTGTGCTTTATAATTCACGCTCACTCCGATAATTGCTGGAAACGTGTCACAAATAACTGATATACACGGATAAGGAGTTTAAAACACACACTAAAATAAAACTTTTTTTAAAAAAACAAAGCAAACACAGACACGTCCTTATTTGAAGCTCGTTGATTATCTTTACCGATGATTTAACTACAGACTCCAATTTTTTTACTGATTCTTACGAAGCGTTATGTAAACAAGTATTTTCCGTGACACATGACCCTCAAGAGTGACTAACCTAGTTACTAGATAATGATTTTATAGTTCATCTTATGATGTAGTTTCTTAGAATAGCAATCCTACTTATATTATACGGGCGAATTTTTGATCCTTGACGTTTGTGGCCCAATAAAGCCCTCAAGTAAGGGTCGATTTGGATCAAACTCGGACGAATAATACGTTATCTGGAAATATATATTATCAGATATCAGACTCAGAATCAGAAGTAATAGGCCCCTTTTCTCAGCCTAAGTAGGCCGATTACGTCCAGCCTTGGCCTATGATAGGCCACCTCTATGCATTTCCAGGAAGATCAATTTTAAGCATGAAAATCAATGTTGAGGTGGTCGGTACAAAAACATAGGCTAAATAGTTACGGGCTACTTTATATCAAGAAAACAATACAGGAACTGGGAAGAAATAACGAAAGAACCTGGTCAGCCATCCTTCGGGCCTTGAGGAAGACCGCCTTTCGTATTGATTTTAGCAAACACCACCGCCACGCGAGTTCGCTATATATATAGTTTTATGTAACAAATAATTCAGAAGAATTAAACATGAACTAACGTCCGCATAAAAGCTCCAATAACGCAGCCAAGTTGGGTCAAATGAAGTCGGCAAGACGAGTTTACGCTCTCCTCACTGTTTTGAACCTTCATATTTCTATTCCCTGGTCTGAAGGGCGCTAAAGAAAGTAAAATTAATGGCGTGAAAGTTACTCTCAAAATAGAACAGCTGTGTGTCAGAATTGTGGCAGAGATAACTTCAGACCTCACGTTCGCGTAGTTAACGGCCAAAGTTCGTACATCCCGCAAAACAAATTGTACCGTCGAATGAGGAAAATATAAATTACACTGAGAGACAAGAATCTAACACCAAGTGCGAGAAGCTACGAGGTTACTGACATTTTGATGAAGAAACTATAATATACACTTCGCTGAATTACATGAGGATCAAGTAGATTTTCGTCAGTGTTTATTGAGATGTGCTATTTTGTTAACGCCTGGTCGTATTTGTTCCAGCTTGCAAAACGGTTAGCTCTTCGAAAATCACAGGTGCGTGTTATACAGGGTTATTCATTATTAGCTGCAAATACTCAGGAATTAGGTTCAACAAATAAAATAAAAAATATTTATGAAATGATTTTTTTTAAGTTTTGTTATGAAAATCCCGAGAAAATCGATAAAGGAATCATTGGCGCCTGACCTATTTTGACCTTTGATCCGCGCCCGCGCGCCGTGAGTGACACTCTGCGTTCAGTCACCGCCTGGGTGGGTCATCGTCCTGTTCTCCATGGCAATCATTATGCAATAGCCGTAAAGAAATTAATAAAAATAAAATTTTGATACAAAAACTTGAAAAAATTTTTGATCAAATTTAAAAAAAATAATTTCATAAATATTTTTTATTCTATTTGTTGAACCTAATTCCTGAGTATTTGCAGTTAATAATGAATAACCCTGTATAGGCTTTGAATTTGAACATTCATCATTTTGACCATTATTCACGAGGTATCGAAAATGGGAATTCACATTCACGTTGGTGGTTTGAAATGGCAAAAAATATCATGTGTGAAATAGTAAACTCATTGCCCACTGGCTGGCTTTAAGAAGAGATACCAAACTATACAAAGCCATGCAAATTATTTGGAATTGCCGTTACCAATAAACTTTGTGAAATATTAGGAAATATCCGCCAAAACAAAGAAGACAATAGAAAACCAAAAATGCGTGTCAATAAAGTCTACGATTTAATTACAAAATGTATAATTATGATAACAATAATCCAACATAAAAATTCAGTTGCTACTTTACAAGCAGGTAAAAACCAATATATAGCCAAGCGCTTATATATATATATATATATATTTATAATATATATATATTAGAACTAACATTTCTAAGTATTATTGAAATGGCAAAACGTAAAAAAGGATTCATTTTAAATTGGATAATGTTCGCGGTTCAAGTTTACTCATCACAGAACATCATGAATTTAGATTGATTTACAAAGCTCAAATACTTTTTATGGAAATTTTATTTGTTCCAATGTTTTTTTCGGCCGATTACCACGGACTCGTGGTAAGCGAACGAGAGGCATGTTTCTTTCCAAGTACCTTAGAGCTTTTGATTTTAAATAGGTAAATCTCTAATTTATTTCATAATACATTTATTTATAATATACTGGTACATCGTTTCACGTCCGCTTGTTTGATAGCTTCACTTAGTATGTCGCTGGAATTTCCTGGAATGTCATGAAGTATGGAATCTCAACTCTCCAAATAATTCGTCCTATCTGGAATCCTCGTCATACCACCGACGTCTGCACACAAAGAACAAGCTTGGATAATTTTGTGGTTTGGCAAAGCTAACTTGAGACTTTGTTAGGAGGGGCTGCTTCCAACCCTGGTTTCAAATTAACTTGGCTTTATATGCTTTCGTATTACTGATATTCTGAACTTACTGTATCATTGATTATTTTATTCAAATTATAACTGGTAGAAATCGATGTTACTTCTACATTTGATTGCATATGGATTGGTAAATCATAGTTCTAATCATAGCATAGCTTTTAATGTTGTTGATCTAAAGTTTTGGGATCTATGTTTTGAAAACATAAATAAACCCTCCAAATACAAAATAGAGTAAGATCTAAATAAGTTATAACAATAAGCTCTTCCTTACATTAGTTACACGGTATCGCCGGCAATACCTCACCACCAATGAACTTATCATCCTTAACATTACTGCTGGCTATAAACTCATCTAGCCAATCGGATATCACTGGTATGTTCTCCGAAGACCACTTGGCCTCCTCTTTGATATTCTTCCGGGATTTCTCAATAATGTGTTCTGCTGAGCCGAACTGCCCTTCGTTGGCTAAATAGAAGTTGGACACCAGATCTAAGCCGCTTTGGGTCTTGAAGCCGGAGGTTGCTGAAGAGATCAGGCTGTCCCAGAGGTTGTGTATGCTGCCGTATCTGTAGAAATGTATGTTAGTTATCATTGGCTATCATAATAGAATTATTAGTTATACAATGATAGCGAAATCCAAAATTAGTCGCGTGGAACTGGCACCTAGACTCACCTAGCTTTCAGACGTTTTAAAGTGATCCTTGAGTTACTACTGAATAAGGACATCTTTGACTTTGACTCTGAGTCAATGTGCTGTTTTCAAGGTTAATTTATATTCGTTTATTTGGTCAGCAAATAAGTTGGCTGATTCGTGCTTTTGTAATGGTTTTTAAACCTTTTCTAGTCCAAGTTACGTTAGGCATTCGTGAGTAATTCTACTAAAAATCTTACTTTTGCTTCAAAAACTGGAAATTCTCGGAAAGATGGCCGAGCAGCGTCGTGTACCCATCCGAGCTACCAGACAGCATATTGAAGATCAAAAACAGATCAGTCTCTGTGAAGTTCCCATTGCCTTCCATCAGAGTTATATTGAGCAGTTTCTTGATCTTCCTCGTGTCGACAGGACAGCCGGCGAGGTTCTTCAGGAGGTACGTCCTCTCGCTCTGTTTCCTGGAGGGGGGGAAGTGGATGACGCGCTGGAGACCAAACTCCCACTCCTTCATAGTTCCGTACTTGAAGACTGGGCAGATGTACTGGTTTGAAATTCTGGAGGAATTATAAAATAATAAGCTTAGTAACGTAGTACTTATGTAATATGATTTGCTGGAATTCCCATCATCTTATTATACTAATATTTTTAAAAGGAAATTTTTGTCGTTTTGTACATTTGTAAAGCTTAATTTTAATAACTACTGGTCCTATTCTTTCACCATTAGAGTGTTATTACACATTAGAGAGGTGATTGACCCCTGAGTAAAATAGGTTTTATTCATGACTGCCACGGCCTTTGGGTGTAATTTATAAAAAAGAAGGCGAAAATGTAAAGTCACTACCTTTTTATTTTTGCACCTGTGCGAAACCGGGGCGAGTCATTAGTTCTACTATAACATTTCTACGCCCGATCTATTGCCCCTTTGACCCAAATTTTACTAAAATTTTAATGTAATTCTTGATACGGGACCACAATTGGACCTATGCCAAAAAGCCACTTTACCTGTTGATATCAATAGAAATTGAGTTAACGTTTCCTTTTAGAAGAGGATCCTATCTATTCACATGGTAATTTGCAAAAATTATGTCCCTTGAATCACACGGGTCGGTAAGCAAGAAGAATCCATTTATTCCACGAATCTTTTGCTTGAAGATATCATATTCCCATTGAATAGACGACAGGATCCATTCCCTCCCGTACTCGTAATGGGAATTACAAGGAATTTGATTGAAACGAGTAGGTATACGAGTAGTAAACCCAGTTTCATATATCTAATCTTTTAGGAAAAATTGTATAGGAAAAAACTAACGAAAACTATTTGGTATTCAACGTTATGGCTCAAATGGCAATTTTATCATCCGCACTTGATGTGCGGGCTGGTATTTCCGCAAGTAGACCACTGGTGGGCCCTTTTTGCGTGACCCTTGACACGTGTTGCTCAATTTTTTAGGTTCTACGACACGCCGGTTTCCTCACGATGTTTTCTTTCACCGTTTTAAGAGTACTGGCATATTGCATTATGGCTCAGATTTATTATAAATATTCCTGTTGTATTGACTATGTTCAAATCAAACATGCGTATTATTTAAAAGTTATGTAAATATTGAAAGCGGGATTGGACCTCTCTAAGCACGGTATAAATAAACGAAATCTGCAAATTATTTTTTTAATCAAAGTAAATATATTATGCGAAATTAAAAGGGCTCGGGACATGATACGTGGATTAGGATAAGGATAGATTTACGACCAGCACACGTCAGTGGACAACATGGGGGTTACACCCACTCACTGCCCCTTGATGATTCACCCTTTCCTGTCAAACGATTTGTATCACTCAAGCTGGCCTAAAACCTCATAATACTTCAAAGTTTTTAGGCTAGCTTGAGTGATACAAATTTGTCGATGACCATCGAACTAAATAACAATATGCAGGCCATTTTCGCTAACTGCTGGAAAATAAAAGTTCTCGATTGGAAGACAACGTTGGACAGCCTTACACTTGGTGAACCAATGACATTTTGACCACCACTGGAAGTCGTGTATGAGAAGGATTTAAAATCATTAAACATTCCTGGAAATCCATGGAGAAGGCCTGTGTCCAATTTTCCAGCAAATCATTTCTTCTTGTTAATGCTAATGATGATGGAAACAAAAAATTAAATGCAATTCAGTTTATTTCTAGAGATCTAAAAATCTATTGATTGTTTTTAAAAATATGCTACCAATAAAAACTCACGGGTTTCCTTCATCAGGGCTCTTAATCTGCATCCACTTGGCGAACTGCTCCTGCGCCTCCTTGATGCACGGCTTGTACCCGGACTGGCAGAGGAAATTCTTCGTCAGCGTGCGAAGGTTGGTCTTCCAACTCTCTTCGTCCTCCTTCTCTTCTTTCTTCAGCTCTTCGTATAGCGGGCTAAGCATCAATCGTACGTATTTCTACAAAATAAAGGAGAACTTTGGTTAATCACCTATTAGTTTCAGCACATCAAACATAAAAAATCACTGCATTCAGCACTTCACATTGTTGGGTTAAGTATAGGAGTTTTGTAAAAAAAAACAAATTCAAAGTTTCTGTATTCAGTAAAGTTGTATCATAGGATTATTTTGAAACGTCTTATAGCTAGCTGAGTCCGAGTGCCAGTTCCACGTGACCAAGCCTAGAAGAACAGGCAACAAACTACGGCTTGGTTTCTACCAGGTTTTTTTTGGTATGATCCTTTTACAAAACAAAAATAAAAAGCTATAAAACAAGCTGTGAAGTTCCAGATTATCTCACCTTGAACTTTTCCTGGATACACGGACTGATATGCCGGCCAACGTGATCGATCATGGTAAATACAGAGTCCCACACCAGATGGCTTCTTTCATTCTTCAGAAACAGGGTCATGTTCAGCGCAGTTGCGAAGGAGAGATCTCCAGCGAACGCCAAGTTCCATGCATCGTGATGTAACTTAGCACGGGTAAGCTCTGGGATGGTGGTGCGTTTGCTGCTTTGCAAGAACTGGGAGAGCAGGTACCAGTTATGTGTATCGTAGTTCACTGGGAAGGGAGCTGAAATGAAAAGGTTTTATTGTTCCAGCTCTTCAATCTGTGTGCATCCGTTAGTTTTAATCAACAGTATAAGTGCGGATACAACTGCGATTAATTTCATTGCTAACACGTTGTGCCTATCAACCACTTGAGAACTAATGTGGTCACGGCTTTAAAACTTTTAGCGCTGAATGCAGTACCGTGGGTATTCTACTCCTATGGCTTGGTGAGAAGAATGACAGATGAATGCAGCAATGAGCTTGAAGCTAACCAAACAATAAAGGCCGCACATCTATATAGGCGATGGCGATGGTGTTTAGCTGAAACGCTGTCAAATATGACAGCAAGATTTGACAGCGTTTCAGAATTCAGAGTTTCCCGGTTAAACTTACCAATCTCCTCAGGGTTGACAATAATAAACTGGTCCTTTCCAGGCATGTTCCTTATCTTAAGCTCCTTCTCTTTCGTCCAAACTTCAGGCGTGGTCTGCGTGAAGTCCAGGTTCTCTTCCTTGATGATGACGAGTGGTATCCACCACGACATGTGCTCTGCGTCGGGGACGTCGTGAGGACGCTCGCGGAGATACACTTTCTGAGAACGCAAAGACTCACTCTCTAGTCGTGATACCAGAATTTTGTTGGTGGATAGAAAGCTTAGAACAAAGTGGCAACCATGCTGCTCTAAACTTGAAGTATAGGTAAGTGTCCTGAAATCGCGACGAGTGTTTTTCAACAAGTAGTTTAATCATACATTGCTGTGTCACTAAGACCGTCTAATTGTGAAACTATAGTTTTCTATACGATATTATTATACTTTTCAGACTATGATCTAACTACTAGATATTCTTAATAATGTATTATTTACGAGACTTTTTAATTTGCAACACAATACTCTAATTATTGAAATATGCAGTTGGTTTGATTGACATCCCTTCTGTTATCATTTTACTAAAGATATTCAGCTGACACTTAGTCAGATGTATTGATACATTTGATACCCATTCATGTTATTTCTACTATTGTCAGAAAGACTGGCAGCTATCGATGCCAGAAGCATTCTCTTTTATGTATTATCAATCAACCAAATGCCCTGCCTGTCTAGTTAACCTTGATTACACACATACCTGCGTGGCCACAAGGTAGTTCCTCTCATAGTTCCTCTCGATATTGACCACAGGCAGCCTATCCTTGTCAATCCAGCTCTTGGCCACGGTTTTGGTATCCACTCCAGCGGGCATCGTCTTGTCTTCCACTGCAGCGGCACTCAAGGCATTCCAAATGTCGTCTCCGGTGAATGTTTTGAATTTACTGTGAATTGGAATAGGGAATACTAAAAAGTAATCTCGGGGCTTTGCAACATTATAAAAGCCTTAGCCTTGTTCTTACAGGCTATTGAATCAGTACTAAGTACTGATGACTAAGTATCTGTAAGGTCTACTTACTACGTATTTGGTTTAGGGCAGTGCCTTCAGAAATCCGTCTTATCCCTAACCTTATTGCCTCCCTATGTTTCTATTAATAATTACCTTTTCTAGCAAAAATTTCAGATGTTAAGAAAAAACTTAATATCCCTGAAAATTCCTGTCTGTTTAGTTTACGTTGTTCATTGACTCAAGACTAGAAAGGGATTATTGGCTTGTGCCGTTCATACCGTGCTTCTAGAAAGCTCTTGATTGCCTTTTTGAAAGTCTTTCCTCCAATAGTATAGTTTAACATGCGGAACAGCAGCTCCAGTTTAGTGCACGCTGTCTCCTGCTTCATGCCCGTGATGCGTGAGTGCGGGTACCTCTTGCTGAACTCATAGTACAGCGAGTAGAGCACGGTGAGTGGCCACTTGCCTTCCATCTCTGAACCGTGGTTAATCTGAAGGCAAGAACTCATTTCATATCACCAACCTGAAGAGGTCCACTGCTGGACATAAATAAAGGCCTCTTCTGTACATTTTTTGGTAAGCCGTGATTAATCTGAAGACAGGAATTCATTACACATCACACAAGTATGATACACATTGGACGTATTGAGTCCAGGAAGAACTTTTTGAATAATTACCTGGAAGGCAGTTTCAGCAGCGATATACCCGACCAACGCCTTGTTAAGGTGTGCGTCTGACCACCACGCGGGTGTAGTGAAGGCTCCGAGCCACTGATACGAGATTTCCTGAGCTAGTTGGAGGTATCCTTTGTTCGTGAGGTCACTCTCTCTGAAAAGCAAGCAAAATCAAAATCATATGGAGTCGACCCTGTCGTGTTTTCGCTAAGTTTGTTGATCTGGCTAGCTGATATAATATAGCCCGTACAATAGTGAAACAAATAACTAGACGGTCTACCTACCGGTGGAAGTCGTCGTCAAAGAAAACCTACCTTGAAAGAATAAAATAATATTCTGCAGGCATTTGTTTTAATTTCAATGCCTATCCAGAGCAAATTATGCAAAATGCTAAATATTTGTTTGCCAAATCCCAAATAACATGACAAGGATGACCAATGTACATCATTGATCAAACGAGAAGTGGCAACAATGGTCGTCGGCTGGACAATGGGTCTGACTGGATCCGACCTTGGTTGCCGCGTATGTCCATTGTGAGACATTTACTGACAGGTATTAGAGAGGCCTGCCAAAGAGATTATTTTGGAACTACTCGTGAAATTATACGAATGGGTAGAGTAATTTATCGGGTACTTCTGTTTTGGTTGAGTGAAACACAATAGTCATTTCATTTGATGTTGTATCTCACCCAAAGCCATTTTCTTGGAGCAAACGGTAAACCAGGCAAATTGAAGGGCGAGGCAAGAGAATGAAAATCTTTAATCTAATTTTATGTAGGAAAGTAAGCCATCATCTAGTACCAGAACCATCGAAGAGTCCAATTATATTGCAAAGTCTTCTGTCTGACGTTTTGTAATAAGCTAGTTGTAAAAAAAAAAATAAGCTACAAATCTTACTCGTTTTATGGGGATCCACAAAGTTTTGAGACTACTTATATTTGTAATACGTAAAAGTAAAGAACAGTCACAAGAAATGCTACAGTGCATTCTGGAGATTTCAATTCTATCACTTACTTGAATAGGATCAGCCCCCAGTTGTCAGACGGTTTCACTCCCATATACGAGGGTAACGCCACTATGTCCAGTTTTTTAAGTGGTAGAGAAACTTGCCAAATGCTCTCTAGCTTGCGGAATACGGTGTCGAGTTTATCATTCATCTCTGCAAGGGCTTCGATGTATTCGGGCCGGGCGAAAACGCGCAGAACTGTGTTCGAGGAAGAATTATTTTTAAAACACTAAAAATAAATTGCTCTAGACCTACAGTCTAAGAAAACGCATGTATTAGCCATAACTTTCCTGTAGATAAGGCCGATGACGATGTAATTACAGTGAGGGTCATTTTACGTGAATTATCATCTAAAATCGTTTCCTGGGCACTAAAGCGTCTTGTAAATAAATACATGAATGAAAAGCTACCTGACTCTGGATATATCATCAACAACAGCAGATGCAATGGTTTGTTGCTTGTTTAGTTTTGATTTATCTAGAAGATAGATAGATAGATAGATAGATAGAAAATTCTTTATTGCACTAAAACAAAAAAATTGCATTGTACATAGGCGAACTTAATGCTAGAGAGCATTCTCTTCCAGTTAACCTTTGTGTAATTCGGACATTCTTAGCGAAAATGTATATGGTTTAAAAATAATTCTTTAGCTAAAATAAAAAAACTTAATTGCTCACAAATGTGTTCTCCTCCGACAGATCTGTGCTTAGTGAAGTTGTCCAGTAACTGCAACTCGGCAACCACGAGACCCAACGTGTAGGTGGACATTGGAGGAGTTCGTTCAAAGAAGTCCCAAACTGCGTTCGGTTCATCTTTGCTGAAAAAAAAAGATTCCAACATCCAACCGCACCATCCAACCTTTGGCAGTCGCTTCATAATTTAAACATGAACATCATAGGTGGAGGCACCTATGATGTTGAGTTCAAATACAAGATGGTAGCTGTTCTTTGGAAGAGTTAACGCAAAAAAAATGTTTTGTACAGGTATCCGAAGTACCATCGATCATACTCACATAGCCTCGGTTCTAGACAGAGGCATGTTGCTCAACGCTATCATGCCTTTAGGACGCACCACCCTGATATCGAAGGGCGTCTTGTAACCTGGCTCGTCGAAGCATGGAAACATGCGCCGGGCGTTGTTGGGCCGCAGCTGGGTAGCAGCCACTATCCTGTGGAGTTTATGGATATTCACTTTAGTTTTCTGGAATCGGTTATAATGACATTATGATGCACCACTAAACTGAAAAAGAATGAATATTTTCTCAAGCCGAGAAACTTACGGTGAGTGAACAGTCCTTTTGGAGTTTAAAATAGGGTCAAAATCAACAACAGGGTATTTGAGACAGACAATTCCAAAATATCTGACTAACCTCTCATACTCATCAACGGTGTAAGTGGACCTGAAGAAGGCCTCGGTGTTTCGCATCTGTAAATCCCCTCGAAAGAATAACGTCAGGCAGCCCACAGAACCCTTGGGGACTTCCTCCTCGAGGTACACGGTGGCGAGTGGTCTCTTGACGTCCAATTCCACGGAGCGGATACCAATTGATCGAAATTCCTCCCTAAATAATTATAAGTTTAAAAAACTTGAGAAACCGACTTCATTGCCAAACGGCTAAACCAATTTTAATGAAATTTGTTTGGGACAATCTGGACGTAAGAATAACCTTCCAAATAAAAAAATAATTTTCTAAATCGGTTCATAAATGACGGAGGCATGAAGTTACAAACATTAAAAAAAATATTTAAAAAAAACGGCAACACCGATTTTAATAAAATTAAAATGGGACCAATCTGGAAGCAGTACCTTTCAGATAAAAAAATAATTTTTCAAATCGGCTCACAAATGACGAAGTTATGCGGTAACAAACATAAAAAAAAAAAAAAAAAAAAAAAAAAACATACAACCGAATTGAGAACCTCCTCCTTTTTGATTGGAAGTCGGTTAAAAATGAAGGAAGTTGAGCGATTTATGGATTAGACTACTACTAGTTGGTTTGTTTTCTGTAGACTCATCGCTATGTATAGCATGCTATGTATAGCATCTTCGTCTACATACTGACGTTGATAGCATGACGAAGAAATATAATCCGGCTGGGGCCCATAGGGCCAACCACATTGTTATGATCACAGAGCACCAAACACGCTTTTGCTTACGCAAAGGTTATGATCGTTGAAAATTACTAGAGGTTTGAAGGTTATAAATCATTATTCTTGAAAAGGTTTATGAGTACAGTACCTAGTGCCTTCACCAGGCTGCTGGAGAATATTGATTTTCATATACATAATAATACGAAGATACTGATATAGCTAAACTTAATCAATTGGGTAAAAGCGACGTTAGAAATATACTGAAATCGTAAACGTTTCGCCGATTAGTAACGCAATCGATTCGCATACCAAGAATTAACGTTTGATCGTAGTTAAATCGCGGTGCTTACCTAGATAAGGCTATTTATGCAAAAAAATTGCAAAACCAACAATTGCCTTGTTAATGTCGTCTAATGACCGAAAAGAATCGGTTGAAGATCTCAAAAGAGTGGAACTAATTACCGCAGTCTATGTATTTCCGAATCTTCTACCGGATAAAGAGATTCTCCTTGTCATTGTTCAGGAAATAATATAACTTGATTTGGTACGTTTAGTTAACTAGACTGTGAAGTGTGAACTAATGAAACTCTGGTCATAGAATTTTTTTAGCTCTCTGTCATAACTTTATAACTTCTCGACACAAGGAAGGTCTCAGATGGAAATATCACTAGCAATCCCTCTGCTTCATGTGCTAAACGTCTGTTTTGAATGATCATTTACTCCACTTACCCTTTGTAAACCAAAACCACCGGCTTCATGATCTTAAGCTGAGGTCCACTATGAAGAGTGATCTCCTCTGTGTCTTGCAGCCAAGTTATGTTGATCTGAACCATGCCGACATAGTATCCATCTTCAAGGTACGGCTCAATGGCGAGGGTGTAACCAGTGGGTTCTATTGTCTTATCCAGTCGGCTTTCCATAGCGAGACCATGGGCGTTGTTGATGTCGATGCTACGAGTCTTGATTATGTGGAAGGCTCGAACATTCTAGAAGAAAATTATATCAAATAGGTACTTTATAACCTCCAACCTTTGGCAAGGTGGGGTAACAATGAAGCTGGCAAACGCAGGATGACAAGAGTCGAAGACCGGGCTCAGGGGTGCGTCTTGGAAAAGACCGACGTCCATCAATATAGACTAACGTAAGTTATTGATGAAGATAATGCCGATGATAACTTTTATAATAAGTATTACATTAAATTTTTACGTTATGCTATTCTGCAAGGTCATAGTGTTCTATTGCCTGTTCTTCTAGGCTTAGTCACGTGGAACTGGCACCTTGACTCATCTAGCTTTCAGACGTTTCAAAGTGATCCTGGTGATATAACTGAAATAATCTACATAGTTATTAGATATACGGTATTTCATAATAATTCGTATTGTTTTCATTTCCTTCACCACTGCTTATCTAAGTTTACTACGAGTACTACGTGATAGCACGCTAATGAAATTTTTGCTTATAATGAACTTGAACGGTAACATTAGTAAGATTAATCGAGAAGATCAAAGCGTTTTTATGCTCTGAAGTATAAGTCATCATCATCAGTTTGGTAAAGTCCACTGATGGTTACAGGCCCCGCCTAAAAATTTCCAGAAAGATCGATTCTGAGTCCTCTCCATCCACTGACGTCTTTACAATGTCGATCGACAAACAATTTCTCGTTCGCACAAGGTTGCACATTTCGAAATTGTTCAAATCAAAAATCCTGAATGGTGACTAAGAAAGCGATGAGTATGGACGGGGATAGAAATGTGAGCAGAGGTAGACCAAAGAAAACATGGATGAACTGTGTCAAAGATGACATGGATGAGAGAGAAGTGAATGCAAATATGACGGTTGACAGAGGGGAATGGAGGAGGAAGACATGTTGTAGAAGGAAAATGATGTAAAAACTCAAAAACAACAAAGTTTCGGAGATTAACATAGCAAAGTAACTACAGAATAATAAGTATAATCATAATAAACAAAGCTTTTTAGAAGTGTTGATGATGAAGTTCCCATTTCACCACAATGAGGTATACCCACTGACTCCACATTATGTTCTGGTTGTGGCAACACTTGGCAACCAACCACTGTTTATACTAGCTCTGCTAATTGACGGCTAATAATTAATTATCTAAACGAGTGTTTGCCTGCAGAGAATCAACCACCACGTACAGACAGTCTCAAAAGTAATAAGTTGGATTTTTGTTTTTATTTCGAGTCTTAGCTTCATAATTTTTGGGATTTAAAACCCCTAAAATTAAGAAACTGTGAAGTCCAGGAAACTTGTAAGGTTTGGTCGTGCGGAACTGGCACCCAGATACCCAGATTTACCTATACCTATAGCTTTTAGACGTTACAAAGTAGTGCTTCAAGCCTATTCCAGCACACACAATTACGACACAAGCACAGTGCTTGTGATTCACTTGTGATTCAATTTGAATTCACATCTTTTGATATGACTTTTGAATTTAGATTTGATTTTTTTAATTTTTGAAGCCCACATAAAAGTTTACTAAGTAAGGTTCATTGTCTGATTTCAATTAAAATCTGAACTCTTGTCTACCATACCTATAGGTGGATATTAAATTTTCTCGGCTATTGTTCTATTAAAATTTGGTTTTTTATGTTATTAATTGAAAGTCAAGGAAGTACTTATATAAATTCATTATCTCAGAATAAAAAATAGGAATAACGTCTCGTGCGGACTGTACCTATCTACCTATCGCTAATCAAATGCACTTGAACAAAACATGAATTATGAGTTTATGAGCAAGTGTTTTGGTTAGCGATGTTGATGCTGAATATCGAATGCATTAAAAAATAAATATCGTTGCGGCATTATTAAGTAAAATCAAAGGAACATAAGGATCAATCTGAGACGTCTGAATTTTTTTGAAGTGAAAAGTTCTTTCGGCGGGCTTGAACATTTTTGAGGTGGGGAAAACCTGAAAAAATGAACTCGCGACTAAAGCTCGTGCACAGACCACTAGGATGCTGGGATCGTTGCAAAGTTTCCTTTTCTATTTTGTCGGCTGTTACGCTAGGCGCCTCTGAATAAACCGATGACAAGACAATACCTACTTACCGCGCACCTTGAACTGCAGCTTGCGTCAGCGCAATCAACGCGACGCACGACACAGTTACAGAATCACCTAGTTTTAAGATTTTGGAAATGTACTCATTCTGTTCTCACACTTAGAGACTCAATCATTGACAAAATTAATTATAGATTTAAATTAAAAATCTTCTTTCCTTTAAACCCGGTCGGCAGCCTACGTATTTGGCGCAGGCACGGATATTTTAATTTACTAAATTAAGAAAAAAGAACCTACTAGTGCTGTTGTTCCGGGTGGTGATAGTGGAATCAAGAAATCGATTCTGCTGAGCAGCTGACGACGACGACAAGAAAAATGCAGTAAGTCCTTGAATCTTTCAAGTCCTTGCTTAATCCTACCTAAACTATAGTCCTTCCTTTAGTGTATCCCATATTTTTTTTATAACGTTAGTAATTAACTTCCAAGATTTTTCATCCAAGAGAGTCGAGGAATATTAGGTTAGGTAGTAGGTTAAATAGTAGGCTCAGTGTAATAGACGAGCATAGAGATATAGAAGAAAGCATGGCTCAGCCTCCAGCTTCCGCCGGCAGTAACCCGATTGATATAATTTTTAAGTCCTTAAGACTTGTGCCAGATTTCGATGGAAATCCGCACGTATTAACGAGATTTATAAATCTCTGCGACCAGTTGGTCCTGGCTCACTTTAAACCAGAACCAGGCAACGATTTGACCAATCTAGCGCTTGTAAACGGAATTTTAAATAAAGTCTCCGGTTCCGCCGCTAGATTAATAAATTCGAACGGGATACCAGATAACTGGTTAGGTATAAGGAACGCTTTAGTGAACAATTTTGCGGATCACCGTGACGAGACCGCTCTTTACAGTGATTTATCCTTAGAGACCCAAGGTTCGAGTACCCCGCAAGAATTTTATGAACGATGCCAAAACTTATTCAGTACCATAATGACGTATGTTTCACTTCACGAGAACTTGAAAAGCACCATCGACGCAAAACGCGATTTATACCAAAAACTAACTCTTCAGGCCTATTTAAGAGGACTCAAGGACCCACTTGGATCCAGGGTACGTTGCATGCGACCCGCTTCGATGGAAAAAGCTTTAGAGTTTGTTCAGGAGGAGCTCAATACTCTCTATATGCAAGAGCGCAGTAGTGGTTCAGCTAGTAAGAAAGACTGGCGGCAGCCAAACTTAAATGCAGCCAAGTTCAATCTCCCTATTCCCAACTATGTCCCCAGACTGACTGACGGATTCGGACCAATGAAACAACCCATTTTTACCATGTCTGGTCCATCTAGGCCCAACCCCATTCAAGCTTCACCTAGTCAGGGTTGGAGGCCTACATTTCAACCGCAACCACTACGTGGTCTTACTCACACGCAACAGATGTTCCGCGCCCCTCCACAAAATTACAACCCGCAAAATAACGCTTTTAGGATGCCTTATAGACCCCCACAGCAACCAAATAATTTTGGTAATACTTCGCGTCCTACTCCAATGAGTGGTGTTAGTAGCTATGTAGAAAGACGTCCACCAATGACGGGAATGACAGGACATGACTGGAGAAAACACGGGAATCCACCCCCGACTAACTACTTCAAAACTCGCGAAATTAACTTCAATGAGTTTGACGAAAATGACTATTACCCCGAGTATCAAGACTATTATTCGTGGGAGCAATGCCCCGATTATTACTACTATGACCAAGACCAGTATTATAACTCCGAGACCCCAGTAGTAGAGGAAGTTGTAGATCAGGCCTCTAATGAAAATTTTCAGAAGGAGTCGAAATCCGAAAAACCAAGATAGAAGTCAATTTCCACATTCAAAGGCAACTAGGTTACATCCAGATAGCAAATCCACCTTTAAAGTTCCTAATCGACACAGGTGCTAACCAATCGTTTATAAGCCCTGATGCCGTCGAGAAATACTTTCGTCACGTTCCTTTGAAATATGATCCATTTGAAGTGACAAACGTGCACGCGACTAGTATAAACAATTATTCTGTAACAATGCCTTGCTTCGAGGAATTTAATGACTCGAATGATATAACTTTGTACGTCTACAAGTTTCATAATTACTTTGACGGACTTTTAGGCTTTGATTTACTTGACGTATGGGACTCTAACATTGATTTAAAAAATAGGTTACTGAAAACTCGCTATACACAGATACCTATTCAGATGTATGATTCTAGAAACGCTAACTTGTACGAGGAAATTATTCCAGCTAATTCGACTAAAGTAGTTAGATTACCAGTTAATACACATGACGGAGAAGTATTAGTAGGCAACCAAACGATTTGTAATTGCCTTATTTCAGACTGTTTAACGACGGTTCAGAATAATAGGGGCTGGGTAGAAATAACTAACCCTACGTCTAACGATGTAATATTTTCTATGGATCGTCCTATTGAAGCTGAAATATTTAATATTGAATGTGACAGTACTGAAACTTTATCAGACCGCGCTAAAGATGTTTTATCTCGTCTACGAACCGATCATCTTAATTCGGAAGAACTCGCCAATTTACAGCGTTTGTGTTCTAACTACGCGGATGTGTTTTATCTTGAGGGCGAATCACTTTCGTTCACCAACAAGATCAAACATAAGATTAGGACTTATGACGAAATTCCAGTACATACCAAGAGCTATCGCTATCCTTACGTTCACAGGCAGGAGGTCAGAGATCAAATAAATAAGATGCTTGATCAAAATATTATAAGGCCATCAGAATCTGCTTGGAGCTCTCCCATCTGGATTGTACCAAAAAAAGCAGATGCCTCCGGTAAAGTTAAATGGCGTCTTGTCGTGGATTTCAGGAAAGTTAACGAGAAAACGATTGATGACAAATACCCTATACCTAATATAACAGATGTATTGGACAAATTAGGTAAATGCCAGTACTTTACGACCCTTGATTTGGCCAGTGGATTTTATCAGGTTGAGATGGACCCCTCCGATGTTCATAAGACAGGGTTCAATGTAGAAAACGGGCATTACGAGTTTTTAAGAATGCCCATGGGGTTGAAAAACTCACCCTCTACCTTCCAACGGGTTATGGACAATGTCCTCAGGGGCTTACAAAATGAAATTTGTCTAGTATACCTTGATGACATCATCATTTTCAGTACTTCGCTTCAGGAGCACATAGTTAACCTCGACAAGGTATTTAAACGATTGAGAGAATCCAACTTCAAAATTCAAATGGATAAATCCGAATTCTTGAAGCTGGAAACTGAGTTTTTAGGTCATGTTATCTGTAAAGAAGGCGTTAAACCAAACCCGAATAAAATTAAAGCTATTGAAAATTACCCCATTCCTAAGACTACCACTGAAATCAAACGTTTTCTCGGCTTGCTCGGATATTATAGGAAATTTATTCCAGACTTCGCTCGTATCACTAAACCACTAACCCAATGTTTAAAAAAAGGTTCAAAAATCACGTTGGACAACAAGTACACCAGCTGTTTTGAGCATTGCAAGACACTCTTAACTAATGATCCAATCTTACAGTACCCGGATTTTACACGTGATTTTATATTAACGACTGATGCATCCAACGTAGCTATAGGTGCTATCTTATCACAAGGCACTAAGGCCTCCAATAAACCGATTGCATATGCATCGCGGACTCTTAACAGCAGCGAGTTGAATTACAGCACCATCGAAAAAGAACTTCTAGCTATCGTTTGGGCAACTAAGTACTTTAGACCGTATCTCTATGGCCGTAAATTTCTAATTCTCACGGATCATAGGCCTTTACAATGGGTAGTGAATTTAAAAGATCCTAGTTCAAGGCTTACAAGATGGCGCTTGAAGCTAAGTGAGTATGACTATAAGGTCGACTACCTACAGGGAAAGTGCAATACTAACGCCGACGCGCTATCGCGAATAGAAATTAATAATGAGGAGCTCATGTCGATAGCAGTTAATCCATCGGAAACTGACCCTGAGTTAGATGAATCTCGAACTTTAACTGCTACAGAAACTGAAGCTGGTTCGAGATCTGCCACTGTTCATACAAATAGCGAAAGCCCCATTTTAGAGGTCCCAATTTCAGATGACCCCCTAAATAGATTCACGAAGCAACTAATTTTCAACGTTGTAGGTGACATTAAGAGTAGACCAGTAGTCACTAAGCCGTTTGACACGCACACACGAACATCTGTTCAAATATCTGCATCTAATATAGAGGAAGATATCATAAATGCGATCAAGGAGTACGTCCACCCTAAGATAAAAACCGGACTTTTAATAAATCCTTATTCGGCTATGTACACTATCGTACCTACTATACAAAAAACGTTCAAAAATTCGGCAATGAATCTGACACTAACTAAAACGGAATTAGAGAACGTTAGGGAATATTTAAAGCAGCAGGAAATAATTAATAAATATCATGAGGGGAAGACCAATCATCGCGGCATCAATGAATGTTACTTAGCGTTATCTAATAAATATTACTGGCCTAAAATGCGAGAACACATTACTAAATTAATAAACCAATGCACTATCTGCGGCCAAGCGAAATATGATCGCAGTCCGATAAAGCAACAGTTTAAGGTGGTACCACCCGCTAGCCGGCCCTTTGAATTAGTTCATCTAGATCTTTTGACTATTCAAAGCGAAAAATTCTTAACCATTGTAGATGCATTCTCTAAATATGCACAAGCCTATCATATAAGAGACGGCACGGCTGTTAGTGTGGTTCAAGCCCTATTGAATTACTGTACTCATCATGGTATACCTATCACTATAGTAACTGATAACGGAACCGAGTTCACAAATCAGCTGGTTGCGGAATTTGTGAAGATGCATAAAATTCAGCATCATAGAGTGGCTCCTCATTCCCCGAATGAGAATGGTATTGTTGAAAGGTTCCACTCCACGGTACTTGAACATCTCCGTATTCTAAAATTAGGACAGAAATCTGAATCAGTAATTAATCTTATGCCATATGCCCTTCTGGCTTACAACAGTAGCATCCATAGTTTCACAAAATGTAAACCATTAGAGGTAGTAACGGGACACTATGACCCTCGCGATCCCTTTGACGTAGACCTGTCCGCCCATTTAATCCAACAGTACATGACTAATCATAAGAATAAGATGACTAAAGCCTATAACACGATTCACGACATGTGTAGTACGACTCGTAAAGACCTGACAGACCACCGAAATAGAGAACGGGAACCAGAGGTTGAGTACTCTCCTGAACAACAGGTTTTCGTGAAAAATCCGTTTGCTTCCCGACAGAAGTTAGCTCCCCGTTATACACATGACGTCGTAATGGCAGACCTCCCTATTCATATTTATACTAAGAAAAAACGAGGTCTTATTGCCAAATCTAGGCTAAAGCGTCTCCCTAAAAATGCCCAATTGTTACAAGACCATCGTGATAATTCACTTGCTCCTGGTACCAGCTTTGATATTTAACAGAGAAAAAGTGTTCAATTTAGATATTGGAGAATATTTTGATATAATTAAGTTAGGTTCATATTATGTAGAAAATAATATAGTTATAGTTTTAAATTCCCAATAGTGCTTTCATCGTTGTATGTTATGTATAAATTATCAATTATACCTAACAAACACCATGAGATCCTTACTCCTCCTTTCCCATACCTAGCTATCCATGAGAAAGATTTCAAGCACATTGAGGCTGAATGCCCGAAGACCAGTAAATGGTACCTCTGCGAGGAGAAGAAAAACCAGCAGAATCGATCACCAGACGACTGCATCCAGCATCTCATCTCAACGCAGCAGCGAAACGACGCATGCAGCCCTACCACTATCACCCAGTCCAAGCCAGCATACGAAGAACTCGATGAGAAACACTACAAGGCAGTTTCCTCGCTATAATTCCCAAGCAGTGCTACTTAGAAACACCAGAATTTACGATATCCAACACCAATGATCGGTTGAAGGGTCAGGTATTGAAGATAATGGACTTGCCCAAGAACAATGTCGTAACCCCATCTTCAACTCCTTCATTCAAACTAAACTCTATCAACCTGGACCAGCTTCACGCCACTAATAGGAAAATAGCGCTACAGTCCCCACTTCACCTGCAGAAAGACACCGAATATACCCTATACCCCACAACGATCCCTATGTATGTGGTTCTATCCAGTGCATGTGCACTTGCTAGCGTCCTTTTATACTGAAAGTATAAACTTAAAAATAATTCACATAAAGTACAGAAAGCAAGTGAAAGCCAAGCTGAACCTGATCACCAAGCAATCTATTCCCTACCATCTACAGGAAGGGTTGACCGCACTCCAACCCCAATCCCAGCTCAATTTACAGCAAGCTTCAATACTCGCTGTTCTTCGGGGAGAGGTGTTACGCTAGGCGCCTCTGAATAAACCGATGACAAGACAATACCTACTTACCGCGCACCTTGAACTGCAGCTTGCGTCAGCGCAATCAACGCGACGCACGACACAGTTACAGAATCACCTAGTTTTAAGATTTTGGAAATGTACTCATTCTGTTCTCACACTTAGAGACTCAATCATTGACAAAATTAATTATAGATTTAAATTAAAAATCTTCTTTCCTTTAAACCCGGTCGGCAGCCTACGTATTTCGGCACTCCCGGAGTGCTACTGTTTTTTTTTTGCATTCGACTTATTCTATTTTTGTCTTTGGCTGTCAATTGTTTTGCATAGAATAATATGCAATTTCACTGGAACTTTGACAACTTAACGATCATAAAACTTGATTCGGTCATTTGCGATTCTATCATTATGCGTGTGCGTCATTTTTCGTGTAATCCCTCTTCAAAGACAACACAATTTGCGCGAATCATCGGCGCGTCTGTTAAGTGTCTTAACTTACCTTATCCGGTGGCAGTGAGTGAGCCCCACTTAGGCAAAGGCCCACTATCAGTAGTGCGAACATGGCTTACCTGGCGACAAAATAAATTATATCATATTAATAACCCTAGGCCAAAAAGGGGGGTTCTTAATTTGAGGATTTGTGTGGGTTGCGTGTCTGTTTGTCAATTTAAATGCGTGTTTTTAAATAACAAAACTGACAGTTCTGAAATGGAACTTAGCCATGTTGAACAGAGTGTTCAGAGGAAATTCATCAACTTGTGTTTCATTACCTGGTACTACGTTATTGGTCTACTCAAAACCGTAAGATACGGTGAAATTGGAAAATTCTGCAAACCAATATAAAATAGGTACTCGTAATAATATAAGTTTAATAAAATTGAGAACAAAAAACAAATTGAGAACCTCCTTTTTTATTTGAAATCGGTTAATGAGCTTCCATTTGTTTGATTTTGATGAATGGCTTAGTTGAGGTTAGATTAATAGCTATTATATTCTTAGGTAGGTAAGAGTATAATCCAATCTAACCAGAACTAACATAATAGGTACCTAAGAACCTAAATTACACCGCTGACATCGTAAACTCTTTCTGTAAACCAGTCCGTACCAAGGTAGGTACACTTACATACCTAGGTACTTTGAAAAAACCTACACGCCAAATCAAGAGCGAGAACAGTTCGGAAATTGAAAAGCGCGAGATAACAGTGCGGCAGAAACACAGCTTCCGTAAATATATTATTCAACATTGGTATTTACATTTTCACAGTACCTACATTTACTAAGAAAATGATAATTGATACAAGCATTTACAAAATGAACAAATACAAACGAAACAGTTGGCTATCTGCAGGCCGCTGCTGCAAAAGCTCTCAAGCTCAAATAATACAAATCAGTGCTAATCGAAAACGTCCCAAGCCTGGCTGCCACGCTGAATAGCAATACTGATGCGCTGCGCCAGATACTCGCTAGGAGTATATATGACTTTTACTTGGGGATGATGATAAATAAATAAATATTTTGGATTTACCACGCAACACTATCTAGACCCAAATTAAGCAGATGTACATGGAAACATAGCTGATATAATAATTAGATATTTATTTGTAAATTAATCTTCTCAGAATACAATAAGTATGACACCCGGACAGAGAACAAAAATCTTTGTTCAGCACACAAATATTTGTCTTCGAAGGGGTTCAAACCCACGCCCTCCAGCGCTGAAGGCTGCTACCAACTGAGTTACGAAGGCTGTCAATAATTCAAATCAGTGCCAATAGCGTTAAAGATTGTGACATAGGTACACAGTAAAAGTGTTTTTAAAAGTATGTAAGTGTACTCACGTCGACTCGGAGTCCAAACAGCCACTGCCGACGGGATCTCGCAGCCAGCGCCAATTGCCAGCAGGATGTAGCCCATTTGAGCTGACGACACAGATTGTCGTATTACCACTAATGTGTTTACCAGGTACCGACGACGCAATCAGAGGTTTGTCAATTCAATATACCTGATTAAATGCTTGATTGAAATTCCAGGAATACGGGTTAAAGAGGTTATTTCCTCCTCCTCCAAATTATCCATGTACGTTATTAAGAAATTAGTGGATAAATGTCGTTTTATCCTTATTAGCCTAAGTTAATCCCGCTATAGAATAATTAATTGTACAGCTGTAGGCCAACCACAAGCTCTGTATGTTTCTGGCTCTGGGTTTGAGTCTGTGTGAGTGTTGACTAAATAAATCCTACGTCAAAACGTCACACACCAGAATACTACACTGGTGAGCACTCACACAGACTCAAAACCAAAGCCAGCGACAGAGCCAGTGTTAGGCCTTCTGTGCTCTTGCTAGACATAAGAAACTCCCGTATTTCAGGGAAGCTAGAACTGCTTAATCTTAGTCACTATGCACTCTACAGGAGAAATGGTGACTGCAGTGATGCATTTCACAGTCACGGTTAGTCATTCAGGAGCAGTTGTAGACAGTGTACAAACTAAGCTCTCTCTCCTTTGGAAGGGTAAAGCCAAAGAGTGAGCACTGGTGGCCTGGTGGAAACAGCCCCACCTTCCGATCCTAAGGTCGTGGGTTCAAATCCAGTTGTGTACCAATGAGTTTTTCTGTATAATAGAAAGCTCCGCTGTTGACAGTCCTGTTGTAGTACTGGTACTACAACAGGACCGTCAACAGCAGGACATACAGAGAGAGGCCTATACCCAGCAGTGGGTGAAGTCAGGCTGTGGATGATGATGATGCCAGTACTAACAGACGGTCAAGGTCAAATATCGTGAGGAAATCGGCATGACGTGATCGTCATGACGTGATCTGAAGGACGTGATTTATTTTAATAAATGCGCAATGCCTGTACTATTAAACGAGGAATAACATCTGAAAGTAGTTATTTAGCCGAAAAAAAGGGCTTGTAAACTATCAAAGTATGAAATACCAGCTACCACAAAATGTCGGCATGTGCCAAGCGTAATACTTGGACGTGCCTCTGACGAGTCCTCTTAGACTTCCACAAGCGAGATCTCAAAAAGCAATTTCTAAGAGATCTGAGGAGATATTAACCGCCGTGCTTGTAAATTACAGTCCTCTTCATACCACCGACGTCTGCACACAAAGAACAAGCTTGGATAATTTTGTGGCTTGGCAAAGCTAACTTGAGACTTTGTTAGGAAGGGCTGCTTCCAACCCTGGTTTCAAATAAACTTGGCTTCGTGTGCTTTAATATCAATGTTTTTTGAGCAATATGCTGATATTCTGAACTTACTGTATCAATGATTCTTTTATTCAAATACTAACTGGTATGAAGTCGATGTTACTTCTACATTTGATTGATTATGGATTGGACAAATCATAGTTCTGATAGATTTAATTAGCTTTTTATGGTTTTGATCAAAAATTTTGGGATCTATATTTTGAAACGTAAATAAACCCTCCAAATATAAAATACAGTAACATCTAAATAAGCTATAATAGATCTTCCTTACATTAGTTACACGGTATCGCCGGCAATACCTCACCACCAATGAACTTATCATCCTTAACATTACTGCTAGCTATAAACCCGTCTAGCCAATCGGATATCACTGGTATGTTCTCCGAAGACCACTTGGCCTCCTCTTTGATATTCTTCCGAGATTTCTCAATAATGTGTTCTGCTGAGCCGAACTGCCCTTCGTTGGCTAAGTAGAAGTTGGACACCAGATCTAAGCCGCTTTGGGTCTTGAAGCCGGAGGTTGCTGAGGAAATCAGGCTGTCCCAGAGGTTGTGTACGCTCCCATATCTGTGGAAATGTATGTTAGTTTATTCGCTATCATAATATTAGCCATACTATTATAGCGAAATCCTGAAACAAAGACATCTTTGACTTCTTTTAGTTAATGTGCTGTTTTCAAGGTTAATTTATGTTCGTTTATTTGGTCAGCTAAGCCAATTAAAGTAAGTTGATTGATTCGTGCTTTTGTTCAAACCTTTTCTAGCCCAAGTTACAATAGGCATTCGTGAGTAATTCTACTAAAAATCTTACTTTTGCTTCAAAAACTGGAAATTCTCGCACAGATGGCCGAGCAGCGTCGTGTACCCATCCGAGCTACCAGACAGCATATTTAAGATCAAAAACAGATCAGTCTCTGTGAAGTTCCCATTGCCTTCCATCAGGGTTATATTGAGCAGTTTCTTGATCTTCCTCGTGTCGACAGGACAGCCGGCGAGGTTCTTCAGGAGGTACGTCCTCTCACTCTGTTTCCTGGAGGGGGGGAAGTGGATGACGCGCTGGAGACCAAACTCCCACTCCTTCATAGTTCCGTACTTGAAGACTGGGCAGATGTATTGGTTTGAAATTCTGGAAGAATTATAAATTGATAAGCTTTTATAATAGTATACATATTATGTTATTATCTACTGGGATTCCCATTAATTATAAAAGTATTATTTTAAGGAAAGATTTGTATTTTTGTATGTTTGTAAAGAATAAACCCATAAACTACTGGACCGATTCTTTCCAAATCAAAATGTTACCCCCCTGAGTAAAATAGGCTTTACTTAGGACTAACGACCTGCCATGGCAATATATAAAAAGAAAGTGAAAATGTGAATTCAATAAGTATCTTTTTATTTTGCCACCTGTTCGAAACCGGGGCGAGTTTTAAGTCCTACGATGACATTTCTACGCCGGTTCTATTACCCCTTCGACCCAAATTTTACTAAAATTTTAATGTAATTCTTGATACGGGACCTCAATTGGACCTATGCCAAAAAGCCACTTTACCTGTTGATTTCAATAGAAATTGAGTTAACGTTTCCTTTAAGAAGAGGATCCTATCTAATCACATGGTAATTTGCAAAAATTATGTCCCTCAAATCACATGGGTCGGTAAGCAAGAAGAATCTATTTATTCCACGAACCTTTCGCTGGAAGATCTGATATTCACAATGAATAGACAGGATCCATTCCCTCCTGTACTCGTAATGGGAATCACAAGTTCAATGAACGAGTATGAATATGTAGGAATATTATAGTAAAGAAATAAACCTTGTGCATAGTAAGTAATGGTTTTATAGGACTTTATTTTTATAAACGAGCTAAGATTTAAGATAAGTATTCCTGTTTTATTTTCTATGATCAAATCAACCAACGAAGCACGCGTATTATTAAAAAGTTATGTACATATTGAAAGCAGGACTGGACCTCTTTAGGCACGGTATAAATAAACGAAATCTGCAAATTATTTTTTGAATCTAAGTAAATATATGCGAAATTAAAAGGGCTCGGGACGTGATACGTGGATAAGAATAAGGATGGATAGGAGGAATAATAGGAGAACGACCAGCACACGTCAGTGGACAACATGGGGGTTACACCCACTCACTGCCACTTGATAATTCACCCTTTCCAGTCAAACGATTTGTATCACTCAAGCTGGCCTAAAAACTGAAGCATTAGCTGTGATCACCGAACGAAGTAACAATGTGCACTGTATATTATGCAGGCCATCTTCGCTAACTGCTGGAAAATAGAAGTTCTCGATTGGAAGACAACGTTGGACAGCCTTACACTTGGTGAACCAATGACATTTGAAACATCACAGGAAGAATGCAATAAGCATTCCTGAAAATCTATGGAAAAGGCTCCTGTCCAATTTTCCAGCAATCCAGTTTTTCATGTTGACGCTATAGATGATGGAAACAAAAGATTTAAATACAAGTCAGTTATTTTTCTAGGGATCTAAAACGCTACTGATTGTTTTAAAAATATGCTACCCATAAAAACTTACGGGTTTCCTTCATCAGGGCTCTTAATCTGCATCCACTTGGCGAACTGTTCCTGCGCCTCCTTGATGCACGGCTTGTACCCGGACTGGCAGAGGAAATTCTTCGTCAGCGTGCGAAGGTTGGTCTTCCAACTCTCTTCGTCTTCCTTCTCTTCTTTCTTCAGCTCTTCGTATAGCGGACTAAGCATCAATCGTACGTATTTCTACAAAATAAAGGAGTACCTTTGGTTAATGACCTATCAGTTTCAGCACATCAAACATAAAAAATCACTGCATTAACTGACAGAATTTAGCACATCACATCGTTGGTAACCGGGTTAAGTAAAGGAGTTTTGGGAAAAAATCCAATTCAAAAGTTTCTTTATTCAGTGGTATCACAAGGAACACTTTGAAACGTCTTAAAGCTAGGTGAGTCTAGGTGCCAGGTCCACGCGACCAAGCCTAGAAGAACAGGCAACAAACTACGGCTTGGTTTCCACCGTTTTTTTTCTATAATCCTTTTACAAAATTAAAATAAAAATAAATAGCTGCGAAGTTCCTGTGTGGTACCACTACCACGCAGGAACTTCACAGCTATTTATTTTTATTTTCCAACAGTGATGAACAGTGCAGGATTATCTCACCTTGAACTTTTCCTGGATGCACGGGCTGATATGCCGGCCAACGTGATCGATCATGGTAAATACAGAGTCCCACACCAGATGGCTTCTTTCATTCTTCAGAAACAGGGTCATGTTCAGCGCAGTTGCGAAGGAGAGATCTCCAGCGAACGCCAAGTTCCATGCATCGTGATGCAACTTAGCACGGGTAAGCTCTGGGATGGTGGTGCGTTTGCTGCTTTGCAAGAACTGGGAGAGCAGGTACCAGTTATGTGTGTCGTAGTTCACTGGGAAAGGAGCTGAAATGAAAAGGTTTTATTGTTCCAGCTCTTCAATCTGTGTGCATCCGTTAGTTTTAATCAACAGTATAAGTGCGAATACAACTGCGATTAATTTCATTGCTAACACGTTGTGCCTATCAACCAGTTGAGAACTAATGTGGTCACGGCTTTAAAGCTTTTAGTGCCGAATGCAGTACCGTGGGTATTCTACACCTATGGCTTGGTGAGAAGAATGACAGATGAATGCAGCAATGAGCTTGAAGCTAACCAGACAATAAGGGCCGCACATCTATATAGGCGATGGCGATGGCGATTAGCTGAAACGCTGTCAAATATGACAGCAAGATTTGACAGCATTTCAGAATTCAGAGTTTCCCGGTTAAACTTACCAATCTCCTCAGGGTTGACAATGATAAACTGGTCCTTTCCAGGCATGTTCCTTATCTTAAGCTCCTTCTCTTTCGTCCAAACTTCAGGCGTGGTCTGCGTGAAGTCCAGGTTCTCTTCCTTGATGATGACGAGTGGTACCCACCATGACATGTGCTCTGCGTCGGGGACATCGTGAGGACGCTCGCGGAGATACACTTTCTGAGAACACAAACACTCACTCTCTAGTCGTGCTACCAGAATTTCGTTGGTGGATAGAGAGCTTAGAGCAAAGTGGCAACCATGCTGCTCTAAACTGGTAGAGTGTTTTTCAACAAGTAGTTTAATTATACATTGCTGTGTCACTAAGATCGTTTCATATAACCATAGGTGAAACTATAGTCTTCTATACGATATTATTATGCTTTTCAGACTATGAATTATTTACGAGACTTTTTAATTTGCAACACAATACTCTAATTATTGAAATATGCAGTTGGTTTGATTGACATCCCTTCTGTTACCATTTTACTAAAGATATTCAGCTGACACTTAGTCAGATGTATTGATACATTTGATACCCATTCATGTTATTTCTACTATTATCAGAAATACTGGCAGCTATCGATGCCAGAAGCATTCTCTTTTATGTATTATCAATCAACCAATGCCCTGCCTGTCTAGTTAACCTTGATTACACACATACCTGCGTGGCCACAAGGTAGTTCCTCTCATAGTTCCTCTCGATATTGACCACAGGCAGCCTATCCTTGTCAATCCAGCTCTTGGCCACGGTTTTGGTATCAACTCCAGCGGGCATCGTCTTGTCTTCCACTGCAGCGGCACTCAAGGCATTCCAAATGTCGTCTCCGGTGAATGTTTTGAATTTACTGTGAATTGGAATAGGGAATACTAAAAAGTTACCTCGGCCTTGCAACAATTTAAAAGCCTTAGCCTTGTTCTTACAGGCTAGGCTATTGAATCAGTACCAAGTACCTGTAAGGTCTACTACGTATTTGGTTTAAGGCAGTGCCTTCAGAAATCTGTCTTATCCCTAACCTTATTGCCTCCCAATGTTTATATTTTAAGTATCACTATCAGAAATAGTTACCTATTCTAGCAAAAATCTCAGATGTAAAGAAAAAACTAAAAATCCCTGACATTCTTGTCTTTATAGTTTACGTTGTTTATTCACTTAAGATTAGAAAAGGGTTATTGGTTTGTGTCGTTCATACCGTGCTTCTAGGAAGCTCTTGATCGCCTTCTTGAAGGTGTTTCCTCCAATGGTATAGTTGAACATGCGGAACAGCAGCTCCAGCTTAGTGCACGCTGTCTCCTGCTTCATGCCCGTGATGCGTGAGTGCGGGTACCTCTTGCTGAACTCATAGTACAGCGAGTAGAGCACGGTGAGTGGCCACTTGCCTTCCATCTCTGAACCGTGGTTAATCTGAAGGCAAGAACTCATTTCATATCACCAACCTGAAGAGGTCCACTGCTGGACATAAATAAAGGCCTCTTCTGTACATTTTTTGGTAAGCCGTGATTAATCTGAAGACAGGAATTCATTACACATCACACAAGTATGATACACATTGGACGTATTGAGTCCAGGAAGAACTTTTTGAATAATTACCTGGAAGGCAGTTTCAGCAGCGATATACCCGACCAACGCCTTGTTAAGGTGTGCGTCTGACCACCACGCGGGTGTAGTGAAGGCTCCGAGCCACTGATACGAGATTTCCTGAGCTAGTTGGAGGTATCCTTTGTTCGTGAGGTCACTCTCTCTGAAAAGCAAGCAAAATCAAAATCATATGGAGTTGACCCTGTCGTGTTTTCGCTAAGTTTGTTGATCTGGCTAGCTGATATAATATAGCCCGTACAATAGTGAAACAAATAACTAGACGGTCTACCTACCGGTGGAAGTCGTCGTCAAAGAAAACCGACCTTGAAAGAATAAAAGAATATTCTGCAGGCATTTGTTTTAATTTCAATGCCTATCCAGAGCAAATTATGCAAAATGCTAAATATTTTTTTGCCAAATCCCAAATAACATGACAAGGATGACCAATGTACATCATTGATCAAACGAGAAGTGGCAACAATGGTCGTCGGCTGGACAATGGGTCTGACTGGATCCGACCTTGGTTGCCGCGTATGTCCATTGTGAGACATTTACTGACAGGTATTAGAGGGGCCTGCCAAAGATATTATTTTGGAACTACTCGTGAAATTATACGAATGGGTAGAGTAATTTATCGGGTACTTCTGTTTTGGTTGAGTGAAACACAATAGTCATTTCATTTGATGTTGTATCTCACCCAAAGCCATTTTTTTTTTGGAGCAAATGTGGTAAACCAAGTAAATTGAAGGGCGAGGCAAGAGAATTAAAATCTTTAATCTAATATTTTAGAGCAAAGTAAGCCATGATCCAGACCAGAACTATTGACGAGTCCAATTATATTGCAAAGTCTTCTGCTTGACGTTCTAATAAGCTACAAATCTCACTGATTTTAAGGGAATTCACAAAGTTTTAAAACTACTTGCATTTGTAATGCAATAAAACAGAGTCACAAGAAATGCTGAAGATGTCAATTCTATCACTTACTTGAAGAGGATCAGCCCCCAGTTGTCAGACGGTTTCACTCCCATATACGAGGGTAACGCCACTATGTCCAGTTTTTTAAGTGGTAGAGAAACTTGCCATATGCTCTCTAGCTTGCTGAATACGTCGTCTAATTTATAATTCAACTCCTCAAGGGCTTCGATGTATTCGGGCCGGGCGAAAACGCGCAGAACTGTGTTCGAGGAAGAATTATTTTTAAAACACTCAAATTACATAGCTCTAGACCTCCAGTCTAAGAAAACGCATTTATTAAACATGGCTTTCCTGTAGATGAGGTCGATGAAGCTGTGAGGACAGTGAGGGCGATTTTACGTGGATTGTCATCTAAAATCGTTTCCTATTCACTATTGACTGGCCTGGCCTAGCAGCTCAGTTGGTAGTAGCTCTGCCTTCTGCGTCTGGTCGTGGGTTCGATCTCCACCGAGAACAAACATTGTGTGGTGAACACAGTACACTGTTTGTTCTCTGTCTGAGTGTTGATTGTATTCTAAGTATGAATTTACAAAAAAAATGTAAATGCACAAGTATTATATCAGCTATCTGGTTCCCATAACACAAGCTCTGCTTAATTTGGGGCTAGATAGAGTTGAGTGAATTGTCCACGATATTTATTTATTTATTTATAGCATCCTGTTAATAAATACATTAGTGAAAAGCTGACTCTGGATATATCATCCAGATTTTGTCTAGAAGATAAGTATAGTTTAAAAATATTTCTAGAGAAAGTAATATTTCTATATATTTTTTTGCCGAAATTGCTCACAAATGGGTTCTCCTCCGATAGATCTGTGCTTAACGAAGTCGTTCAGTAACTGCAATTCAGCAACCACGAGGCCCAACGTGTAGGTGGACATCGGAGGAGTTCGTTCAAAGAAGTCCCAAACCGCGTTTGGTTCGTCTTTACTGAAAAAAAAACATTCCAATATCCAACCGCAACCTTAAGCAGTCACTTCATAATTTTAACTCCATGACAAAGCACTGTGATCAATTCAAATACAAGATAGTAGCTATTCTTTGGAAGAGTTAACGCAATAATCTTGTTTTATCCAGGTATCCGAAGTACCATCGATCATACTCACATAGCCTCGGTTCTAGCTAGAGGCATGTTGCTCAACGCTATCATGCCTTTAGGACGCACCACCCTGATATCGAAGGGCGTCTTGTAACCTGGCTCGTCGAAGCATGGAAACATGCGCCGGGCGTTGTTGGGCCTAAGCTGGGTAGCAGCCACTATCCTGTGGAGTTTAGGGATATTCACTTTAGTTATCTGGAATCGCTCATAATGCCATGATGCACCAAAATAACTTAACAAGAATGAATATTTCCTCAAGCCAAGAAACTCATGGTGAGTGAACTATTGGGGTTTTCAATCCCTTTGGAGATCAAAATAGAGTCAAAACCAACAACAGGGTATTTGAGACAGACAATTCCAAAATATCTGACTAACCTCTCATACTCATCAACGGTGTAAGTGGACCTGAAGAAGGCCTCGGTGTTTCGCATCTGTAAATCCCCTCGAAAGAATAACGTCAGGCAGCCCACAGAACCCTTGGGGACTTCCTCCTCGAGGTACACGGTGGCGAGTGGTCTCTTGACGTCCAATTCCACGGAGCGGATACCAATCGATCGAAATTCCTCCCTAAAAAATGGGAGCGATTTATGGATTAGACTACTACTAGTTGGTTTGTTTTCTGTAGACTCATTACATAGCATCTTCGTCTACATACTGGCGTTGTTTTTTTTTTTTTTTGTAAATGATAGACAAACGGGCTTACGGCCCACCTGATAGTAAGCGGTCACCGTCGCCCATAGACACCAACAACACCAAGGGTGCTGTCGTTGCGTTGCCTACCCTGAAGGAACTTTTTAACATTTTTCTTAAACCTATTCATGTTATAGCTGAAGGGAAAGACCTCTGACGGCAGCTCATTCCACAATTTTTGGGTATACACAATTTTTGATAGCACGATGAAGAAACATAATCCGGCAGGGGCACAAAGGGCCAACCACATTGATATGATCGTTGAAATTTGGTAGAGGGTTGAAGGTTAGAAATCATTATTCTTGAAAAGGTTTATGAGTACAGCACCTAGTGCCTTCACCAGGCTGCTGGAGAATATTGATATTCATTATACATAATAATACGAAGATACTGATATCATCATCATCATCATCATCATCATCCACAGCCCGACTTCACCCACTGCTGGGTATAGGCCTCTCTCTGTATGTGCCAGTGTTGCTATACTGATATAGCTATACTGATATAGCTAAACATAATCAATTGGGTAAAAGTGACGTTAGAAATATACTGAAATCGTAAACGTTTCGCCGATTAGTAACGGAATCGATTCGCATACCAAGAATTAACGTTTGATCGTAGTTAAATCGCGGTGCTTACCTAGATAAGGCTATTTTTGCAACTAAATAAAACAGCCCCAGCAATTGCCTTGTTAATGTCGTATAAAGTTCGAAAATAATCTGTTGAAGATCTCAAAAGAGTGGAACTAATTACCGCAGTCTGTATTTCCGAATCTTCTACCGGATAAAGAGATTCTTCTTGTCATTGTTCAGGAAATAATATATACTTGATTTGGTTAGTTTCATTACCTATATAGACTGTGAACTAATTAAACTCTGGTGACAGTAGTTTTTAGCTCTCTGTCATAACCAGAACCTTGACGGAAGGTCTCAGATGGAAATATCACTAGCAATCCCCTCTTTATTAATCTTAATTAATAAAATTGTGTACACCAGCCAGACTATGCCTTAGTGTGGCTGGTGTACCATCAGAGGGTAAAATAACGAAGCCCTCAATTATTAAACATTAATTATCTCCATCTATTAACAGTCGCCGTATGGTTATTAACGCCACTTACCCTTTGTAAACCGAAACCACAGGCTTCATGATCTTCAGCTGAGGTCCACTATGAAGAGTGATCTCTTCTGTGTCTTGCAGCCAAGTTATGTTGATCTGAACCATGCCGACATAGTATCCATCTTCAAGGTACGGCTCAATGGCGAGGGTGTAACCAGTGGGTTCTATTGTCTTATCCAGTCGGCTTTCCATAGCGAGACCATGGGCGTTGTTGATGTCGATGCTACGAGTCTTGATTATGTGGAAGGCTCGAACATTCTAGAAGAAAATTATATCAAATAGGTACTTTATAACCTCCAACCTTTGACAAGGTGGGGTAACAATGAAGCTGGCAAACACGGTATGAGAAGAGCCGAAGACCGAGCTCAGTCTTGGGAAAACCCAACGTCTATCAGTGGTCTATAGAGATGAGATAGTGGAGATGGTGATGAAGAAAATGACGATGATGACTTTATAAGAAGTATTACCTCAGTTTTTACGTTATGCTATTCTGACATAGGTTGCCTATTCTTCGAGGCTTGGTCGCGTGGAAGCAGCACTTAGACTCATCTAGCTTTCAAAGCTATCCTTGTTATACAACCGAATAAATATATTTTTTAATTTGAATTTGCTTTATCTAGCTAAAATGAACTAGCTAGTAAACGGTATTCCATAATGTTTCATATTGTTTTTTTTTTTTTTTTTTTTTTTTTTTTTACATATTATAGGCTTGCGTTTGACCGCAATCTCACCTGCTGTTAAGTGATGATGCGGTCGACGGTGTAGCACGCTTACCTAGAAGATACCTGTTCACTCTACTCTTAAAAACATCCAAGTTATAAGTGTCCGGAAAAACAGACGCCGGCAAGGAATTCCACTCCTTGGCTGTCCGCAACAAAAAAGTTGAAGCAAAGCGCTTGGTGCGGACAGTTGGAACATCAACTATGTATGGATGTCGCATTTCCGTACGTCTAGTCGTCCGATGATAAAATGGGGATGGGGGAACTAAATCGTGAAGTTCCATCGCACACTCTCCGAAATGTAACCTGTAAAATACCGATAGACTGGCTACTTTACGGCGATGTTCGAGACTCAGGAGCTTAGACTCGACTAGAGTGTCACTACCAATGAGTCTTTTGGCTCGTCTCTCAATAGATTCCAACGCCTCAAGCTGGTATTTGGCAGAGCCATCCCAGAGATGAGAACAGTACTCCATACACGATCGGACTTGTGCTTGGTACAGGTTGAGAAGCTGTCCCGGAGTGAAGTACTGTCTCACCTTCGATAGAACGCCTAGCTTCTTCGCAGCTGTCTTGGCCTTGGACTCTATGAACGAGCCAAAATTCAATTTTCTGGTTAGCGAGAACCCTAGAAGCTCAAGTTGGTCCGAAATCGGAAGAGATACATCACGGAAAGAAGGAGTCACGTGGAATTGACTCTTTTTAGTAGAAAATAGACACGCCTGGGTCTTCGAAGCATTGAACTTGACCAGATTGGCATCCCCCCAATCAGCAACTGCTTTCAAAGTCAAGTTCATTCGATCAACCATGGCCTCTCTACAAGACTGGATCTGCAATCCGCTAGAACGTGTGTCGGGTATGTAGCTCTCTACGACTGTGCTGTCGTCTGCATACCCAATGATTCCGGGCTTAAGCAGATCATTGATGTGCAGCAAAAACAGTGTCGCAGAGAGAACTGATCCCTGAGGAACCCCGGCATTAATTGCCATGTGATCAGACGAGCAACCGTCAACGACTACTCGAAGTGATCGGTCCCTCAGAAAGTCTGATACCCAAACACAAAAGCCAGCGGGTAAGCCGTACGATGGAAGCTTGCCTAAAAGGCCGTCGTGCCAAACCCTGTCAAATGCCTTTGAGATGTCCAGAGATACTGCAAGAGCTTCTCCGTTTTTCTCAATGGCTTCGCTCCATACATGCGTGACATACGCAAGAAGATCTCCAGCAGACCGGTTTCGGCGAAACCCGTATTGCCGGTCGCTTAGGAGGTCATTGTCTTCGAGGTATGCCAGGAGCTTGTTGTTAAGTATACGTTCCATACTCTTGCACAGTATGGACGTTACTGAGATTGGTCTGTAGTTGGCAGGATTGGCGCGACTTCCCTTCTTGGGTACAGGCTGCACATTGGCAAACTTCCAAGACTTAGGCACTACACCAGTCTTAATTGAGAGTCGAAAAAGGCGTGTCAAAACTGGAGACAACTCAGGCGCACAAGTCCTCAGAACAATAGCTGGAATACCATCCGGGCCACTAGCTTTGTTCACGTCCAGATTACGCAGGGTTTTGCGAACCTCTATCTGTCGGATACGAATATCTGGCATGACCGTCTCGCATCTACTCGAGACAGTTATAGGGGTTGCACTACCAGCATCCAGACGTGAAGACTCCGCAAAAAGAGAAGCAAATAAGTTTGCCTTTTCTTCAGCAGTGTGGGCTAGCGAACCATCAGGCTTCAGCATAGGAGGCAATGACGGCTTGCAGAAGTTCGATTCGACCGACTTAGCAAGGGACCAAAAAGCTTTGCTGCCTGCAGGGTATGAAGCTAATTTAGTCCCTACTCTGCTGATGTGATCAAACCTAGCCTTCCGAAGTGCCTTCTTGCAGGACTTGGCAGCTCTGTTAAAGGCTTTCTTCCGTTCACGCATATCATTCGACTTGCGGTTTCGAGCGCCAACCCATGCTAGGTATGCCTCATGTTTCCGCGCCTTAGCGCGGGAGCATTCAGCTCCAAACCATGGGTCAGCTTTGCCAGACAGTGGCACGTCGGCAAATGGGATAAAATATTCCATTGCCTGCCGCAACACATCTGTCACGGCATCCGCACAGGCCGAAGAATCGCCGGAAGAGAAGCAGGCTGACTGCCAAGGGTAGGATGCAAAAAAGGACCGCATCTCATCCCAATCTGCTGACCTGTATCGCCATACTCGCCGGTTACCTCTAAGGGTAGGGTCCGGTGGGGAATACGTCGATACAGATTTCACCAGACAGTGGTCGGAGCTTCCCAATGGTGGGGCTACCGATACCGAGTAACGGTCTGGATCTGTTGTCAGCAGAAGGTCCAAGCAGTTGGCTGTGTGGCCATCAACATCAGGTATCCGGGTCGCTTCTTTAACAAGCTGGGTGAGACTTAAAGATATCGCAAGTTTTCTGATCTCTCTCCCAGCGTGGTCCGTATTCTGGTATGGGTATAGCCACTCCTGATGGTGAGCATTAAAGTCCCCCAGAAGAACCAGTTGAGCAGTCGGATAGGTCTGTTGGGCCTCATCAGCCTTGTCACTGAGGTATTCGGCGAGCCTGGTCGTCTCATGGTCTCCACTGTGCGATCGGTAGACACAAGCATAGAGAATCTTCTCTATACCAGAGTCCACCAAAACCCAAAGAGTATTAAAATTGGAGTTTTCAAGATTATTGAGACGCCGAATACAGATGTCATCCCGAGCGTATAAGCATACACCCGCACGCGGCTTAAAGCTGTGCTCCAGGGTGTATCCTGGGTAGTTAAGGTACGCCACGTCGGATGGACATCTGATCTGCGTCTCCGAGAGAAATAAAAGGTGAGGCTTTTCAGTCTCGAGATGGTAGTGGACTGCTACGAGATTAGAGTGCAGACCTCGAATGTTAGACAGGTGCACTTTTAATGAGAGGGAGTGCAGCCGCTGTAGAAACTTATTCTTTTTATTTCTCTGCATGATGTGTAGTTTATGAGTGAGGAAAGGTGGATCGAACGGCAGTAGAACTAGGCGACACATAGCGCACCTGTTGCACGCCTTGGAACAATACGTACTGATAGAGGACTAGTCTGGAGACTGCGGGGACGCCCGAGCCCCCCCAGGAATGTCCATCGGGCCCTCTCATCCGGTCGCCGACCGGCACGATGGCGCATTCCCGGGATTTTTCGTCAGTTGGCGGGGCAGCCTTTCATGAGTGGCTAGTTCATTACTTGGGCCCCCAACTACCTGCGGTCGGCCAGCGGTGCACCGTGCCTCGGATCCCGCTACCCTCCGCGACTAGTCACCCGATACGACAGAACCTTAGCGTGCAAAAAACGGTCTACGCCATCATCGTTCCAGCTCTGACCCGTTCTTTCCGCTGGTGTCACCGGACATCGCGACGGAACACGAAATAATTCGTTTGGCGTCGCGTCTTTGTCCGGTGGGTGGTCACTAACCTCGGCCGAAGCCTACCACCAGTTTGTCATCTGCTTAGCACCACCCGGGAGCCACGTGGTTAGGTTAGGTTTTCATTTCCTTCACTGCATATCTAAGTTTACTACTACGTGATGGCACGCTAATTAAATTTATGCTTATATAAGTTGAACGATAACATTAGTTAGATTAATAGATTAGGAATCGAGAAGAACGAAGCGTTTTATGCTTCAAAGTATGTATGTCATCATCATCAGCCTGGCGAAGTCTAGTAATGGACATAGGCCTAATAACTTCTGGAAAGATCGATTCTGAGCCCTGTCCATCCACTGACATCTTTACAATGTCGATCGACAAACAGTTTCTCGTAGGTATGCACTAGGGTAGCACATTTCCAAATTGTTCAAAACAGAAATCCTCGGAATGGTGATGTGAAAACTCATCATCATGTGACTAGGCGAGTGATGAGTATAGATGTGGATGGAAATGTGAGCAAAGGTATACCTACCAAAACATGGATGAACTGTGTGAAAGATGACATGGATGAGAGATAAGTGAATGCAGATATGACGGCTGACAGAGGGGAATGGAGGAGGAAGACATGTTGTACCGACCCCACATAAAGTGGGATAAGGGCAGAAGGAAGGTGATGTAAAAACTCAAAAACAACAAAGTTTCGGAGAATAATATAGCAAAGTAACTATAGAATAATAAGTATAATCATAATAAACAAAGCTTTTTAGAAGTGTTGATGATGAAGTTCCTATTTCACCACAATGAGGTATACCCACTAACTCCACATTATGTTCTGGTTGTGGTAATAGGTACTTGGCAACCAACCACTGTTTATACTAGCTCTGATAATTGACGGCTAATTAATTATCTCAGAGTGTTTGCCTGCAGAGAATCAACCATCACGTACAGACAGTCTCAAAAGTAATAAAGTAGTTTCGATTCTTAGTTTCATAATTTTTAGGATTCAAACCCGCTAAAAATTAAAAAACAGTTGAGTTCAGGAAACTTTCAAGGTCGTGCGGAACTGGCACCCAGATTCACCTAGCTTTAAGACGTTACAAAGTAATAAAACACACACAATTACGTCACAAGCACAGTGCTCGAGATTCACATCTTTTGATGACTGTTTATTTTAGATTTGACTTTTTTCAATTGTGGAAGCAACATAAAAGTTTATTAAGTTTATTGTTAAAATTTTCAATTAATATCATTGTCATAATGAATTCAAAATAAATACTTAGTCTTAGTAGTAGTAGAGCTCTTTGTGAAGGGCTCGTCCGGGGAAGTACTACCACCATGCCTATTTCTGCCGTGAAGCAGCATTGCTGTGTTTCGGTTTGAAGGGTGTGGGTGCCGGTGAAATTACTGGCACGTGAGGCTGAATATCTGTATGCCTCCAGTTGATGGACGCAGAGCAGTGCATCGTAGGGCACTTTCCTGACGTGCGTGACCTACGAGGCATGGCTTTGTTATAGGCGATGGTTACCACTTAACACCAGGTGGGCCATATGCTTGTTCCATCAGCAAGTTACATAAAAAAAAAAAAAAAAAAAAAACTTATAAAGGTCTGCGTCTACGCGATGGCGATGGCGATAAGTGAAACGCTGTCAAATATTCATATTTGACAGCGTTTCACTGATCGCCATTGCAGATCGCTTAGATGTGCGCAAGGCATAGGTACATTTATTGCCTCAGAATAAAAAATAGAAATAACGTCTCGACGTGCGGACTGTACCTACCTACCTATCGCTAATCACATGCACTTGAACAAAACATGAATTATGAGTTTATGAGCAAGTGTTTTGGTTAGCGATGTTGATGCTGAATATCGAATGCATTCAAAAATAAATAGCGTTGCGGCATATTAAGTTAAATCAAAGGAACACAAGGATCGATCTGAGACGTCTGAATTTTTTTGAAGTGAAAAGTTCTTTCGGCGGGCTTGAACATTTTTGAGGTGGGGAAAACCTGGAAAAATGAACTCGTGACTAAAGCTCGTGCACAGACCACTAGGATGCTGGGATCGTTGCAAAGTTTTTTTTTCTATTTTGTCGGCACTCCCGTAGTGCTACTGTTTTTTTTTTGCATTCGACTTATTCTATTTTTGTCTTTGGCTGTCAATTGTTTTGCATAATAATAATATGCAATTTCACTGGAACTTTGACAACTTAACGATCATAAAACTTGATTCGGTCATTTGCGATTCTATCATTATGCGTGTGCGTCATTTTTCGTGTAATCCCTCTTCAAAGACAACACAATTTGCGCGAATCATCGGCGCGTCTGTTAAGTGTCTTAACTTACCTTATCCGGTGGCAGTGAGTGAGTCCCACTTAGGCAAAGGCCCACTATCAGCAGTGCGAACATGGCTTACCTGGCGACAAAATAAATTATATACAAGGTGTATCTAAATATGTGTACTATGCGAAGGTGGGGGGTTGCAGACCACAATGGTGATCAGTTGGGAGATAATTAAAAATTCCTATTTTCAGTTTCCCATACAAAAATATTTAATTTCATAATGCCTAAATAAATTGACGACCCTATTCTTGTAACCCCTTGACCCCTTGACCTACTACCTCTGTAGGTCTACTACTACTACCTACTACCTCTGTAGCTGAGTTTAGGGTTGTCACTTTGTATAAAGTCAGCTGTTCATGTTGAAACTTCGTTGCAGTTTTTTTCAGAGATACCAATCGAAGTTCGAAAAGTCGTTGAACAAAAGTTGTTCCCCGGGGGGTGGAAATTCACCCCCCTTCAGGATAGTACACACGTTGTATGTAAGTATAATATTAATAGCCCCCTACCAAAACTTGAGGCCTTTGTATGGGTTGCGTGTGTCTGTTTGTCGATTAAAATTAGTTTTATTTTCATTACAAAACTGGCAGTTTGAAATGGAGCTTAGCTATGTTGAGCAGAGTGTTCTGAGAAAATTCATCAACTCATGTTAAATTACCTTGTACTACGTTATAGGTAGGTACTTACTACTCAAAACCGTTAGAAACTTCAATGGGACCAATCTGGAAATATTATTTTTCAGAAAAAAAATGATTTTTCAAACCGGCTCATAAATGACGAAATCATGCAAAAACAAACATTAAAAAATACAACCAAATAGAGAACCTCTCTTTTCATTTGAAGTCGGTTAATGAGCTCCCATTTATTTTGTTTGATTTTCAATGACTTCGTTGAAGTAATAGGTAGGTAACTAGGTATGAGTATAGTCAAATCTAACCAGAACTAACATAAAAGGTAAATAGGTACGTAAGCTAGACCGCTGACAGCATGAAATCTTTCTTTAGACCTGTGTGAAGGTAGGTACCTACCTACCTCCACACAGGTCTAAACACACACGCCACACAGGTGGAAAAAACCTACACGCCGAATCAAGAGCGAGAACAGTTCGGAAATTGAAAAGCGCGAGATAACAGCGCGGCAGAAACACAGCTTCCGTAAATATATTCAACATTGGTATTTACATTTTCACAGTACCTACATTTACTAAGAAAATGACAATTGATACAAGCATTCACAAAATGTACAAATACAAACGAAACGGTTGGCTATCTGCAGGCCGCTGCTGCAAAAGCTCTCAAGCTCAAATAATACAAATCAGTGATAATCGAAAGCGTCCCAAGGCTGCCACGCTGAATAGCAATACTGATGCGCTGCGCCAGATACTCGCCAGGAGTGTATAATCATATGGTGCAGCGCATCAGTATTGATCTTTGAGTCACGCTCACGCGTCAAATAAGACTTTTACTTGGAGAAGATGATAAATAAATAAATATCATTCCACACAACACTATCTAGCCCCAAACTAAGCAGAGCTTGAACTATGGGAACCAGGTAGCTGATATAATAAGTACTCAAATACTTTTTTTTTGTAAATACATACATAGAATACAATATAACACCCAGACAGAGAGCAAACATCTGTGTTCACCAAACAAATATTTGTTCTCGGTGGGGATCGAACCCACGCCCTCCAGCGCAGAAGGCAGAGCTACTACCAACTGAGCTGTGAAGGCAGTCAAATATAATCATATCAAGCAGTACTTGGAAACATAGCTGATATAATTATTAGATATTTATTTGTAAAATACATATCTACTCAGAATACAATAGGTATAACACCCGGACAGAGAACAAACATCTGTGTTCAGCACACAAATATTTGTCTTCGAAGGGGTTCAAACCCACGCCCTCCAGCGCTGAAGGCAGTGCTGCTACCAACTGAGTTGTGAAAGCTGTCAATAATTCAAATCAGTGCCAATAGCGTTAAAGATTGTGACATAGGTACACAGTAAAAGTGTTTTTAAAAGTATGTAAGTGTACTCACGTCGACTCGGGGTCCAAACAGCCACTGCCCACGGGATCTCGCAGCCAGCGCCAATTGCCGGCAGGATGTGGCAATTTGAGCTGACGACACAGATTGTCGTATTACCACTAATGTGTTTACCAGGTACCGACGACGCAATCAGAGGTTTGCCAATTCAATATTACCTGATTAAATGCTTGATGGAAATTCCGGGAATATGGGTTCAAGAGGCTATTTCCTCCTCCTCCTAATTATCCTTGTAGGTTTCAAGAAATTGGTAGATAGATGTCGCATTATCCTTATTAGTCTTACTTAATCCCGCTATAGAATAATTAATTGTACAGGCCTACCACAAGTTCTGTCTGGTCTGTCTCTGGCTCTGGTTTTGAGTCTGTGTGAGTGTTGACTAAATAAATCCTACGTCAAAACGTCACACACCAGTATAATACACTGGTGAGTACTCACACAGACTCAAAACCAGAGCCCTGAGACAGAGATCTTGAGAGATCTTGCTAATAGACATATGAAACACCCGTATTTCAGGGGAGCTAAAACTGCTTAGTCTTAGTCACTATGCACTCTACAGGAGAAATGGTGACTGCAGTGATGGATTTCACAGTCACGGTTAGTCATTCATGCAGGAGCAGTTGTAGACAGTGTACAAATAAGCTCTCCTTTGGAAGGGTAAAGAGTGAGCACTGGCCTGGTGGAAACAGTCCCGCCTTCCGATCCTAAGGTCATGGACTCAAATCCAGTTGTATACCAATGAGATCTGTCCAGAAATTTCTGCACTATGCCAGACTGCAACAGGACCGTCAACAGCGAGACATACAGAGAGAGGCCTATACCCAGCAGTGGGTGAAGTAAGGCTGTGGATGATGATGATGATGATACTCTCAAACGGTCAAGGAAAACATCGTGAGGAAACGGGCATGTCGTAGGTACTAAAACGTTCGAAAACATGTGCACGAAAGATGCCCCTGAGGCGCATTTAAAATCGAAAGCATCCTGAGGTAACCGGCATATCGAAGTTCAAAAACATGTGTCAAGTGCACGAAAGGAGCCTCTTTGAGGCGCATTCCTTTCACCACATTGGTATGAAAGAACCAGTAACACGCTAAAAAGAAGAAAGCAAGACTTGGCAGTATTTTATACAGCAATATATGAATTTGCTGTCAGTACTTAGTACCCCGTAAGGATAGAATTATGCACTCCGAGCTACACGGCGCGGAGTGATGAACTACTGACCTTAAATGATAACATAATTTGCTATACACCTTCCACTATCCACACCAGGGCACCGGCACCGGGGCAGTTCTAGTGGTAGCGGCCCCACCTTCCGATCATAAGGTTGTGGGGTTCAAATCCAGTCGTGAACCAACGAGTTTTTCTGTACGAAAGTTTATGTGCACTAGCCAGTACTCTCGTCTCTTTATTTGGAAGGTTGTACTTCTAGATTGGTCCCATTGAAATTTCATCAAAATCGGGTTAATAGTTTGGCCATGAAGTCTTCACTACTTTAATTGGGCTGGCCTTTCAGCTCAGTTGGTAGTAGCTCTGCCTTCTGCGCCGTAGGTCGTGGGTTCGATCCCCGCCGGAACAAGTATTTGTGTGGTGGACGCAGATGTCTGTTCTCTGTCTGGGTGTTATATTCTAAGAGTAAATTTACAAAAAAAATGTGTATACATTATCTAATGTACCTATCAGTTATCTGGTTTCCATAATACAAGCTCTGATTAGTTTGGGCTAGAAAAGTGTTGGGTAAATTGTCCACAATATTTATTAATTAATTTTAAAAAAATGCGCAATGCCTGTTCCTACTTATACTATTATCATACGGGAAAGAACATCTGAAAGTAGTTATTTTGATTTCTAGCCGCAAAAAAGGGCTTGTAAAGTATCAAAGTATGAAATACCAGCTACGAAGAAGTATGAATTTACAAAAATCAATTTATCTATTATATCAGCTATCTGGTTCCCATAGTCAAGCTTTGGGGCTAGTATAGTGTTCTTCAGCCGAGCCAATTCCGTAAACAATTATCTTTTGATCAATACGTTGGTTTGTTATCTTTGGGTATCTACAGAGTACAGAGAGCTACTGTCTCTAAACCATTGATTCCCAACGTGGTCCAGGTGGACCCCCAGGTCTATATGAGAAAAAAAAGGTTGGGAGCCTCTGCTATAAACCGACAAGTGGATTAAATTAATCGGCCGTTCTCGATATAGGAGTACCTATAGCGATCGGATGACCTCATGCCGAGGAAGTGACCTTCGACACCTTCTGCGTATCAGAAGAAATGTTGACGTCAATGCATTCTTGGTTTTACACACATGTTTTGGAAGGATTTCTACCTGAGTTTTAGGTAGGATATTCGCCACAAATTGGGAAAAAAACCAGTCAAAAGCAATGTTGAATAGGGTAAAAGAACAGGTTTGGTAATTTAAGGGCCTACATGAGGTGAAACCGAAAATGTAAAGTAGCATTTTTTTTCGTTGTATGGACGAATCCATTTATTTTTTTTGTAAAATATTACAATTAAATGGTGTAAAAAAATTATGATTAGGCTAGAAATTCTCCTCAACTCACAGGGTTCGATAAAATTGAACGCAAAGTTTGCCAAAAACTCTCAATTTTTTTTGGATTTGAAATGGTTTTTTTCCGTTGCTGTTAGAGCCATTGCAATGAAAGTTTTGTTCCCGTTTACCTTAATAAATACGTAAAAACCTGATGTTATTGCATTTTTCTTAGTTGCCGTAGTTTTTATAAAAAAATAAAATTTTCAAAAATATAAATAGATAGGTTTCTGTACTTACTTCTCAGTACAGCCCGAGCGGCCAAGAAGGTTGGACCTATGTCAAATTTCGTGACATGACATTTCATCTCTGACTACGTAAATTATACTTCGCATCTCTCCCGAAGATGATTGCAGTTTACATGCAGCAGTACGTCAGATGATGCTGTCCTAATCACACTTTTAGAGTTATATTTTATAGATTTAAAATCGATTTAAAAGTTTTGAATCGATTCTACAAAAAGTCATTTGACTTATTTCCCACCACTACTGGCCACCCCACGCCGCCATATTGAATCCTGACGGTTGTCATTACGTGATTTTGTGTTGTCCGAGTCACACGAACATTTTCAATTTATTTATTTTTTAATTCTTTGCTCGTCCAACAAAAATATGATAAGTAAAAGAAAGCGATCAGATAAAGAGAAAAGTGATATAGTGAAAAGAGTATTGAAGAAGGTGAAAAATCTAAGTAGTGAAAACAAGAGAAGAAGAATTTTATGATAGTAGTCTGAAGATTAAATTTAGATTGCCAGGACTTGAAAATCCAAGTTAGTGATCGAGAAGTTCCAGGTGAGCGAGTTCTTGATAATATTCAGGGAAAATATTTGCCTACCCTCAAAAACTTTTATGACTATTATTTTTCTTCATAGTCAAATGACCCGACGTAAAACGTGTGTGGCAATTGTATCTCGACGTATATCGTGTGTGGATACCGTACCTAAGTACCTACATAAATAAAATACACTAAACACGGAGTTCTTGATAACATTGAGTGAAAATATTTTTGCCTACCCTCAAAAACTTTTATGACTATTATTTTCTTCATAGTCAAATGACCCGACGTAAAACGTGTGTGGCAATTGTATCTCGACGTATATCGTGTGTAGATACCGTACCTAAGTACCTACATAAATAAAATACACGGAACACTGAGTTCTTGATAATATTGAGTGAAGTATTTTTACCTACCCTCAAAAACTTTAGTGACTATTATTTTCTTCATAGTCAAATGACCCGACGTAAAACGTGTGTGGCAATTGTATCTCGACGTATATCGTGTGTAGATACCGTACCTAAGTACGTACATAAATAAAATACACGGAACACTGAGTTCTTGATAATATTGAGTGAAGTATTTTTACCTACCCTCAAAAACTTTAATGACTATTATTTTCTTCATAGTCAAATGACCCGACGTAAAACGTGTGTGGCAATTGTATCTCGACGTATATCGTGTGTAGATACCGTACCTAAGTACGTACATAAATAAAATACACGGAACACTGAGTTCTTGATAATATTGAGTGAAGTATTTTTACCTACCCTCAAAAACTTTAATGACTATTATTTTCTTCATAGTCAAATGACCCGACGTAAAACGTGTGTGGCAATTGTATCTCGACGTATATCGTGTGTAGATACCGTACCTAAGTACCTACATAAATAAAATACACGGAACACTGAGTTCTTGATAATATTGAGTGAAAATATTTTTACCTACCCTCAAAAACTTTTATGACTATTATTTTCTTCATAGTCAAATGACCCGACGTAAAACGTGTGTGGCAATTGTATCTCGACGTATATCGTGTGTAGATACCGTACCTAAGTACATATTATAAATAACATATTCTGACATATTGTGTGTGGCAATCGTATCTCGACGTATATCGTGCGGAGACCTTACTAAGTACCTATATAAACAAAATATTCCGACATATTGTGTGTGGATTGTACCTACGAGTACCTGTCTTATCTTTACAAAAGAAGTGTTCCCGACGCAATGCGTGTGGGTAAAGCATCAACGCTTAGCGTCCTAAGTCCCCTACTATTCTATGAGTTTTATTACACAACATGATAAGTACCTACCTACTTTCACGGTTACTTTTATACGTCTTTCAACCCAGATATTTTGCAATTACTGGGCTCAGATCCAATGCAAGTCTAATCATTTGAAACATTTTAACCAATGGGATGCATAAGGAAGAAAAAGTCGAACAAAAAACGAGATGTCATAAAAAATACGAAATATTATCAGCATTCGCTTCCGAGTTAAAGTTCAACAGTGGTAAATTTAAACCAGTCACGCATAGAACAAAATAATGCGGCTCGTAACCCAGGGGCTTTAAACGCACGGGGGGCACCACGGGCGCCAGCTGCCGGCGAGACGCGAGTGTACCTGGTACAGTATCACAGTCCACTACCGCCGTCTGCGCCAGGCTATTGGCCGCGCGACTACCGTCGCCCGACGCAGTCTTCAGCAACTCACCGCTCGAAGGCTCAACCACAAAAAACGCGAGGCTGCTAACTACTGTATCACATGTACATGGCAGAAATAGCTCATTACCTATTACTGGTAGACTTCAGTTTTTTATGAATGGCTTCTCATAACAAATGAAAGGAAAAAAAAAAAAAAAAAAAAAAAAAAACATTATTATATATTACTGGTAGACTTCAGTTTTTTATGAATGGCTTCTCATAACAAATGAAAAAATCATTTTGTCTTTGATCAAAGGTTATCAAATTCCGTTTTCTTGTGAACCATATCAGATCGGTACAGCTAAATCTAGATCTTTTAAGCCCCAAGAAATAGACATAAGTGATGAGTGTATGACAGATTATTATAAACTGGAAAATGTCCTCTTGCTCGCCATGTTCTTCAAAAACAGTTCATTTCACCCATTTTTACAGTCCCAAAACCCATGGGAAAAGCTCGGTTTATCTTGAATTTTAAAGAACTAAACAAATTTATAATGGTTGACCATTTCAAAATGGAGAACTATCGCACAGCGCTGAAGTTTAAGATAGTATTTGCTATATTATTATGGCAACCACAGACTTAAAGGATTCTTATTTTTGGTATCGATTGATGAACGTGACCGAAGATACCTTAGTTTCAAATGGAACTCTGAAACGTTCAAAGATCAATGATTATAGTTTAACGTTTTACCTTTTAGAACTTGTACGGCTCCGTTTGTCTTCACAAAGTTGTTAAAGCCTGTTCTACACCATTTACGCTTGCTAAGCCTGTAAATGTTCTTGATGATTTTTTATGTATCGTAAATTCTGTTTACAGTTGTCTTGATAACGCAAAAAATTACAATTGAAATTAGGATTCTTGATTAATGAAAATAAAAGTCATACATCCAAAGAAAATATGTATATTTAGGTTTTACATTTGATTTAATTAAAATGTCATTGACCAAATTACAAAAAAAAAAAAAAAAAAAGTTATATAATATATTGCATTGCTGACGTCAGCGTGTCCTGCTGCCAGCTATGGCTAAAATATGTTGATTCAGTGTTTGAAAGACTTTTTTTGGCACTTAACTATTCTAACAACAAGAATATGACGCTATCATCATATTCATATGATGGAGGGATTACATTGACGATTCAGGTTGTTTATTTATGACGAAAGATAATACACTTGTAATCTTTAGCGATACATCAAGCTCCGGATGGGGCGCAGCATCTAATGATGAAACAGCTCATGGGCACTGGAATCATTCACAATTATTATTATCATTACAGCTGGCAATAGTTTGGCATCTTATATCTAATCCAGTATGAACGTAGTCGCAGATTTGGATTCCGCCAAAATTTTTACAGACACTTAATGGAAACTGGCTGATTATGCTTTTTGCCAGATAGAAATGGAGGCCCCTGAATTTGACTTGTTGCTAGTATTCAAAAATCATAAATGTCAAAGATACGCATATTCATGGAAATTAGACCCAAATACAGAAATTATTGATGAATTCACTTACACTGGAAAACTTGCGTTTTTATGCCTTTCCGCTGTTTAGTCTGAATTCTAAAGTTTTACATAAAAGTATCAGGGGTCGCTAGAGTCGCTACTGAGACGCGGCATTCCAAATTCATTTCTCGACAGACATCATGATGGCTTCATTTTTGACCAATACATTATATCAATATAATTCATCGCTGAAATCATGGTGGCATGAAATCCTATTGCAATAACAAAGGTTAAAATTATTGTGCTTCCAATACTGCACAGTTAACTGAATATTTAACAGAAAAATGTAATTCTGGTGCAGCCTATAGTACACTAAATAGCTATCATTCTGCGTTATCCATCCTGTTAGGACAGGAAATAACATGTAACGGTACTGTAAAAGGTTTTTTAAAGGTGTTTATCGTATTAAACCTCCTGCACCAAAATATGTCCACTTGGGACCCCAGTTCAGTATTAAATTATGTCGATAAACGTTTTCCCGATGATTCAATTTCATTAAAAGATCGATGTGTTAAAACTATAACGCTTTTTGCATTAGCACAAATAATGCAGACAGCCTTATAAAAATTCAAAATATACAGGCTGATTCAGAAAAGATACAGATAGAAGTCAATGCCTTAATTAAAACCTCAAGACCAAATGCCTTCCGTTTATTACCATACATTAGAGAAAATCCCAAAATGTGTCCAGCATTGTGTACTTAAACCGTACATTCCCGTTGCGTCTCCAAGAAGATTCACCTTTTATCAGTTACCAAAAACCGCACAAAAAAGTAGGTTCTCAAACCTTATCTCATTGGGTTAAATCAACATTAGAAAAAAGTGGGATTGATATATAACTGTACCACGCTCACAGCACCCAACATTCGCCACCCATAGGGCACGCGTCAACCTTGAAGTTATTTGGAAGGCAGCACGATGGAATCTTCAAATCTATTTTTGAAGTATTTTAATAAGGACTTATTAAACTCGTCTCTAAGTGAATTTATTGATGTTTTGTTCCAAAGTTAAAATTATGGCTGATTGAGATTAGTACCTAAGTACATTATTGCATAATACCTTACCTAATAATATACATAATTATACTACCTACTATATTTATTTAATGATAAATAAATAAGTAGTATGTTGATCGCTGTAATGCTATTTTTTCGATGCTCTAAACATCTGCATGTAAACTGCAATCATCTTCGGGAGAGATGCGAAGTATAATTAAGAATCAAACGAACTTACCTTGTGATGTTTGATGTCTAATTATACGAGCGTCTTGACCGAAGATGATTGCACACCCACCCACCCTTTTTCCCCGAGACTTACCGAAAAAATAGGTCTCTAAAGTAATGACAACCGTCAGGATTCAATATGGCGGCGTGGGGTGGCCAGTAGTGGTGGGAAATAAGTCAAATGACTTTTTGTAGAATCGATTCAAAACTTTTAAATCGATTTTAAATCTATAAAATATAACTCTAAAAGTGTGATTAGGACAGCATCATCTGACGTACTGCTGCATGTAAACTGCAATCATCTTCGGTCAAGACGCTCGTATAATTAGACATCAAACATCACAAGGTAAGTTCGTTTGATTCTTAAATATACCCTAGATTAAATCATAGCTACTACTGGTACTATAAATTTGCCACAGTGTAACATAAAACAAACTGTCACAGTATAACGAAATGACATAAAACCATCTTCATCGTACATTATGATCGATAACCTGTATTCACATCATCATCAGCCTGTAGAAGTATATATTTTATGTAGCATATAACTTATCAAGTACATTCTAGGGCACGTTCCTATCGTGCGTGACCAGCGAAGCGCAATGCTTTTGTTAAATACCTCCATTTTTGTAGTTGCATAAGTAGCTATCTTCCTATCTACCCAGTGCTTTCCGTCATCATCATCAGTAAGTAGAAGTCCACTGCTAGATATAGACCTCCTTTATACATTTCCATGAAAAAACAATTTGCCGATTTCCCACGATCTTTAGAATGTCATCGGTCCATTAGGTGGAGGGGCGCTCTGGTTGCTTAGCACCGGTTATATTGTCGTAGCGACCCGCTTTTTGATTCTAAAGGCGTGTGTTCAAACCCCGTCATGCACAAATTAGTTTATCTGCCAAAAAACCTATGTGCACTATGTCAGTACACTCTAACGGTGAAAGAAAACAATAAATGAAACCAACGTGAAGTAGCAAAACTTTTGAGGCACATTCATAATCCACCACACCAGCTTTAATTTTCTATTGACATGACAAGAAGAAGACTCAAAAACTAGTAGCCGATTTTAGGCCTTTATAAAAATAGTGTCGATTTTGCAAAGAGTTTGGGAGCCCATTACAATGAAAAGGAAGTATATATATATATATATATATATATTATGGACAATCTACACTACACTATCTAGCCCTAAACTAAGCAGAGTTAGTATTATGGGAACCAGATAGCTGATGTAATACTTAAATACATTTTGTTTGTAAATACATAGGTACTTGGAAAACAATATAACATCCAGATGGAGAACAAATATCTATGATCACCACACAAATATTTGTTCTCGGTGGGGATCGAACCCACGACCTATGGCGCAGAAGGCAGAGCTACTAATAAATGAGCTGAGAGCCCAGTCATAACAATAATATCATGGGTTTTGAGTATTTTTGATTGCCGTCTTTTAAATCTGGAGGTGCCTGTAATGTCCCGAATTCTGGAACTTTCTGTCAAAGGCTTCATGCACGGTGCGCTCAAATACCCAAATACCAAAATACATGTGCCTATTTCTATACACGCAGCAAGGAGTTTCCCAAGATTTTGCGTTTGACAGAACTTTGAAGAGTCAGTTGGGGTTGTCGAAACTCTTTGGTATACCTAATATTTTTAAATGCCGATAAAATACAATAATATAAGTCGAATAGACAGTGTTATTTCACAATGCTTCACTGATCTCCACCGCAATGAGCACCGAAGGCCTAAATGAGTGCAAAGCTTAAAGCCACCCATAAATAATTTCCATTTCAATTCATTTATGAATTGAAATGAAATAGTATATTTCATTACAAGTGCGGGAAGGCTGTCATTGCAACGAGTTCCGACAAATGTCTACCCGAGCCGAAGGCGAGGGTTGACAGTCGGAACAAGTTGCAATGACGGTTCCGCACGTGTACTGAACGACTATTTTTAATACAGTTGCGAAAAAATGAAGCAATTTAATAAAATAATAAAACACAATAAACTCGACTAACTAATTAATCATTTATTTCTTATAAAAGTTATAATTCACATAAACATTGAAATTGGTACAGTTTTTTATACAAACTGGGGAAGTTTTAGGTTGCATATTTACTGTTTGAGATAAACTATTATTAATTTCGTATGATTGTTCATGTATATTTGTCATACAATGGCGTTTGCTAGTTGATGGAGTTGGATCTGATGAATTATCATTATCAACGAAGGTAGATGGACGAACGTTCTCTTCAACATGTGAAGGAGACGGACTGGACCTTAAATTAATGGATTGTGTGATTTTTTTCCCAGTTTCAAGTTTGTTGTTTAATGAATCACCAATATAGCTTTCTGCAACTTTGTCTGATTTCCAACCTCCTAGTCGCTTTAAGGACGTCAAATTGGCTCCTGAATCTGCCAATAATGTAGCAGAGGTCCTCCTGAAGCTGTGCCCAGTATAAAACTTAGCATCCGGCAGACCAAGAAACGTAGCTATTTCTTTTGGCATATTACCAAATTTATTTATCCCGATTGCTTGAGCTGTACACTTCCCTTTTTGGTAATTTTGAAAAAAACGGTCGGTTTTTCCTTTTTGGGACCGCTGATTAATATATTTTTGCACTATTTTAAGAAAGTCTCCTTCAACAACAAAGCTTCTCGGTATCTTATTTTTTGTGTTCGGAATCTTGATTAGTAGCATTTCTCCATGGGCTTCAATATCTTTTAAAGTAATATTGGCTAACTCCTCTCTGCGGCAAGCTCCAACAACGCCAAAAATCAGAGCAACCTACGAAAAAAGGGATTTGATTAATATTTTTTTAAATAATGTATTGACTGTATCTTGCGATTTCGTAAACTGAATACTAAAGAAAAATATAAGTACTTATTACTATTATAAATTACCTTTGTGGATAAATAACAATCATCGGGAGCTTCGTTCAAAAACCTTTCCACTTCATTCGATGTTAATATTTTCGCCTTTTTACTTGTAAAACCGTCTGATTGTCGTTTTAAGAAAGCATTTAATTTTGGGTATTCACATAGATCCACGTTGTTCCTTATTTTCAGCATACTTTTTATCATCGAAAACCTCGACCATAACGTAGAAGGTTTTAAATTTGCTGAGAGTTCAGAGAAGTATGCCAACATAACATTTTCTGAAAAACTATTTGCTTTTTTCTCTTCTCTCCACGCAATAAATTCGTCGTATGTGGATATGTAGCGACTTTTTGACTTTTCCGGTAAAATGTTCTCCGAAGCATTTTGTGCAATTATACTGAGTTCCGGTGGTGTTAATTCAAAAAAACTAGGGTCGAAATTACTCATTTTCACGCAACAAACAACTAAACTCGCAAAGAAAATTTCTGAAAAATGGCGCCAACCGTAGAAGCAGAGTTTTTTTTTTTCTTCACCCATTCTGGAAGGCAAAGGGAACTATACCCATACAGCCAATTCTTCAGTAGATTTTTTTTATTGATATGAATTGAAAAAGAAATTTAATGAGATGAAATGAAATGAAACCTAACATAACTCATTCAATCAAATCATTAAATCTGTTAATGAAACAAATTAGTAGCTTCTTTTTAGAAATAATACGTATTTGCATGAATCATAAAAACTTCGATGAACTTTTTTAGTAAAAACTTCATGGTTGGTTTTTCTTTTTAGACATTATTTTGACAGTTGGCAAAGAAAAAGCACTAGTGCGGGAAAGGTAAAAAAAAAGCACGCGTGTGTAATAGCCCACATCCCGAACGCTATACGTCCCTGCAATACGCCACTTTTTGAGCAACTGTATTAAAAATTATCTATGCATGTAATGTATTGTATTATGTATATCAGTTATCTAGCACCCATAACACAAGCTTTGCTTAGCTTGGGGCTAGATAATGTTGTGTGAATTGTCCAGCATTATTATTATTATTATTATTATTTATTTCCATAGGCATGAATTCTATGCACTAAGTTATACTTACTAGATTTACATACAGATCTGGAAGTATAACCTTTTAGATAAAAGAAAAATTTACTAAATTGGATCATAAAATTAAATGACGAAGGTATGCAGTAACAAACAATAAAACAAAACGGCTTAGCCGATTTTGATGAAATATTACTTTTCAGAAAAAAAAAGATTATAAGGGAGAAGACGAAAGAGAAGAAAAAAGATAAGAATATTATTGTACAAAAAAAATTGCCCCCCTTGCCCCCCAGGACCCCCCCTTTTGTGAGTGCTACCGGATGCCGTCGAGATAGGGGGTTTTCGATTAGGGTTTCGTATAGAGGGTTTCTTCCTGAATTGAAAAAACAAAAAAAACACCCCCCTCTTGCCCCTTTTTTCACCCCCCCCTTTCGTATCTTCCAAGCGGAGTGACTTGCAAGACTTTTTTTTTGGGTCATGTAGGGAAGGTGAGATTATTTTGAAAGCAAAATAAATTTTGCCCCCCTCCCCCCTCTAGACCCCTTTATTATTTTTGACCCTTTTTTTCGAGTGGAGCATTGCGGCGAGCGAATGGGGAACAGTGCGGCGAGCAAAGCGAGCCGTGCTGTGACCCCCCCCCCCCCCCCTAAGCCCCCCAGAACCCCCTCCTCCTGAACCCGGGGGGAGCGTCGCGGCGAGCGAAGCGAGCCGTGCTGTGACCCCCCCCTCAAGCCCCCAGAACCCCCTCCTCCTGAACCCGGGGGGAACGTTGCGGCGAGCGAAGCGAGCCGCCACGCGACCACGCCCACCCTACTGAAATTTAGAACCCCCTCCTACTGAAATTTAGGGTGTCTTAGGGGTGTGAAAAAATGTTCACTAGACTGAGTTCAAAATTCAAAATGGCGGCTGTGCCACTTCCGGTTTTGCAAAAATCGTCCGATTAAGGTCGTTCAAACGGTTCATTCGACTGAGGACTATGATTGGAGATTGAATTTTAGGTTTTTTAAGGTGTTTGATTGGATCTTCACTTGGTTTAGGGTTCCGCCCCTGTGGGAACGCATTGAGGACGCGAGCTGCTTGCAGCTCGCGATGCACGCGACCCGGTAGTCAACGTTTGGGTTCCTTCCAGCGGTTTCGACCCGTTAAGGGTTTTGGCTTGACGTACAATTTAGGGTTCCGTATAAGGTTTTGATTGGGGTTTTACTACATTGAGCAATTTGATTAAGTGTTCGACTTTTAGGGTTCCTTAGGACTTTGATTGGAGTTTCAACTACACTTAGGAGCTTGATAATGTTAACATTTTTAGGGTTCCTTAGGACTTTGATTGGGGTTTTACTACATTGAGGAACTTGATAAAATAAACAACTTTTAGGGTTCCTTAGGCCTTTAATTGGAATTTTACTTCACTTAGGACCTTGATTATGTAAACAATTTTAGGGTTCTTTAGGACTTTGATTGGGGTTTTACTACACTGAGGAACTTGATTCACTGATCGACTTTTAGGGTTACTTAGGACTTTCTTTACTACTTTTTGGGGTTTTACAAGTGCAAGTGTAATGTAAAACTGGGAGTAGCACACCGACACGCGAGCTGCTTGCAGCTCGCGCACACGAAAAAACTAGTTAAGGGGCTGACGTATGGAAAATTTTCATACAAACGGAATACCAAAATGATTTCTAATTTAGACAGATTTACACTATATTATTGTAATAATTGTATTTGCATAGTATTTATCTAGGTTCCTCAACAGTTTTTATTTCAAATTACTTACCTAAAATGAAATAAACACCAATCGCATTTTGCACAATTTTATGCTAAACTTATCAAGTTTTCTACCTATTGGTTTCGTACTAAAAACAACAATATCTTACGTGTTTTTTGTTAAGGAACCTAGTTTATATTGTCTAGTTACAGAATAACAATACTATGTAAAGAATACAAAAAGTTTTCAGTCATCATTTTTGGTATTACGGAACACGATCAAATTCATGGCATTTTCGAACGGCTACTATTGCTATCGCGCACGCACGGTGCGGGTGGCGGGGTGCAGGGGGAGGAAACGCTTGAAGCACACGGGACACTTCGGTTGTGTGTGTGAATTGCTCGGACTTCGGACTAGTTAAATACCTACACTGGCATAAAACATAATGCTTAGATATTTGATAATTGTTAGTTTAGGAAGGGTACTAAGTGAAGATGGGAAATACTAAGTACCTAGGTAGGTTGTAGGTTGGGTAAACGAAATTAAGGTGCAGCACTAGGTCAAAAAGTCTGCCGAAATTTCGAAAAAAGCCAACATTTCGACTAAAACAAATTATGAACCATTAATTTCTATACAGGGTGGAATTTTGTAATGCCACCTGGAGGGAAAGTACTCTTAATACTGCAGATAGAAAATTTTACTCAAAGGAAACATTCCTTTATTTTTGGATAGAAAGCAATTTCTAAAATTAAAAATAAAATAATTTTTAAATTAATTTTTTTTTTTGAAAGGAATAAATTTATTCTTTTAAAGAAATGAATTCGTTAAAAGAATAAATTTGTGTATCCAAGAGAATGGAGCCCATTTCAAGCAACTAATTTCAAGTAACTAGTTAGTTATCCATTTTTTGTAAATAATTAAATTAATTTAAGATTTCCTGGTTTTTCTTTCATTTAATTTATCATGTTTGTTAGAGAGATTTCATCCTTATAATTGACTAACGATCGATGCAATAAAAGTACAAGGTATAATTTTTCTGATTTTAGCCGGTTCAATTCCCGGGTGTGAGAGAATTTTCGAAAAACTTTGAATGCAGTTTGCTTTCTATTCAAAAATAAAGGAATGTTTCCTGTGAGTAAAATTTTCTATCTGGAGTATTAAGAGTACTTTCCCTCCAGGTGGCATTACAAAATTCCACCCTGTATATGAAGTATTGATAAAAGGTCTAAGAAAAATTACAACAAATTATTTTTTTTCTTTATTTATTTGTAGTTCAAACAAAGCAGCCAAGTGCGAGTCGGACTCGCCCATGAAGGGTTCCGTAGCATCAATTAACATAATATAAAGGTTTTTGTAGTTCGTCGAAAGGTAAATTGCGGTTACGATTTATGACGTATAAAAAAAAACTACTGACTTGATCTCGTTCAAACTAAATATCGTTGGAAGTTTACATAGTAATGTACAACATATATTTTTTTTGGATTTATCATTCTCTTATTTTAGAAGTTAGAGGGGGGGGGGACCAACTTTTTTCTACTTTGGAAGTGTCTCTCGCGCAAACTATTCAGTTTAGAAAAAAACGATATTAGAAACCTCAACATCATTTTTGAAGACCTATCCATAGATACCCCACACGTATGGGTTTGATGAAAAAAAAAATTTTGAGTTTCAGTTTCAAGTATGGGGACCCCCAAATTTATAGTTTTAGAAAAAAACGATATTAGAAACCTCAACATAATTTTTAAAGACCTATCCATAGATACCCCACACATATGGGTTTGATGAAAAAAAATTTTTTGAGTTTCAGTTTCAAGTATGGGGACCCCCAAAATTTATAGATTTTTTTCTATTTTTGTGTAAAAACCTTAATGCGGTTCACAGAATACATCTACTCACCAAGTTTCATCAGTCTAGCTTTTATGGTTTCGAAGAAAAATGGCTGTGACACGGCCGGACAGACAGACAGACAGACAGACAGACAGACAGACAGACAGACAGACAGACAGACAGACAGACATGACGAATCTATAAGGGTTCCGTTTTTGCCATTTGGCTACGGAACCCTAAAAACTGCTACCACTCAACGTCCGGTGGAAATATTGATAAAAGGACTGAGAAATACTTGAACAAAATAGTTTTTTTTTTATATAACTGGAGCTCAATAAACAGAGTACCGCTCAACGTCTGGTGGAAATATTGATAAAAAGACTTGGAAAAATTTCAGCAAAATATTTTTTTTCTTTATTTATCTGAATCTCAAACAACCGACTACCGCTCAACGTCAGGTTATAATATTGAAAAAAGGACTAAGAAAAATGGCTACAAAATATTTTTATTCTTTATTTATCTGGGGCTTAAAAAAACTGATACCACTCAACGTCAGGTAGAAATATTGATAAAAAGACTTGTAAAAATTTGAACAACATATTTCTGTTTTATTTTTCTGGAGCTCAAGAAATAAACTACAGCTCAACGTCAGGTGGAAATATTGATAAAACGACTAAGAAATTAAAAAAAAAACTTTATTTATTTGGAGCTCAAAAAACTGCTACCACTCAACGTCCGGTGGAAATATTGATAAAAAGACTGAGAAATACTTTAACAAAATAGTTTTTCTTTATATAACTGGAGCTCAATAAACAGAGTACTGCTCAACGTCTGGTGGAAATATTGATAAAAAGACTTGGAAAAATTTCTGTAACGTTCACTAGAAGTTGCTTCATGCAATCAAACTTGAGTTCTATACAGGGTTATTCATAATTAGCTGCAAATACTCAGGAATTAGGTTCAACAAATAAAATAAAAAATATTTATGAAACGATTTTTTTTAAGTTTTGTTATGAAAATCCCGAGAAAATCGACAAAGAATATCCTTTGGAATCATTGGCGCCTGACCTATTTTGACCTTTGATCCGCGCCCGCGCGCCGTGAGCGACACTCTGCGTTCAGTCACCGCCTGGGTGGGTCATCGTCCTGTTCGCCATGGCAATCATTATGCAATAGCCGTAAAAAAATTAATTAAAATAAAATTTTGATACAAAAACTTAAATCAAAATTAAAAAAAAATAATTACACAAATATTTTTTATTTTATTTGTTGAACCTAATTCCTGAGTATTTGCAGCTAATTATGAATAACCCTGTATAGTAATTGTGATAAGACATAAATAATTTTTTTTTCAGTTTGTTTATAATCATTATATAAGTATCCACCTATAGTAGGTTAGCTTGGTACACTTTTTTCGCGAGTTTTGTGCGAAAGCCGAGGTCCATGTAATTGTAGGTCGATGTTCGCAATCGTTGGTTTTGCGAATGTAAATAAGCAGAATAAAAGCAACCTAATTGCTCAACGAATAAAGTATATTTTTAAATGCAGTCACATTATTAGACTTTCTGTACTTTGGTAAGTGAGCCGCTTTGCGTGTTTTTTATTGCTGTGTGTGTGTGATCGATGAGGTCTGGCGAACCACACCCCACCTGATGTTGAGCGGACCTCCACCCATGATCTTCAACTGTAACGTCATGACTGGTTTTGAACCCACGCCCCCCAACCGCTAGGCCGATGAGGTCTGGCGAACCACACCCCACCTGACGTAGAGCGGATACCCACCCATCATCTATTACTGTAACGTTATCACTGATTTTGAACCCGCACCCTCCAACCACTAGGCCAATGAGGTCAAGCAAACCACACCACACCTGATGTTGAGCGGACTCCCACCCATCATCCTCTATTGGAACGTCATCAACCACAACTCCATCGCTCCGCGCCGGGGTCAATGGCTCTCTCAACTCAACTCGGAGTCAATGGTTCTCTTTACTCTTCTTCAATTTGGTCCAGAACCCGCACAAACCCTACCTGATGAATAAACTCACTCGTATCATGTTAGAGAATTTCCTGGTGTCTTTTCTAAGTGCGTAAATAGCTACTCTGAAGGTTCTTTATCGGTTCAGGAATGTTGTTTTTTTTTTCACTTTATTCTTGCATTCAGAGCATGACCAATCCTTGCTTATTGAATACTAGAAAAGCGAAACAAGCAAGCAATAAGCTTAGAGGGTTAGTCAGGTAATGCAGCCACAAAAAATAAAAACATAAAATTGTAGGGTGCAAAAAGTCAACTCTCTTTGACCAGATTTGAACTCCCGCCCACCTCGTCCTCTCAGTGTGAATCCGCACGCCCTAGCCACTAGCCTATCTGACGCTTAGTAACGTTGACGAAATTAGGCAATGCATAAAAATCGTTAGCAGTGGCTGACGCACACGCACAAGCGCGGCACTATGGTTGGATTCACGTATAGAAGTAGCGCGTCACACGAGCGCCTGTGTGTGTATACTACTATTATATATTCCGTGGCGCCCGCATCAAATGAATAGAGATAGCTATATTCGGAGCAGTTTTTGCTCACGCCTCGAATTGAAGTTGCGAGCTGTGTACGTCGGCCCGTTAATATTTAGGCATCCGATTTAGGCGTCGCCTAGGTTTAGTGAAAACGGGTGTTAGTAACGTTGACGAAATTAGGCAATGCATAAAAATCGTTATCAGTGGCTGACGCACACGCACAAGCGCGGCACTATGGTTGGATTCACGTATAGAAGTAGCGCGTCACACGAGCGCCTGTGTGTGTATACTACTATTATATATTCCGTGGCGCCCGCATCAAATGAATAGAGATAGCTATATTCGGAGCAATTTTTGCCCGCGCCTCGAATTGAAGTTGCGAGCTGCGTCCGTCACCCTCTTAATATCTAAACTTAAACATTACGGTATTCTAAATCGCTCCATTGACTTATTACAATCGTACTTGACTGATAGAATCCTTAAAGTTGATGTGGGCGGTGAGAGATCTTTTGGGTCAGTTATTGACATAGGGGTGCCACAAGGTTCGATATTAGGTCCTTTCTTGTTTCTAGTGTACGTAAATGACCTTCCTTTTTTGGTTAAAAAACTATGTGAAACAGTACTATTTGCTGACGATACCTCATTAATTTTTAAAGTCGATAGATAGAAGGCTAATTACGATGACGTTAACGCATCTCTGTCGTAAATACTTAACTGGTTTAATAATCTTTTACTTAATGTTAAGAAAACTCATAAGTTTTATGAAAAAATATTTTTTGAGTGTCAGTTCTAAGTATAAAAATCATAATGCGGTTTACAGAATACATCTATTTACCAAGTTTCATCAGTACATATAGCTTTTACAGTTTTGTAAGTACCATACTTCAAGCAAATAAATTATTTCTTTTCATTTCATTTCATTTTTTTGAAAAAAAGTGACTGTGACATACGGATGGACAGACAGACAGACATGACGAATTTATAAGGGTTCCGTTTTTTACCTTTAAAAAATACAAGTGTTCATTCACCGACTACCGACATTTATGAACTTGCAACTCACTCTGGTTTTGCATAATATGAGGAAAATCTCTCTTGGTGGAAGGTTTCTTTTATTAAATCTGGGGCTATTTGCTTGTTATACTATATAAATTAGACTACTACTACTACACTACTATATAAGTTAGATTTAAAATGTAGCGTTCGTGGTAGTTTAAAAAATACCGCACAGCTTGCCATTGTTATCACCAATCCTGGATGAAAAATATGCAATGGAAACTCTGCGACGGGAATCAGCTAACATAACAATTGGGTTATATTTATTTACTGAATATCTGTCTGTGTTTTTGTCTAACGAAGCGTATTCTAGTCAACACATTGTAATGTCGTGACAAATGTCAGACCCAAGCACAGAATAAGTAATAGTTGGTATCAAATACATGAATTCACAGCTCAGGTCAGGCAACGCCATCTTTATTTTAAATTTTTCCAACTTTCCGGTCGTGTTTTGTTTTTAGACCAGCGTATAGCGGAGGCTTAAGAATTTGAAAAATTGAAAATGAAAAATTCCGAGTCAAAAACAAGATAGAAGAAGGTAAAAGAATAGGTTTGGTATTTTTAAGAATTTCAAAAATGGAAACATTTTGAATGGCACGCAGAACGCAGAGTTTCTTTTTTAATCTGGCTGGCTATTAGTACCTACCTACTTAGGTAAATAATAGGTTATTTAATGGCGATGAAAACAATTTCCAGTAGGTACCTACAATATAAATAGAGATTATAATCTTCAATGCCTTTGCAATTTGTGTCGCATTAAAACACAAAAGGCCGTAGCGATGGAATTACACACTAATTCGTAAACCCAGGAGGAAGGACGCATGCATTTGGTCTTGAAATAAGATAATTTATGTCCATTTTAGTCTTCCTTAATGATCGTGAGAAAAAAAATTGCTCAAGCTATCCCCATGATAAGAAATGTTACTTTCGTAAGTACAGTACACGCACCGGAGCTTTATCTTTTTGAAGTTAGCCACGATTGCACGCCATTATTGCTGTTGTGTGGAGTGTGTCCGAATCAAAAATAAAGTACTACGCAGCTGTTTGCAGCTAACTTTGGGGCAAAGATACGGTAGGCGTACTGTAGCCTTATTGAGATAGTATTGTCCCATCGTCAAACTAACGTTTCGGATGCGCGATGGTGACCCATTGGTAAGTGATGGACGGCTTATCTTACCGGGAGTTGGGTCAGCCTTGGCCTTGGGTCAGCCTAAATCTTCTCATTAATCATAGTAGGCTAGAAATACAGTACCTAGTACTCTTGTCGTAATATTTCAGGCAGCTGGATTTGAAACTATCATCTAGATTCTAGATTTAAAAACACATACAGTTTTGTTACGCCGGACTTCCTGAGTTCACTCGTGTCTCAACTTCTAGAATCTCTAATCTAACTAAAACCTTTTTTGTCATAATAACAAAACTATGCAAGCACCTTCAGTTTTCCGTATGTAGGTACAGTGGTTTTGTTTACACCCTGTAATAGACATCTAATAACTATACCTATATGTAGGTAATATTAGGAACCTACTGAGTAGGTTATTGTGTACTGAGCTCATTATCGGGAAGACTCAAGAATGCTTTGTATTACCTAGGTACTTACTAGTAGACCTGCCTACAACTAAAGAATTCTGCCATGCACGCATTGTATTCGACGCTTCTTTTTATTTTCATTGCAAATAGATGAAAAGAAAATTCAGACAATAAATATGTGCGGCCTCCAAGGTCGTCTGAAATTGCTGCTTTTCCTACAGGCAACCAGCGATAATGATCCATCGCGCGGTAAGGCACGTGAATGAGAACGGTAAATAATGAAGGTTCTAAAGGCTCACCGTAAACTGGTCGTTGAATACTGGTTGAATACGTAAATTACAAATACGTGCATAACGCCGATTGTAGCCGCGCACAGTGCTTCACTTAGATGCTTTTTTGTTTGACATTTAAAATTCGAATGCAAAGTTTTTATTTTGATTGCTACTTATTTTACCTACCTTCTTCGTGTGTGTATTTTTAATTTGATAGTGAATAGTGGTTTGTGAAGTTTTTACGAAATTGGATTAAATTTTACTTGGATTAATGAGTCGACGATTCAGTCTATTGGCGGTAAGATTTTTTGTTTCTATAATTGATTGTCCCAAGATACCGTACTTGCCGACGATAGACAATAAGTGCATGAAAACTTCACTGTATGTATGCAAACTAAAAGTCAAATATGTATATTCAATAGTATCACAAGGATCTTTTTGAAACGTCTTATAGCTAGGTGAGTCTAGGAGCCAGTTCCACGCACGCGACTAAGCCTAAAAGAACAGGCAAGAAACTACGGCTTGGTTCCAACCGCTTTTTTGTATAATCTTTTCACAAAACAAAATAATTATACCTAATAGCAGTGAAGTACAAAAGTAGCATACCTTTATCTACCTAACTACTTGGGTATTTTACGAAGGTATTTATTAAAATCATGTAGGAACAGTCATCCAAGTTTGATTAAATACACATACTTACCTATTAGGTATCAATATCAGCTAACAATTCGCGCGAGCGCCATATTCCACGTGCATTGGCTACACGCGATAACATTAGACACAGACAGTGAACGAACGATTTAGATAGATTTTAGAATAAAATACTCACTTTATGTGAAAGTGAAATCATTAGGTACTACCTACCTACCTACCGGTCCGGTATACCTAATAAACCCATAACCATGTGTAACGAATGTATTTTATTGATATAAATATAAATGCGGGTAGTTTCGCATAATACCTTACAAGTATACATACATAGGTACTTAATTAAATACTAGTATGCCTAAATACTATATTTTGTAAATTCATACTAAGAATACAATATAACACTTCTATACATATTTAAACACTTTTTTTTTGTAAATCCATACGTAGAATCATCGATATAATCTTATACCTTTAAACGAGAAAATCTTGTATATATATATATATTATATATATATATATATTTAGGATCTCGGAAACTGCGCCAACGATTTACATGAAATTATGTATACAGAGGGTTTCGGGGGCGATAAATCGATCTAGCTAGGATTCATTTTCAGAAAATGAGTCTGTTCTTTAAAAAAAAACTAAAACCTATGTGACTGAAACTGAATATGTGACTGCTCCTGCCATCTATTGACGATTGTGAGCAACTAACTGCAAGAATGTCCAGCAGATGGCGTTTCAGTAAGAATAAACCAGTAAAGATAATAATATCCAAATTAATGAAAAAAACTCCGAGCGAAGCTCGGTTACCAACTAGTACAATATAACACCCAGACAGAGAACAAACATCTGCGTTCACCACACGAATATTCGTTCTCGGTGGGGATCGAACTCACGACCTACGGCGCAGAAGGCAGAGCTACTACCAACTGAGCTGAGAGACTAGTCAATTAGGAGTTGTTTATGCTCAGTGTACTTCAGCAAACTTGGTGGTAAGGCTGCTGCCCCTGACCGTGGCTGGCCTTGGCCGGTTCGTTCGGGTGACCGCTGAATCCGCGTAGGTACATACCTACAACATCATCATCATCAACCTATATCAGTCCACTGCTGGACGTAGGTCTCTCCCAAAACGCGCCACTGCATGAGCCCGGTCTTTGCTACACCTACAACGCGTATTGAAAATTGAAAACTCGATAGCTGATTCAGCGATCGCTTGAACGAATTGACAATGTGTGCATTTACAACATTTCGTTACCAAATGTTGTTTTCCTTTCGCCTACGTGTCTCTCTCTTTTGCATGGAAAAATGATGAGACAACAACTCTAACTAGGCAACGTATTTTTGTTGTCCTATGTGTGTTTGTGTGTAATCTTTTCTCCATAAAAAAGACAGAGACACGTAGGCGAAACGAAAACAACATTTGGTAACGAAATGTTGAAGCAAAACTCGGACTTCGGGTAGGTACGGAGTAGAACGGCTAAATGCTTATTCATTTGTTACAGGATGTTTCTAAAATGACGCTCTCCACAAGCCGGCAAGAGTTTCTGGCCTGTGAGACGCAAGCGGCGGAAAACATTCAGTATGGACGCAAGGGAGGAATTTTTATTTCCCACTGTGTTTGTGTTGGATTCGTGCTCTTTGCGATATTACTAGCTGTAATAGTGGGTGTTATTGCACATTTTATCACATATTTCAAGGTAAGTTTTAGTTTTTTATTCACAAAAAATAGCCATGGTTCAAAAAAAAAAGTAAGCAAAAAAGTATTTCAAAAGCAGATTGTAATTTTTGTAACTGAAAGAAAATAAAGTTTCAGACAGCTTTTTAGGGTTCCGTAGCCAAATGGCAAAAACGGAACCCTTATAGATTCGTCATGTCTGTCTGTCTGTCTGTCTGTCTGTCTGTCCGTCTGTCCGTCCGTATGTCACAGCCATTTTTCTCCGAAACCGTAGGAGCTAGACTGATGAAACTTGGTGAGTAGATGTATTCTGTGAACCGCATTCAGATTTTTACACAAAAATAGAAAAAAACTATAAATTTTGGGGGTCCCCATACTTGAAACTGAAACTCAACATTTTTTTTTTCATCGCCCACACGTGTGGGGTATCTATGAATAGGTCTTTAAAAATGATGTTGAGGTTTCTAATATCGTTTTTTTTTTAAACTGAATAGTTTGCGCGAGAGACACTTCCAAATTGGAAAAAAGTTGGTCCCCCCCCCTCTAACTTCTAAAATAAGAGAATGATAAAACTAAAAAAAATATATGTTGTACATTACTATGCAAACTTTCAACGATATTTGGTTTGAACGAGATCTAGTCAGTAGTTTTTTTTTTATACGTCATAAATCGTAAACCGCAATTTACCTTTCGACGAACTACAAGAACCTTTAAATTATGTTTCTTGATGCTACGGAACCCTTCATGGGCGAGTCCGACTCGCACTTGGCCGCTTTTTTTATTTGGAGTTTATCTTGCTTACCAACTCGTGTTTATTTCCTAAAATATAAAAAAAATATAATAATATATTGCAAGTCTTCTTGTTTCGGTATGAGAGTGATATTAGCTAAATATCCAATAACTACATTACAAACATCCACGCCAGTCAATCAGCGCTACCTGTCGATTTTGTTGGAACTGTTTTTTTTTTTAATGAAAATCCCTCACTGATTCCTAGATGGCGTTGACAAGGAACCGAGGTAATATTTACATTCGTGCTGAAAACTAAACGTTCCTTTCGTTTGATAGATCCTGTTAAGCTAAATTGATTTCCTCAAGTAGTATTCTGTTTCAATCCTACGAATACTCTGGTTTCCTACCGCCCCGGCCGCGGCCACGCCATCCTGGTGTTTCATGAAAACCAAACTTTTTCGTATGCAGCCAGGGGGCTAATTCTCGGGCCGATCTCGATCATTTTGAAATTTTATTTTATTGCTTCTTTTCAAAGGGGGAATGGATAATTGCCTTGACTAATTCATAAACGACCTCTTCGTAAAAGCCTCGACAGCTACGATATACGGACTGGGGGCTAATTCTCGGGCCGATCTCGATCATTTTGCAATTTTATTTTATTGCTTCTTTTCACAACCCCGCACTTTTTCTACGTTTTCCTTATATCGTAGCTGTCGAGGCTTTTACGAAGAGGTCGTCGATGAATTACTCAAGGAAATCATCCATTCTCTCTTCGAAAAGAAGCAATAAAATAAAATTGCAAAATGATCGAGATCGGCACGAGAATTAGCCCCCAGCACCCCTCGAACCACGGGCCTAAAATTATATTCTGAGCCTGCGGCTTAGTAAACCATCTCTGGGGGTCAATAACTAGGATTTTCATTTCATTTCATTACAATTGAAATCAATTGTCAAAGTTGACATTACATGCAATGCAATCACTGCACTGACTGACATAAAAAAAAACAGATCAGTCATTGCATGCAATGCATGCCAATGTGTGTGCTACTATCTATTTTGGGTTAGCTAAGCTATTCTATATTACTCACAACAATAACTTTATTGATTCGACAAAAAACATTTTTTTTTCGGGGAGATTTGATACGAAGATTGGAGGAAAATTCACTGACCTATCTGGCAACCCTAGAACTACCTAGACTGTCATTAGCTAGAAAATCAGAAAATCGACTCTAATGACAAATGACACTCGTCGTAATCGATCGATTTTACTGTTTATTTGTTTAAAACTTGGTTTAAAAGCACAGTGCGCGATTTTCAATTTATTAAATTCCATTTGAACTTCTCAGGAAATGCTACTGCGGCTGGTTGTTAGTTTAGAAAATAAATACGAGTAGTTTAAATATTATTTATTCAGTGAAGTATTTTCTAATCTGTGATAATTTAAACTAAAGATGGTTACTTGGAGGGTGTCTGTAAGAGTATTTGCACTCCTCGTTTTAGCTATAGGATACACTCGGACCGCCCTTGTGAGTACTTATTATTATGTATCTTTAACTGATCTAAAACTCTGATTCTGTTCTTAAGGTACCTACCTACTAACTAGTGTTCCTGTACTTAACTAAATGAGTACCTATTTACCGGCACAGAGATTAATTCTGACCCAAGTTATTAATAAATGCTGTAATCTTCTTGTTTTTCAGCAATCAAAGAATGTGGAGTTTTGGGATGACACAGAACCCTTTGGTCAGTCAAGCCGGCAAGCTGCTGACCTCCGTCTTCCAACTGATGTTGTGCCAAGTTTCTACAGACTGAAGTTAAAAACTGACTTAGAAAACTCAACCTTCACGGGAGAGGTGTCAATCACCCTGAGAGCCAGTAAACAGGTAAAGCAGATTATTTTACACTCCAAGAATCTGAGCATCAGTAATGATGCAAAACTCTCAGAGCAGATTTATGAGAGGGTTGCTATACTGCGCACAAAGCGTGGAGCGGAGAATGATACAACTGATGCAGTGACTACGAATCCAAATGAAAGTTCTAACACTACTGAGACCGATGTTCAAAATGGCACGGAAACTTCAACAACAGCACCAACCGTACCGGTCAAACCAGTTGATACCCAAGTCACCCACAGCGACACAAAGACGGTAAAAATCCTGGATATTATGGGGAGCACCGGAGACCGACTGGTGATCACCCTGGCTTCCAATCTCAAGTCCGGTGTAGATTATATACTGCAGCTGTCATTTTCTGGAAAAATAGAAGACTTGCTTAACGGGTTCTACAAAAGTACTTATGTGAATAAGGATAAAGAAACCAGGTATGTATATCATTGTGCTAATGTATTAGGCGCTGAATGACAACTCCAAACAAAATATTATAAAATGATGATGCCATCAAAGAGCTGATAACCTGTTGACTTCTGTTGATTGTTTTATCATTTTTATCATGGTACTCTAGACAAAAATGCGGAAAAAATTCGTAGCTGAACTACGCCAATACGAGGCTCAAGGGGCATAAGTTATAGTTCGATTGAGGCATCATCATCAGCTTGTAGAAGTACACTGCTGGACATAGGTATCTCCTATACATTTAAAGAACAATTTTGGTCCTTCCCCATACACTGACTTCCATATAGAAGCCACAATAGTAAATTTTTCTATCTAGACCTGAAGTAATATTTGAAAGACGAGGTTAAAGCCGAGTCTTTCCGAAGTGACTGTCAAACTCAAACTCAAACTCAATAATTTTTTATTCATTACGATGCAAGAATCACTTTGAAACGTCTTAAAGCTAGGTGAGTCTAGGTGCCAGTTCCACGCGACCAAGCGTAGAAGAACAGGCAACAAACTACGTCTCGGTTCCTACTGTTTTTTTATATGATCCTTTTACAAATCAAAAATAGTCTAAAATAATAGCAGTGAAGTTCCAGTGTGTCAAGTCTCTCCAAAGTGACCGCACAGTCCTTTTTAGCTAAACAATGCTGATTTTATTTTGGCCGAAACTTGCATCACTATCTTAATTATATTCGCAAGTTTATAACTTCTTTCTGGGACAAGGCAACGTCAAATTGGTGTTTTTGGTGTCTATGGGCGACACGATGCCTGCTTACAATCAGGTGGCACTTAAGCTAGTTTTTTTTTTTAATTTGGCATGGCAACCATCGCTTTTCAAAGCATTGCTTCTTAGGTCTCGCACGTCAGGAATGTGCCCTACGATGCACTGCTCTGTTTCCATCAATTTGAGGCATACAGGCAAATTTTCGGCAAATTTTTATCATCCGCACTTGATGTGCGGGCTGGTTTTTCCGCAAGTAGGCCGCTGACGGGCCCTTTTTGCGTGACCCTTGACACGTGTTGCTCGAACTTTTTTAGGTTCTAAGACACGCCGGTTTCCTCACGATGTTTTCCTTCACCGTTTTGAGAGTACTGGCATAGTGCACATAAATTTTTCGACAGAAAAACTCTTTGGTACACGGCTGGATTTGAACCAACGACCTTCGGATCGGAAGGCGGGGCCGCTACCACTAGACCACCAGTGCTCTCTTGAGGCATACAGATGTTCAGCCTAACGTGCCAGTGATTTCACCGGCACCCACACCTTTCAAACCGAAACACAGCAATGCTGCTTCATGGCAGAATTAGGCATGGTATAGTAGTAGAAAACAATGAAAATATTAACTGGTTTTCTTGTTCGTATAGGACTCTCGCGGTCACTCAGTTTGAGCCCACGTCTGCGAGAGCCGCTTTCCCCTGCTTCGATGAGCCTGGGTTCAAAGCCAAGTTTGAGATCAGTATTGCTCACAGCCAGAACTACACCGCACTGTCCAATATGAAAGTTTCTACCACAGAGCTTATGTAAGTAGCTTACAAATATATTTATTTCACAGCATTTAAAGACGCAGTAAAAAAAAAATTAGCAGTTAATATTAACAATTAATTGCCTAAATATACAGATATTTATTATTTATTTATCTTTTTCGTGCTTTTCTCATTAAAGTATTCCCTATGTTTTTAACTTACATAAGTTTAAATTATTAATTGTTAAACGAAAGAAAGATCCTACTAATAATAAACGCTTAATCGTCGTCAATAATAATATGCAATACAATATTTTATTTTCAGAAAATATCCAATTTGTTCGTAGCACACAGAAATAAGATCTTAAATAACTACAGCCATACTTATAAACGTTATTTAAATTTAATCATTGCTTAAACCTAGCCCTGTCACTGTTTGTCATCAACCCAACGGTAAGAGATGGCAATAGTTTAAGCACTGTTTATCTTTTGACATATTTTTATAAGTAAGGTCACTAATGTTAATAATATATGTGGATGCTTCTGCCTTCATCTGCTTCTTTTTAAATATACACGATTTTATGTCAACAATTATCAGATCTCTCTGACTTTGTAGTCGGAAATTTAGTCAGGCTTCTCTTTTTAATAGTTTTTTTTCTATATTCCAGCCCCGACCAACCGAACTACCAATGGACCCACTTCGAGCGCTCAGTACGAATGTCGACATATCTAGTCGCATACATCGTCTCTGACTTCCATTCCGTGGAGACCTCATACTTGAGCAAAGACAACGTGACCAAGTCCGTCAAGATATGGGCCAGGCCGGAGTTCATAGGCAAAGCAAACTACGCCTTAAACATAACGCCAAAGATCCTAGATTACTATGAAGATGTGTTTGGAGTCCCATACGTTTTGGATAAACTGGATCTGGTCGCTATTCCAGACTTCTCCGCTGGTGCTATGGAGAACTGGGGACTCATTACTTTCAAGTAAGAGAACTAAAAGACATTTATTTACACAAAGAAACTTACAATTAAAAACATATTTACAAAATACACAAGAAACAGTTGAGCTATCTGCAGACCGTTACAAATGATCTAGAGATAGCACAACTGTCAACTGATCCAAATCAGTACCAGACGGAAGCGTCCCCAAGACGCTGACGGCATTGCCACGCTGAATAGCAATGCTTATGCGCTGCGCCAGATACAGTCTTTTTTAAAGTGAATACTTCTTTAGGTTGGCATTTTATATCTTCTTCTTTTTTTCTTTAATTTATAATATAATCTTAGCTCTTGTCGGGGTTTTGATGCAGTTTTCTCCAATTAATATGTAAAGAGGCGGTATGTATTATGGCAATGACATAACAATAATTTATGCTTATCAATCACAAAAAAATACTGCGTAGTATCATAGCGAATAGAAATTAATTCATCAATGTTTACGTCCAATTATCTGTGCGTTATCTCTGAACAAGGTAGGTCTAATTTTGCTTGAACAAGTAATTGACTAGGAAAGTAATGAGTATGGATGTGGATGGATATGTGAGCAGAGGTAGACCAAGGGAAACATGGATGAACTGTGTGAAAGATGACATGGATAACAGAGGAGTGAATTCGAGATGACGGCTGACCGAGGGGAATGGAGGAGGAAAACATGTAGTGCCGACCCCATATAAAGTGGGATAAGAAAGAAAATATATTTATTTGACATAAGTATACGTAAGACAAATGCAATAATACACACAGAACGGACAACTGAAGGCAGGCAGGCTACATAAGAAGGTAATAATACAAACAGAACTGGGCAGAAAACACATAATGCTCAAGAAAACTGGGTCCCAACCAGTCACGTCCTGTGCTGAATGGTTAAAAAGATTATTATGTCAATTGGCCTTGACTCAGCTTTTTGCTGCTTGATAAGGGCAGGAAGAAGAATGTAGGTACTGTCAGTCGCCTGCAAACTCTAATGTTTTGGGATGGATTATGATAAAAAATAAACTTAAATATCTCCCACAGAGAAACAGCTCTACTGTTCGACGAGAAAGATGGAGTACCGAGCGACAAGCAGAACATAGCGATCGACATAGCGCACGAGTTAGCGCACCAGTGGTTCGGCAACCTGGTCACCATGCGGTGGTGGACAGACCTGTGGCTCAACGAGGGATTCGCTACCTACGTCCAGTACTTGGGCGTTAATCATGTTAGTACATTTATAACATTACATTAATTTGTAAGTATACTTACACTTCTTCTTCTTCCTGTCCTTATCCCACTTTATGTGTGGTCGGCACAACATGTTTTCCTCCTCCATTCCCCTCTGTCAGCCGTCATCTCTGCATTCACTCCTCTCTTATACATGTCATCTTTCACACAGTTCATCCATGTTTTCTTTGGTCTACCTCTCAAATATTCATCCACGTCCATACTCATTACTCTTCTAGTCACATGACTTTCATCCCTCCGTATAGTATATGTTGTAAGTATATTTATACATAGCTATAAAATCGCTTCAATAGTTTGTTTTCCAAACTAAGGTTTTGTGGGTGGGTGCGGACCGACAGTTAAGGTAATTAATCTCGGACCTAACAGGGTACACTGTGCCATTACGCTACTGTTCTCACCGGAGCAAGTTGCCCGAAGACCAGAGGCCGCCCTAGACATCCTAGGAGAGACCAAATAGCATAACAGGCGCTCGAGAAGATTGCCTGCCATTGTGAGCACCTATACCATCCTGACAGCTTACTCGGCCTAAACCACAGGAAAGATGGTCAATACGTGCGGAGCTGACTAAGCCACCGGTTTCCTCACGATTTTTTCCTTCACCGTTTGAGAGCAGCATTATGTCCGTAAATTTTTCAAATAGAAAAATCCATAGGTACATGACTACATGACTGAATTTGAACTCACGACCGAACATGAAGATTATAGAATCAAAGTGAAAGTGTATATATTTGCTGAATCAGATGTAGGTATTAATGGTCAGGGTATGTAAAGGTAATAATTTTGACGTCCATTGTAATTCTGCCCTATAAAGGCATGCAATTTTCAATATGTTGTTGTTCAATGTTCTTATTTATTCCAGGTTGAGCCAGAATGGAATATTTTCGAAAGCTTATCGCAAGACAAATTCAACCTCCTTCGTATAGATGCCCGTAAGAACACTTACCCCGTGTCGAGAGAAGTTATGGACGCCAACGAGATAGAACAGAAGTTCGACGACCTATCTTACATGAAGGGAGCCACCCTTGTTAGGATGCTAAACCATACGATCTCAGAAGAACTGTTCCTTAAAGGATTGATGATATACTTGAACGATTGGTGAGATTAGTCGGAGTTTAATCATTCAGTCAATCTATGCATACAGCGTGGTTTTTTGAGAAAAGCGGTGATAGCCAAGTCCGAAACCACGAGAGTTAAGGCAAATTCATGAAACGAGCATGAAAAGATTTTTGAAAAACATAAATATGCCTTTATTGTATAAAACGATGAACGCATGACTCCTTGCACACCTTTTCCCTAACTCTCGTGGTTTCGAACTTGGCCATCACCGCCCTTCTCAAAAAACCACCTGTATAAAAAAAAATCGGTTGTCTGTAAAGTCGGTTTACTGACGATAGTTGAACGTGACAACGTCATACAGCTGTCCACGCGGACGCATCGCTCACTCAAGTAGGAGAGAGACAGATGTCGAACGCTGCCGAACGCGGAGGCCGATTGTGCCTCTTTATCGCTCGTTCCGCGCTCTCGCTTGCACTTCAAGCCTAAAATGGAACGCCACAGAGCGAGGTAACGCCGCATGAGTCATGTTCTTTCGTGCGTGCAGCCGGCTCCATCGAATTATAAGACGTCACGTAAAAAAAGTCGTGTTAGTTACATTATTTCTACCTCAATGAAAATTGGTGGGAAGGTAGCTTAGAACCAGGAAAAGAATAATATGATACTTATTATCCCGAAAAAGTAACGGGTATCAACTTTTACAGGAAGTTCTCTAACGCTGAAGAGAGTGACCTATGGGCGGCCATGGCTAAGGCCACGGTGGCTGACCCGCTCCTCGCCGATCTGTCCATAGTGGAGTTCATGAACTCATGGACCAGGCAGGCCGGCTATCCCGTGCTCAATGTTAATAGGAATTATGAGACGGGCGCGATTGAACTTGAACAGGTTTGTTAAACAACCTTTAAAAAATAAATTAACAAACATTGGGGACAACCCACACAACACTATCTAGCAAAAAACCGGTAGTAACCAAGCCGTAGTTTGTTGCATGTTCTTCTTAGCTTGGTCGCGTGGAACTGGCACCTAGACTCACCTAGCTTTAAGACGTTTCAAAGTGATCCTTGTGATACTGCTGAATAAATACATTTTTGACTTTGAGTAGCACCAAGTTAAGCAGAGCTTGTGCCATAGTACATCCATTGGTCCAATAGGAACCAGATAGCTGATATAATACTGCTTTTAGTAAATACCTACATGCTGAGAATACAATATAACACCCAGACAGAGAACAAACATCTGCGTTCACCACACAAATATTTGTTCTCGGTGGGGATCGAACTCACGATCTACGGCACCGAAGGCAGAGCTACTACTAACTAAGCTGAGAGTCCAGGCAAAAATGCTATTCTATTCGTTCAATTTTAGAGGATCCATTGACCAGATCCAGTGGATCTAGTGAGATTTTTTCTCTAAATATCATTTTTTTATGATTGTTCAAATCCATATCGGAACTAGTGAGATTTTTTTTTCTATAAATAGATCCAATTTTTTATAATGTGGATCTACTGAAAAGTATTATTCTCGCAAGACCCTTAAGCCAGCTCCAATTACAAAAGTGTGGGTGTACGAAAAACTTATTTCTCACTAAATCCAGTAATGGATCTAATAAGACTTTCCGTCGCGTTTAATCTCAGAAGATTTATTGTGGATCTAGTGAGATATTTTTTTATCTTAGATCAGTTTACCAATAATTTGAATGAAATGATGATATTAAAAAAAAAACCTCGGCTTGCCAACCTCTTACTATTGTAGTGTCCTAAAGAAGCTCACATGTGCTACTTACCACTGTTTGTAAAATTAACACCTCACTTACCATTGTGTTCACAATAAATCTATTGAGTATTAATAAACCGTGCTTTTCAATTCCAGAGGCTATTCTCAGTTTCCCAGCAAACATACCAGGCCATGGTGGATCAACTATGGTACATTCCCGTTAGCTACACGTCTCTTGACGTGCCAGTTGGCAATTGGAGCACTAAACCTAAGACATGGCTCAAGAACAGAATTAGTGCTGTGCAAAGCGATCTCAACGCTACACAACCACTCTACGTCAATGTCGGTGCTATCGGTACGTACTACTTTCCATCCTAAGGTTGCCTGGAAGAAATCGCTTTCAGCGATAAGGCCGCCCATTGTGCTTTACTTGATTACGCTGTTACTTGTGATGTATCCTTGTGTACAATAAAGTGTTATCTATCTATCTACGTAGAAACTTGGCCTAATTAAATAAATAGTTTAGGTGGCAGTTTTGTGCCAGTGGAGTGCCTCTTCAGATATTAAGAAAGTGGTCATCTTGGATATGCTTGCAGTTAGTTGCTCACAATCGTCAATAGATGGCAGGAGCAGTCACATATTGAGTTTATGTTTAACTATTGAACTCGGGGTGAAATAATCATTTTCTTAAAATGAATCCTAGCTAGATCAATTTATCGCCCCCGAAAACCCCTGTATACTAAATTTTGTGAAAATCGTTGGCGCAGTTTCCGAGATCCTAAATATATACAGGGTTATTCATTATTAGCTGCAAATACTCAGGAAATAGGTTCAACAAATAAAATAAAAAATATTTATGAAATGATTTTTTTTAAGTTTTGTTATGAAAATCCCGAGAAAATCGATAAAGGAATCATTGGCGCCTGACCTATTTTGACCTTTGATCCGCGCCCGCGCGCCGTGAGTGACACTCTGCGTTCAGTCACCGCCTGGGTGGGTCATCGTCCTGTTCTCCATGGCAATCATTATGCAATAGCCGTAAAGAAATTAATAAAAATAAAATTTTGATACAAAAACTTGAAAAAATTTTTGATCAAATTTAAAAAAAATAATTTCATAAATATTTTTTATTCTATTTGTTGAACCTAATTCCTGAGTATTTGCAGTTAATAATGAATAACCCTGTACATATAAACAAGATTTTCTCGTTTAAGGTTGTTCGATTCCGATACAAACTGAATTTACACAACTATGGGCAAACAAAGTATAAATGTACACTGAAATAGCTGTAATAGAATTTTACAGTGGTCTTTATTGCCGGCCAGTTATATAAAGTTGGAGAAAACTGTAGGATAACAGAAATATTAATAAAAAACCAAAAAAGTAATTTTTTCGTCATTCTTTCTAACGGGTACTAGCTTTTAGCATAGAGTCAATTTTGTACATCACTGTTTCAAAATAGACGTAAAAGTCTGTTAGTTTTTTTTCTGAAGCCCCGACTGCCACGACCAACGGCTGACACTCCAACTTTATATATCTGGCCGGTATTAAGGACCACTGTAAAAGCCTATTACAGCTATTTCAGTGTACATTAATACTTTATTCGGCCATAGTTGTGTAAATTGAGGGTGCGTTTTGCTGTCGGAAAGTGCGCCTCTCAGTAAGGAGTGGGCTTGCCCGGAATGTAAGAAAAAGACACGGCGAGGTGACAACAGTAGCACCCCTGTCAGGAGCGTCTGCGGGAGCATTGCGCAGGACGCCGTGCACTCCCGTGGGATCGCCGTCACTGCCTCTGCCGTCGCTGATGCCGTGGCAGCCGCTACCACCAGCATTACCCCCACCCCACCACCTTCCGCCGCCGCCACCACCACCGCCGCCCCCCCGCCGGGAAGTGAGGTGTCCTTCGCCGCGGTGGCCGCCAACGCCTCCGCCGCCGCCGAGGGCGTGCAGATGCTGCGTCGCGAGCTCGCCGAGTACGCAGCCGACTTGCGCGTCATGCGGCGGGAGATGGAGGAGCACCGCGTCGTCGTGACGGGCGTCGCCGCGCGCATGGACGGGATCGAGCAGCGACTGCTGATGCTGGAGACTGCACCACCCGCCGCACCCGCGCCTTCGTCCGAGGTTGCCGAGCTCGAGCGCACAGTGGCGCTGCTGAGGCAGGAGCTCGCCGACCGCGACCAGGAGGCGCTGCTCTCCGACCTGGAGATCGGGCAGCTCCCCGAGTCGTCGGGCGAGAACGCCGTGCACGCTGTCACGGTGCTGGCCGCCAAGCTGGGAGTCCCGCTGGAGGAGCGCGATGTGGTGTTCGCGGAGCGCGTGGGCGCCGCGCCGCCTCCGCCGGGCCGCGAGTCGAATGGAGGCGCGGGTGCACGCCCGCGCCGCCTTGTGGTCCGCCTGGCGCGGCGCTCGCTGCGCGACGACCTGATCCAAGCCGCGCGCGTGCGCCGCACGCTGACCGCCGCCGACGCCGGCCGCCCTGACGCCGCCACGCCGAGCGGGCGCATCTATGTGAACGAGAGGCTGACCCGCGCCAACGGGACGCTGTTCCACCGCGTCCGCGAGGAGTGTCGTAGGCTCCAGTGGCGATTCTTTTGGACGAAGCGAGGCCGCATCTTTGCGCGGCAGGCCGAGGGTAAGCCTGCCTTCCAAGTAAGATCAGAGGCCGATGTCGCGCGGGTTTTTGGAGTCTGTCCTGTTTGAGTTCAGCTCTGATCTGGAAGGGAAGGGTTAATTTAGTTATAAGAAAAGAACTACAATATGTGCTAATCTATATTTATGTGCTTATAATTTGTATGTTTCTATGTAGGTGTTGTATGGGAAATAGTCTACCACTTTTAAACTTTATGTGTTATTTGTTAAGTTTTGTTCAAACATGTAATTATTTTTATATAATTACTAAATTACTTAATGCCAAAAAAATATATATATTAAATGCAATCATTAGCAATCACTTGTCTGTAGAGGAACTGAAGTATATAGGAATAACTAGTTTGTGTAAACTTAATTACCTCTTTGTTAACATAATAATAATATGGCTTATGGGTTTGTGGAATATCAATTCATTTAACAATGGTTAATACACGCCACTTAAGAGTTGGTTTATTTAATGCAGGCTCTCTAAATACGGGACATGATGAGTTTATTGTCGCTGTAGAAGACATAGCGCCAGACATTATGGCCATCAACGAGACCTGGCTAAGGGCGGGACAGGACGAGAGGGCCCCGAAACTGCCAGGTTACCGGTTACGCCATTCTCCGCGGCCTGATCGTATGCGCGGGGGCCGCGGCGGGGGAGTCGGCTTTTATATACGTAAGGGCATAAGTGCACGTGCATGTCCCCACCCCACAACGTCCTCTGTTGAGCAGATGTGGCTGCAGATGAATGTAAGTGGTGTTCATCTCATTATAGGAACAGCATACCGACCTCCTTGGCAGGACGTCAGCATGTTTCTCGATGCGATCACCGAATCAATATCATCATTTACCAAATGTGACAAGATGATTTTGGTTGGTGACCTGAATATAGATCTTTTTGATGACAACAATAGTAAAGTTAAAATGTTTAATGAGTTTCTCCACTGCCTAAACTTAAACCAGGTAGTATCCGAACCCACCCACTTTACCGAGCACAGCCAGACCCTGATCGATGTCGTATGTACTGATGCCCATGTTCGAAAAGTCATTGTTAATCACATTCCAGACTTGGGAGGCCACGCGATGATTCTTACAGAATTTAATATCAGGCAAATAAAGCCCCCACCCCGTCTCGTCACATACAGGCCCTTAAAAAGCATCATAATGGATTTCTTTACCCATGACCTCAGCAACCTTCAGTGGAACTTTTTCGTGAGCTCAGCAGACGTTAACACTTTGGTGGAGGGGTTGACGCATTTTGTCACAATATTATTTGATCTCCATGCGCCCATTAAAATAAAGAAATTTAAGGACCCACCACACCCCTGGATCACTGACACAGTCAAAATGATGATGAGCATCCGTGATGATTACCATAAACGACATAAAGTGCTCAAAACAGTTGCCCTTAAAAACTGCTACAAGGAAATGAAGCATCTGGTTATTGCAGCCTTGGAGGCCGAGAAAAGAGCCTATTTTACCCAGCATATAAATAATAACATCAAAGACTCTAAGAAGCTATGGAAAAATTTAAAAGACACAGTACTACCTAATAAAAAGCAGACAGCTGAACTTCCGCCCCAATTTGACAACCCTGACCTAGTAAATTCTCATTTTCTTAATGTACCTGGAGATGAGCACGTGTCTATCTCGCAGCTCACTTTTTACGAACACCACAGGTTTCATTCTGAGACTTTTTCGCTTAATCCTGTAAGTGAGGACATGATTCTGTCAAATTATTCGTAGCTTAAAGTCTAACGCACAAGGTGTTGATGGCATCTCACTAGATATGCTGGCGCTGACTTTGCCTCAATCCCTTAATTCAATAACTGCAATAGTGAACAAATCTATAATGAGCGGAGTTTTCCCTGAGAGCTGGAAGGTTGCTGTTGTGAAACCTTTACCTAAGAATAGTAATCCTTGCTCTTTTCAGGACTTGAGACCTATAGGCCTCCTACCATGTTTGTCAAAGGTTTTGGAAAAAGCAGTGAGCATTCAACTCACCAAGTATCTGGAGGAGCATAGCATTCTCCCACAGGCTCAGTCTGGATTTCGCAAAGGCCATAGCACATCAACTGCTCTCCTCGATGTAGTAGACAACTTGCTGAAGGCTCAAGATCAAGGGTTGAGCAGTATCCTGGTGCTGCTCGATTTCTCACGCGCATTTGATTCCATTAATGTCCCACTTCTCTTATCCAAACTTGCCTTCTATGGTTTTGATGCTAGAACAGTCAAATGGTTTCATAGTTATTTGGAAAATAGGAAGCAGTTTGTTGAATTGTGTATGCCAAATGGGGCTAAGGTGCAATCTGCTCTGCAGCCTGTCCCTCGTGGGGTCCCACAGGGATCTATACTGGGACCCATTCTGTTTGTCCTCTATAGTGCGGATATAATTAAAAGCCTCACCTATTGTAGTCATCATCTTTATGCTGATGATTTACAGCTATACATCTCATTCCGGCCTCCCAACCTGCTTGACACTGTAATAGTACATTGTTACCCGAGTGTTGAAAGTCACGTTTTTTGAGTCCCGAGACGGGTTTGGCGCCAGAGCGTAGCGAGGGCGCCAATGGAGCTTGAGGGACTTAAAAGACTTTCATCCGAGGTAAACACTGTGCTTTTCATTACGAATACAAGGAAAGTAACAATAAAAACATGAAAGAAAAATTTGTGAAAATGAAGATTGAATTGCCGCCTTCCCGGTTTTTTTTTTATTTTTCTCTGGCGGGCCTTCGGCTTCGGTTCGCCAGCATTATTCAGCCAAAATTGTCATTTTCATAATTTAAAAAATGGTAAATTGTTTGCTCAAATCTATGTTATTTTAAAGAAATAGTTGAACGTACGAGTACGAATATAATAATTAAGCCGTATAAGGAATCAACACACGAGGATAGTAGGCAGTGCTAATTTTTATCATATTTTTTATAAATATTGTTGACATGGATGATATATTAATAAAGTAATTTAGAAGATATATTATTTATTTAATACTATCTTTATGTTATTTAAATTTAAATTTTACATTGCGCTCTAATTAGACTTTTTAAACTTCATACCGTTGTAATGGGTTTCCAACCTACTTGCTGAATAAAAAGTTGGAATTTGGTTGAACAACCTCCTTGCAGTTAGAAAGACTTTAGAAAGTTGGAACATGGTTGAATAAAATAGAACTTGTTTTATTTTATAATTTGACAGCTGTCAGTAGAAAGCGATTCTCCCTAGGGCTGAAAGTTTTACTTTCAATTAGGCCCCTCAGGCAACTTCAGACCTACTTTCAGAGTATGAGCAATGAAAATAAAATAAATGAGGATTTGGCTCAGGTATCTGACTGGTCAAGATCTAATTCATTGATCATTAACCCCAAAAAATCTAAATTTATGCTGATGGGTAGCAGACACAATATTCAAATGCTTCGAGATATCTCAATTAATATTAAGGTAGATGGTGAAACTGTGGATCAGGTATCAGAGGCAAAAAACCTTGGGCTCACTATGGATAGCGGTCTGCGCTTCGAGAAACATGTAGCAGATGGTGTGCGCAACTGCTTTTATCGGTTGAAGCTGCTATACAAAATTCGCCCTTACATCAGTGAAGCAGTCAGAGTGAATCTATGCGAGTCCCTTGTACTCTCTAAACTTAATTACTGTGATGTTGTTTATGGGCCATGTCTGCTGGGCAAAACAGAGAAGCTGATCCAACGGGTTCAGAATGCCTGTGCCAGATTCTGTTTCCATATCCCACCACGGTCTCATGTTACTCCCTTTTTGAATACATCAAACTTACTGAAGATGATTGAGCGTAGAAAGTTGCACCTGGCAGTGCTGCTCTTTGGGGTCATAAACAGCGGATGCCCCAAGTACCTCAAGGATAAGTTGGTGTGGGCGCAGGGGCAATCCAGGTTCCCCAGTAGATCCTGCACTTTTGTGTTTGCCACCCCAAAGCACAGATCAATGGCATTCCGAGGGTCTTTTAGATTTGCTGCATCCAGGTGCTGGAATGTTATACCCCCGCCCATACGTATCCTGAAAACCATCAATACTTTTAGGCTATCGCTCAAAAAACATCTCTTTCAATTACAAATCACAAAATAATACACGATTCCTACCAAGCAATTTCTTGCAACTAGGTAGATAGGTAGGCGCATGGACATAACTACCTACTTACCTACTTCTCATAAATCATAAATCTTAAAATAGACAAACCTTAGCTGGTTTATAAGTACGATGTGCCGCTTGGGAGCTACGCTTAGGCAATTTCTTTAGTGTTATATTGTCGTCTTCATTTCAGTATAGTTTTAGAGTCGATATATTTTGGTAAACTTCTTTTTGGGCAGCTCTTCTTCGCTCTAAGTACCAGACATTTGATTTTACGCACTACACTTTCATTGTTAGTTGCCTCCCATATCGAGCAATTAAAAATAACACAACAAACAAACACAACACTTTTCCTTCATGAGTTTCCATGCATTTTTGTTTCAGTCCCGCAGGCTCGGTCGGCCATTGCACTTTTCTTTTCACTTTTCGGTTCAAACATTTTCTGCCCGCCCGGCTGGTGCCTAATGCTCATTGGCCGACAACGCGGCGTCTATCGGGAACGACCAATAAGCGGTTTGAACACCCGAATGTCATTAAATTGACCAGCGGCGTGCCCGCGTTTTAAAGTCGATTGCTTGTTAGATCTCTCCAATCTCATCCCGATAGATGTCGCCAAAACTCAGACAACAATATGCTAATATTTTTTCTTTTTTTTCCCTACAATTACAAGCCATTTAGCTATAGAAATGTAGGTATATAATTAGGTTTAGTTTGCAAGCATTTACCCTGCTCCTTTTTGTTTTTGTACCATTTTATTATTTTTCATGTACTTTTCTGTGTTTTTTCTTTAGTTTGTAAGTATTCTGTAATTATAATTCCGTGATGTGACCCGCTCTAGGCCTTGGCAGAATACCAGGGTTGCACTGTGTAGTGTCACGCCATGTGACCTACACGGTGCGACAAATACTGAGCCAGGGACCTAATTGACTTTGCGTTATCATTATCACTTATTATTTGTATCATTTTTGGTCAATAAACATATTTTCTTTCTTTCTTTTCTTTCTTTCTTTCTAAATTAAGTTTGTATGGAAATCGTACCCCCTTAAAGGTATAAGATATTATTTCAGGATATTACAGAGTGAACTACGATCAAAAGAACTGGCAGCTTCTAAGCTCTGCTCTTCTCTCTGGCGCCGTCCAGTCTCCCATCACGAGGGCACAGCTCATAGAAGACGCCTTTAACTTGGCCAAGGCTTCCAGCTTGGATTACACCTATGCGCTGGGTCTAACCACGTATATCAGAAACGGAGAGGATTCCAAGATAGTGTGGAATCAAGTGCTCGGCAATATGGCCTTTTTGAAGTTCAAGATAAAGGATGTACCTGGATACGAACACTTTTTGGTAAGTTTCATTCTTTAGAAAGTGCCGAAAGAATGACTGAATGAATGAGTCTGAGTTGAGCATCAAATAGTGTTAACAAGTGAAGATTAAAAAAACTTAAGAAACCGACCTCAGCTTGAAGAAGTCCACTGCTGGACATAGGCCTCCCCTACACATTTCCAGGAAGAACGATTCTGAGCTCTTTCCATCCACCGACTTCCCGCGATCTTAACTAACGTCGGTCCATCTGGTGGGTGGGCGCCCTACTTTTCGTCTTCCGGATCGTAGTCAAACTGCCAAACTGCTGAACCGATTTTGATGAAATTTCTATGGGACCAACCTTTCAGATAACAAAATTAAGTATTTTTTCAAATCGGTTCATCATTAGCGACTTATATTACAACAAACATTAAAAAACAACAGACTTGAGAACCTTTTTAGGGTTCCGTAGCCAAATGGCAAAAACGGAACCCTTATAGATTCGTCATGTCTGTCTGTCTATCTGTCTGTCTGTCTGTCCGGCCGTGTCACAGCCATTTTTCTCCGAAACCATAAGAGCTAGACTGATGAAACTTGGTGAGTAGATGTATTCTGTGAACCGCATTAAGGTTTTTACACAAAAGTAGAAAAAAAACTATAAATTTTGGGGGTCCCCAGTCCCCATACTTGAAACTGAAACTCAAAAATTATATAGGATAGGTCTTCAAAAATGATGTTGAGGTTTCTAATATAGTTTTTTTTTAAACTGAATAGTTTGCGCGAGAGACACTTCCAAAGTGGAAAAAAGTTGCCCCCCCCCCTCTAACTTCTAAAATAAGAGAATGATAAATCCAAAAAATATATATGTTGTACATTACTATGCAAACTTCCAACGATATTTGGTTTGAACGAGATCTACTCAGTAGTTTTTTTTTTATACATCATAAATCGTAAACCGCAATTTACCTTTCGACGAACTACAAAAACCTTTATATTATGTTAATTGATGCTACGGAACCCTTCATGGGCGAGTCTGACTCGCACTTGGCCACTTTTTTTATTATTTGTAGTTGGTTAAAAAATAATGTATCTATTATCTGTCAAATTGTGAATGGTTTTTGAAAACCGTTACCAAGTTTTTGATACCTACATGCTACGGTCGTGACTCGTGAGGATAATTAAGAGGGTAGTCAGAGCTTTATGGATGTTAATTTCAGGAATACATGCAACTAATACTGAAGAAGCAGCTGGAAAAGCTGAACTACGGTCTCGACAAGCCGAAAGACGACAACGAAGCCTTCCTGATAGAAGTCCTGCTGATGTGGGAATGCATAGTGGAGTCGCCGCGGTGCTTGGCCTGGACCAAGAGCCAGTTCGAATCCTGGACAAGCCAAGAGGACCCGATGACTAATAACCCGTGAGTTTAGTTTATACAAAATAGACATACAACTTTTGTTGCCTAACACTCGGATCCATACATTACGACAGGTCTTATGATCATAACTTTCTCTACTCTCATCGCTACGTTTTCTTTCACACCGCATTTATTTTTTATCACGTGATTAATAATACTAGCAGTTGGTGCTCGAGCTTCGCTCGGTATTTTTTTTTTTGGTAAACTGTTGTTGTGAATTATATTTAAATATGAATTACTTACATTCTGATTAAATAATAATATTTTTCGATCTTACCGACATTAATAATAAACTCCACTACTTGTCAATAGATGGCGTTCTCTGTCCCACTAAATCATGACTTAATCAACAGATGGCGCTAGGAGTTATGATTTTATGATAAAGTTGATTATTTACTTTACGATTAAGGGGTCATTTTCTAAAAATGAATCCTAGCTAGATCGTTTTATCGTCCCCGAAAACCCCTGTATGCTTAATATCATGAAAATCGTTGGCTCAGTTTCCGAGATCCTAAATATATATATATATATACAAGATTTTCTCGTTTTCCAGCATTCCAAGCTACCTACGTTCAGTGGTATACATGACAGCGGTCCGCCATGGTGGCAGACAGGAATTCAATTTCCTGTGGAATATATTCAAGAACTCGACCGATCCCAACGTACAGAACCTTGTCATCAGCGTGCTACCGAGCACTAAGGACGAATCGCTCATTTCCTCGTAAGTATATATTTTTGTTGTTGTTGTGAGTTGAAGTGGCAATGGGCAGGTCATAAAGCTCGTAGAACCGAAAACCGTTGGGGAATAAAGGTTTTCGAATGGCGACCACGAACCGGAAGACGAAACGTTACCACCACCAGATGGACCGAAGATTGTTAAGTCGGTGGATGGAAAGGGCTCAGAATCGTTCTTCCTGGAAATGTGTAGGGGAGGCGTAATTAAAAACTTCTATAGGCTGGTTTGAGTATTTTTTGAGGTGAAAACCAATGAACTAGGGACACTGGCTCGTCATCTGTCACGTAACCGACAACTTCGGCAAAGATCGGAAAACTTAGCCAAAAGTCGGGGGGGGGTTCAAGTTTTCACTTCCGTTGTCATAAGCGGAATGCCAAGATTTTTTTTAGTTGTAAGTGATTTGTTATGTTAGATAAATAAGGTTGCAGTCTTCTCTGTGTTTGTTCTCTGTCTGGATGTCGTTGTCCTCAATATTATTTATTTATAGTTTGTATTTCGATTATTTTAAATATATATTTATTTTTTCCAGTTTACTAGAGAAAAGCTTGAGTGAGATCCCGATGCGGTATGCCCTAGGCGCTTGGGGCGTGGGTTCGCGTGCCGGCAAGCAGATTGCACAGCAGTTCCTATTAGACAACTTTGATCGCATCTACTCGCGCTTCGGGGAACTTGACTGGACCACGTTCAAGGGTGTCATACAGGCAGCGTTCAGTTCCATCACCACGCAATATGAATTGGATCGAGTAAGTACATTATCGTCTTTGCAAATAAAATCTCTCATGAGACACTTTTGGTGAAAATCACTTTTTCGTTTTTTTGGTTGGCTACTTAAATGGGCCACCGTCTGCAAATACTCTTATGTGAATATCTTATTGTTTGAGTAAGATATAAAGTTAATTCAAGATTTTATTGTAAAAAAAAAGGTGGGTAGTTTTCATCGTTTTTTTCGGTTAGTTACATTTTACACATAAGAGATATTAAAATTGCAACGACGATATATAGTATTTTTGACGTGACAAACGTCTTATAATTCGATGGAGCCGGCTGCACGCACAAAAAAACATACGTTATGCGGCGTTACCTCGCTCTGAGGCGTTCCATTTAAGGCTTGAAGTGCAAGCGAGAGCGCGGAACGAGCGACAAAGAGGCACGCACGGCCTCCGCGTTCGGCAGCGTTCGACATCTGTCTCTCTCCTACTTGAGTGAGCGATGCGTCCGCGTGGACAGCTGTATGACGTTGTCACGTTCAACTATCGTCAGTAAACCGACTTTACAGACAACCGATTTTTTTTTATATAACTAATTGAGCAACAAGCATATGGCCCACCTGATGTTAGTAGTAACCTATAACAAAGCATTGCTTCATAGATCACGCCCGAATCGATTTTTATTTTATTTCCAATCTGGGTATTCTACTCAATAAGGAAATGTATAACTATGGTTGTCTCATCATTCTCTTGTCCTTGTCCCACTTTATGTAGGGTCGGCACAACAGGTTTTCGTTCTCCACTCTCCTCTATCGCCGTCATTTCAACAGTCACTACTTTCTTACCCATGTCATCCTTCACACAGTCCATTCATCTTTTCTTTGGCCTACCTTTACTTCTATAATCATCCACATTCATATTTTTATGGTGTAATCGTCTGTTTACTATATTTGTTTGCAGTTGAAGTCGTTCGCCCTTAAAAACAAGGAAAAGTTACTGCCGATGTCCCAAAGTCTTCAGATGCTGGTGGACGGTGCCACTAATAACATCAGCTGGAAGAAGAAACATGGCCGCGACATCACCCAGTGGTTTGAAGACTATGTCACGGGTATGTCTACACTACAGTCATTGACCTACATAATCTATTAACATAACATAAGTTTCAAAAACTTATGAAACCTCATGCATAAACTTCTCGTGATATTTACGTCATCGGTGCATCGGATATAAACCTTTTTTTATGCAACTAGCTAATGGAACAAGCATATGAACAAACTGTTAAGTGGTAACCATCGCCTTTAACAAAGCATTGCCTCGTAGGTCACGCACGTCATGAACGTGCCCTATGATGCACTTCCCTGCGTCCATCAACTTGAGGCATACAGAGCGTTCAGCCTCACATGCCAGTAATTTCACCGGCACGCACACCCTTCAAACCGAAACACAGCAATGCTGCTTCACGGCACAAAAAGGAATGTTGGTAGTACTTCCCTGGACGAGCCCTTCTTAAAACGCTCTACTACTGCTAACTTAAATAAAAGAGTGCAACATCCAACATTTTTTTTTCCAACAGGAAAACTGTCAGCTGATGGCAGCACTAGACTAACTCCGGAAGTGACCGCAGCGCCGGAAGTAACCAGCGCCGCGAACGAGAGTGTAGTCAACACAACTACTGTAAATAATAGCTCCGTCACCAGCCCGACTAAATAAATTATCTTTAGCCTTCCCTTGCCAAAGAAAAGGGGAACCCTGCCATAGTGCCTCTTTAGAAACAAGAAGGTAAAACTGATATCATATCGAATTGAAGGCGTTGACAGTTGCTAAGATGGTTCTAAAATCTACAAAGCAGGTTTGAAGTTTTAGTTTCTTTTATCTAGAGCTTAAGTATACTAAAAATGTGTAGGGCAGTTGCATTTGTATGGTTTACATTTCGTAATTTTCAAAATTAGTTTGTGTTTTAATCTGGTAGACATTTTGTTGATCAAATATCTTCTGTCTTCTTCTATCTAATCACACATGTATAGTTCGGCCGTTCAGAGAATGTGTTTGACAGTTTGATCAGTTATTCACAGTTAGTCACATAGTTAGTACAGCACTACAAATATAAAGCGCTGACATAACCTTGTAATAGCGCAGTATAGATTTAGAAAAATATTGTATAACAAGTTATTTGACACTCAGTTTGGCACAAAATTATAAAATTCATTGATTATTGATATAATAATGTTGTTTTAATGCTCATCAATTGTTAAAACGGTAAACAACCAGCAAAAATATTTTTATCGTAACTGCAACGCCATTACAAAGTTACGTCGTCAGTTCAATCGCGACGTGTCAGGAACGCATTCTCTGAACGGCCGAACTATAATAGCAGAATCGAATCTGTAGTAGTAGAGCTTTTTGTGCCCGCGAAGTACTGCCACCATGCCTATTTTTTCCGTGACGCAGCATCGCTGTGTTTCGGTTTGAAAGGTGTGGGTGTCGGTGAAATTACTGGCACGTGAAGCTGAACATCTGTATGCCTCAAGTTGATGGACGCAGGACACTGCATCGTAGGGCACGTTCCTGACTTGCGTGGCCCTCAAGGCAATGCTGTATAATATAGATTAAGGCACCTTTTAACATCAGTTAGGCCTGCATCTCCAGTAAATAAAGTAACTCCACAGGACATTATGCTTGTTTGATCAGTTAGTTGTATAAAAAAACTACCAAACAAATGCAATACAATTTAAATTATGAAGCGTGATTATATTTTGCTGGCAACTGTTGTACACATAAGTTTTATTATTTGATCACCGTACATATTTAGAGGATTTATTTACTCACTAGGCTCATTTTTATGGTCGGGCCCGTTTGGCCGAAAATTACCCTCGTCAAAATCTCTGGCTATTGTAAATATCTTACTGCCATAGTAAGCGATAGTAAGATTGATATTTGACATTATATTAAAAAACTATTATTTAGGATAAACGGTAGCACACTTCGCGTTTCGCAGCTGTTAGCAAGCTGCTTTGTAGCCGATACGAATTCAATCTTATTCCGTTTGGAATGCCAAATGCACCTAATTTCATATTGGCACTTGAGCACGGACCATCCGTGGATTTTAAAATTGTTTATGGATAAAATCTATGAAATCTAGATGGGAAGTACGATTATATTGTAACTTTTCGATGTAAAATTATTAAATAATTTGTAATATCTCTGTAGGGCATCTAAATTATTTACAAATTTGCCAAATTCCGATAAGAACATAATGGAAACAAAAACAATGCGTGGTACTTATTCTAGGTATAATATTAGTGGTAAACATAATTGCATTATTTATTTATATAGTAAATAATAAATGTCTACTAATGCCAATAAAGAGCTGTGTTCTCGAGCCATTTTAAAAAGTACTAAATAATATTTTTATTAATATGTACATCACAGTAATTTTAATTATAATTATTATTAAATGTATTAATGTTATTTATGTAAAATATACTTCAGTAATAAGTGGTAGCATACATTTATTTACACAAAGAAACTTACAATTAAAAAAATATCTACAAAATCGGTCTCAATTTTTAAATGTTTTTTTTTTATTTATATTAAGACATTCCTTTCTAAATATTTATCTGCTCTTGTCTACTTATGTCGTATTGTGTTGTTGATTAAATAAGCGTAATATAATTACATAATGTTCCTATCAAATGATTATCTCGAATTAATAAGATCTACTCTTTCTTATTTTAACTTTGTTTCCATAGTTTTTAAAATTGTTGCATGTTTTTTTGAAGTATTTGTTGAAAATAAAGATTTTAGTACATAATATTGTGTTTGCTTATCATTGTTTTTATAAACAGTGGTTCATTTTGTTGAGTTTCATGTTTTAGTAACTGAAGGCTTATTCTGAGTTGTAACATAACTTTGTCGTTAGCTAACTTTTCGTTAGCGTATTCGTAAGTCCTGATTTTGTATGTAGAAACGATGAGTGCCTGGGTACTATGCCGGGATTGCGAAAATTAATGATTTTACGTTGCGTTCGTATAACATTAATTAATTTTCTTGTTTGAAATATTTACTAATCGCCTTCGCTAACAATAAAGCATTTTGCGTTAAGCTAACGATAAAATGATGTTCAAAGTCGGAATAAGCCTGCTTGGACGATCTTGTTCTTAGCAAGCGAGAAGAAGCACTCATTCATAGTTCATACGATATTGCCGTGTCGTAGGTAAATGTCGTTAAAAATCATTAAATTAATCTGCGACTTTTCTTAGATACTTTCACTTGGGAACAACAAATAAAAAACTGTCGTGGGGCTGAAACACAGGGCTAATCGAGACGCAATATAAAAGTCTGTCTAAAATTGTGTCTGGAATCGCCGGTCTAGTTACAGCAATTCAACGTCGTCCTTACCGCATCAAAGCGTTCAAGGTGGCGATCAGTGAAACGCTGTCAATAAGACAGCGGTATTTGACAGCGTTTTTCACTGAAAGCCACCGCAGAACGCTTAGATGTGTGCAAAACATAAGTGAAGTTCCATAAAATACTAGTCTTGTTTGAATTCAATGTTCAGAATCTCTAAATTCGAAAGTTTTCCAAGTTGTAATCATTCGTATCTTCCCTACTCCATCTGCGCATCAGTACTGCGCACGTATGACATGACAGCCCCAAAATCGATATTCTGCTTGTAAACATGCTCTGAAACTGGGCCAAACACTCGTTTTTATACATCACCCGATTTTTGTGTAATTATTTACTTAGCCTTTGTATTGTCTAGTTTTGGTAATCTTTATTATGGATACAGCTAATGTAGGATATTCGTACCACTTGCCCACTGGTGGTTGGAACAATAAGATTCGGAATACGTTGTCACAATTCAGTGATTTGTTCAGTGAATTTAATAAGTACATCGCACCCGCATATCATCATGATCGCTGTGAAAGGTATGAGTTTATAACTTTTATTTTTATTACATCGTTAGTCAGTATTGTTAGGTTTGATGCTAACAAAGTTACGTCGTAATAACTGCGTCTTTTATTCTCCACTACGTAATAATTGCTGGGTTTCTTGGCTCGCTTAGCTTCTTCCCCTTAGACAATTAGCTTCTTCCCCCATCAGCTAATGATTATTTAATACTTTTTCTAGTGTTCTCCATTTGTATTCAAATTTGTTGAAGAAGTTTCATATTAATAAAATATTTTTTACAAAAAATGCTTACCTACGTAATAAATATTTTTGCTATCTAACAAATAATAAAAAAAATTACCCTCTTTTTATGAAACAACGGGATATTTACCATGATTACATTTTGAGTTTTGACTTCAGATATTTCGGTACAGTTGCATGCACCATGATCACGGTTGAACTGAAACTGCATGCAACTGTGGCGAAATAATTATCGGAAGTCAAAACTCAAAATTTAATCATGGTCAATAACCCGTTGTTTCATAAAAATTGTGTTAAAAACCATGATAGTTTAAGTCCCTGTTCTCCCCAATATTTAATAAAAATATATTTCTAGGTCTGTCCAGATGCGGGTGTACTCTATGCACAAAGGGGAGTTCGTCATGGTTTTTATAGCGTTTTTTGCTTGCTTCGGTCTGGGTGTCTTCATAGGATTAGCTGGTAAGATTTTATTAAATTTCGTATTCTAAAATACTGGTAGGACATACTTGTCGTGTTTTAAAAACCAATAAGCTACTTAAGTCCACAATGATAATAGTACTACCAGGACTATCGGTGAGCCTTCTTGCAACCGGTTCCGTAACCACACGCGCATAGCATACAATGTTTATTTTAACATCGTTTGGGGTTGGAAATGTACAACACTATGGTCAAATTGAATTGTTTTGACTTTACCCCTACCTTCTTTTTTAAAAAAGATGCTGACAAGAAAGTAATGTTGTCTTTAAAGTGGCTCGCTTCGCTCACTACAATGTTTTTCTTTACAAAAGATGAATTATAAAGGGTGAGGGTGACAAGCATGGTAATGCAGCCAGCACCTTTAATTTTCTTTATATCTAAGTAAGTTAAGTTCTACGATACAAAAAAAAAAAAAATTTTAATAAAAAGTAAAATTTTGTCAAATGTAGTTGAGTCACCTTTCTTGTTAGAAAGCACCTATTTCCACTGTCCCCGTTTATCTTCTCGCAAAAAAAAAACGTTTTGGACGCCTATTTCAAGTACGAACTATAGAAAAAACATGTTCTTAAGTAGAGCATGCGAGGTTTACAATGATACTTTTTCAGATATTGATATTTTCAATGTATCATTGCCCAAATATCGCCGAGACGTTATGTTTTGCATTGCCAGTAAATAAATAAATAGGTAATTTTTATTAATTGTTTAAAGTAAATTGGTTCTTTATTTAAAGTTCTTACTATGTTTTTTTTTTGTTATTAGTATTAGTTCTGTTCACAGCTATTTTGTATCACCTAATTGAGGAAACTTCATTGGTTTATGTGTTTTTATATCATATTTCTTATAATGCTATTGTACTGTTTGTTTCCCAAATAAAATAAAATAAAAAATAAATAGATACAATTAAGCATTAAATATTTTTTATTCCATTTTATTAAACGAAAAATCTGAATTTGAATTTCGAGAAAGAAGACTCCAAACACATATTTTCCAGGACCATCGCCAACCATGACAACATCAATCTCGGCTAGTACAATCCTGTCCAACACTAGCCACATATACGAAGGTCCGTTCCACCTGCACAGTCCAGCGCTGGGCACTAGAGTCCAGCAACTGTGGCTTATGGCGGAGATACTGACCAACAACAACGATGGTATGTTCATGAGTGAGGGAGAGGTGAATATTGTAATCAGTAGTGTGGGAGTGAGAGAGAATGTATAATAATAGTGAAGACCGCATGAGTGAGGGAGAGGTGAATATCAGTAGTGTGTGAGTGAGAGAGAATGTATAGACCGCCCTCCGGCAAGGTAAGGCGACGATCTGCGACATATAGCTGACAAACACTGGAAAAGAGCCGAAGACATGGCTCAGTGGTGCGTCTTGGGAGAGACCGCTACTAGCAGTGGACTGATATAATAATGTTAATGATGAGAGATAAATTATTTAGGTTGCGTAAAAAAAGGGGAGGTTCTCAATTCGGCTGTAATTTTTTTTATGATTGTTACCGCATAAATTCATCATTTTAGAGCCGGTTTGAAAAAAAATTTATTATCTTCAAGGTCCTATAGATTGATCCCATAGAAATTTCATTAAAATCGGTTCAGCAGTTGGGCCATGAAGTAAATAAATTAAATATAATAACCATGTTGCTCGTACCCTTGAATTCGCCATGGTTAAGGGCGTTTAGGATCTATGAACTGACTCGTGGGTCAATGCCTCCATGAGAGGGCGATGACCCCGCGCGAATTATGGAGACATGACGGCATTTTACAGATTTGCAATGCAAGTAGCTTGCACCAAGGTCGGGATTGTAATGCCACCTATAATAGTGCTTGCAAGATTCACAGCCACAAAATCATGACACAATATTGTTTCAGCAACTTAAACTTCTTAGCCTAAGCATTAAAAAGCGGACAAGTACGAGTCGAACTCGCCCACCGAGGGTTCCGTACTTTGTAGGTACATATTAGAAACAAAAAAGTCAGCGATAGCATATTAGACAAAAATACCTAATTTAAAATTTGAACCGCTGCCGGCCGCCGACGCGCCGTTCCTTGTCTATGCAACCTGTTCTGTTATCAGAGTAAATTGTGCATCAATTTATTCTGATTTTTTCTTATACTGGTAGTCTATTCCAGCTTCAAGAGACTGTAGACCTGAGTATATCGTTTTAATTTCAACATTTTTAACTCCAATACCTTCACGCGTTCCCGAGATAAAGGGTCTTGACAAACCAACAAACGGGCAGACACGACAGACAGACACAAGAAAGTGATCCGTTTTTTTTTCCTTTCGACGTACGGAACCCTAAGAAATGAGGCTGTCAAAGCAGCCAGTCATTCTTTATTAAAGGTTTCTACCCACTATCCCGTAGCATACCATGACCGTGCTAGGAACGTAGCGGCCAAAAAAATTTTCTTTGTATTATAATGTAAGTATAAACACTTGCCCACTAGATCGTTCCGTCAACCGTCGCGTGCCATGCACGGACCGTCAACTATTGTCGGAGGGAAACGGGTTCAGAACGCTGTCGACTCGCTTCAGTGGGTGGGAAGTACAGCGTACCGGATTGCTTTCCGTGCCCGACACGTTCCTAGCACGGCCTTGGTATGCTACGGGATAGTGGGTAGAAACCTTTAAGCTAGTTTTTGGTACCAAGAGTTAAAATAATGTTACCTACTTATGGTGTAATCTTGCGTGCAGGTATAGAGGAAGCTTATTTTGTTTCTATTTTCAGAGGAGATCTTCGACAAGAGTTTCCAAATTAGTATATCAGTGGACGGGGTGCTAGGAGACCATACCACTGTGAATCTTGTACCTGAAAGCGAAGCGACCAATAGGTAAGATAAATCACTATGTTACCAATAGGCGTTATAGGTAGGGATAAACTAGTCTAAAAATGCACGCCCCTCCACCACGTTTTCTTGACGTTGACTAACAGCAAAGTACTTCAAAATGGTCCTTGTGATGTAAGTGATAAAGAACAATTTACTTTGAATGACTGAAGTAGTGGGACGTGCAGATTAAGATTGGTTGATCTCTCTACTTGCAATCACAGAACAGAAATGTATTATGCTTGCTTGTAACCACCAATTCTCTGATATAAAAGCAAGAACAAAATTAAATATAGGTAGTATAGGTACGGTTGTAGGCAATAAATATTGCACATCGGCTTTTCTGCTTTCGTAGCGCTATCTCTTTCTGACGCACACTACGCTCTATGAAGCCGAAACTAGCCGATGTGCATATCTATAGAAGTTTACGCAGAATAAATCAAGAAGTTCCATGTTCTCTCAATGACTCGCTCTCTTTGGTCTATTGGTTTAGAATAGCCCTTATTCTGAGATAATAATTTGAAGGAACTCTTAAATATAATAATTAGTGTAGAAAGCCCGATAAACAACGAACCTCGACGTGAAGAATCGCTCGCACAGCAGCTGTTTGATTGAAATCCGACGAGGTACAGTCGCTTGAAAAGATGTATGGATCAGCTATTTTTCCAAACCAATTTTTACTTTTATCAAAATGAAGCCTGTGACTCGTAACTCGTTAAATTTCTCTTTCATTAAATTTCGATAGTCACACAAATGTACCTATACCTAGTTGTTTTTGGCGACGATCTGCGAAGTGTAGCTGGCAAGCACCGGAGAAGAACCGAAGACCGGTCTCAGTGGCGCGTCTTGGGAGTCACCTACGTCCAGGAGTGGATGAACGCAAACCTAGTATAGATAGTGCAATCCACGAAGGCGCGCTCCAATATTCCTCCTAACCGTTTATAGTAGGTATATGTGTGCAAGCTTCCGTCAATGTTTGAGTGTTATCGGTACACACTAATTACCTATGAGTGCACACGCACACTACAATGAATAGACTACGGTTCGCGACTGCCGCTCGGAGCAAACTCCCCGCACCCTGCGAGGGGCGCGTCTTCGTGAATTGCACTATCTATAGTTGTTTAGATATTATGCTCAGACGGCGATCGAAAAGACTCACCCTTTATATTTTAGCGTAGGCGACGCGACGGCTACGACTGTACTACGCAGGTAAATAAGTACTTTGATAGGCAAGGCAGGAAGTGTCTGGGTTACTAATACCAAAGACTATGGAAAACAATACTTACTTGTTTCACTGTTTGAAATGACCACTCCAGCTGCATGCCTGACCAAAGTGTGGGTGCGAATATTTTCGAGATAAAATTGAAGGCTAATCATTTAAGTACATACCTATACAACCTTCATGCATATTGCATACAAATGCATCACAAAAGGCAGAATTTGGTCCCGGTTACTCGTCCGGCGACATAGAGTGGGGATTACAGATTGCGTATGCAGTCTAGCTATTCCTGTCTGACGATAGTAAAACCACAAGCGCTAGAGAGGGACAGAGACACGACAGTTCTTGGAATGATAGTAGAGCCAGCTGCACTCAGTTCGCTTGATAGCGTCGGTGCAATGCAAGTGAATGTTAACATGTAGGAAGGTAGGTAGTTCGTGCGATTAGGAGGGGGTTTCGGACTTATTCAATCACCCACATGCATTACACTGAGTGCGTCACACAAGGCTTTGACAGACCAACGCTACTCGTATGACCGACATCGAATGAGGTTTTGCTTAGGTATTAGTTTTTTTCCGCAGGTCACTTAGGAAATTTGTGGGGAAAATTTGGGGGAAGCCTGTCCAGCAGTGGAACGATAGACCTACGCTAGGGAAAATATTCCTCATGTGGAGTGATAATGCGGATTTCATTAACGAAGATGATTTCCTGCCAGGGAAAATAAATTATCGATCGGCTTCGGTTCACCTTAGCGTCTTAACTTCTGGAAGTAAAAAAACCAAGTGATGGTAATATTTCATCATCAGTCAAAAGGCATTATTCAGGTCCACCTGTATCCTCAACTGCACTGACCTGATGCTAGTTGACATAGCTGCCATAGTTTTAGAATGGGCGACTATTATGTACAAGGGTGGCCTTAGCGAGGCACTCCTATGGTTTTAACCATGGATTCTTCCCTGGTTTTAACCATAGTGATGCTCTTATTAAAAAGCTTTTTCCTCGTAACTTCTATTTTCACAACTTGAAACAACTTTATAATAACAGCCTGCCCTGGGTTTGTAATAAATCTCGTCTGCCATGTGGCATGGTTCATGCCCGAAAACACTTACTTACTTAGGTACCTATACGTATGTCTGTCGATACCTGGTAGCCTTGTAAATGACGTAAGTCTTATTTCCAGAACTCAGCATTTAAAATGCAAGAAGCAGACTTGTGAAGAAGTGATGGTGATTCACCTTGGTGCTCTGGAGTATACGCGTTACATCCTCAACATCAACCTTTACGGACTACAGGAGTTCCACAAGCGATACTATATCAGAGAGATTGCATTCTATGTGAGTTACTTCAAAAAGTCTTTATTAGTATCGGCCTCTAGGCTTAGGCTTCCCTATTCCCTTCCACTTATGGTCTTACACTTTTGAAGCCCAGTCTCTCATACAGGTTGACACATGGAGTTTCCGCTGGTCATATCTCCATCTGGGTCGGTTCTGTGATTCTGACAAGTCTTTATTTTTATCCAATGAAAAGAAGCATAACATTCGTTCTTTGCAACCAAGCAATAGTAGGTATGCATTTGTACCTCTTCTACAACCCTTTTAATCACTGTTTTGGTGTTTGAATTTAGAACACACCAATATGGTCGACCTCCATCTCAATACTTTACCAATCACTCCCTACGGTTTTGATTCAGTCCTGGTCAGGTTAGATTCATCTATGGCCCTCGATGGAAATCCGTCTTTTAGTTACTAGTACGTATACCTACAAAAAATATATCTGCCTTCTTACTGAACTGTCTTGTTCCGTCCTTTTTTACTCATCATCCTTATTAATATTATAAATGCGTTTGTAACTCTGTCTGTCTGTCTGTCTGTCTGTCTTCCTGTCTGGCTTTCACGCCAAAACTACTGAACCGATTGAAATGAAATTTGGTACACAGATAGTTGAGGGCCTAGGGAAGGACATAGGCTACTTTTTATTGTGAAAAAAGGGTTGTAAGGGGTTGAAAATAGGGGTTGAAGTTGTATGGAAGTATCGTCATTTTTAGAGCTAGAAACTTAAAACTTATTTTTTAGTCTGTTGATTTGATATAAAAAAATATGACATTCAAAGTTTGTGCTGGGGGGTAGAGGGAGGGGAGTACAGGGGGGAGTGTGGAGGGGTGGTGCGGGGGGAGTGTGGAGGGGAGGAGCGAGGGGGGATACGGGGGGAGTACAGGAGGAGTGTGGAGGGGAGGTGTGGGGGGAGTGTGGAGGGGAGTACAGGGGGGAGTGTGGAGGGGAGGTGCGGGGGGAGTACAGGGGGATTGTGGAGGGGAGTCTGGGGGGAGTGCGGGGGGAATGTGGGGGGGTGTTGAGGAGAGTGGGGGGAGTGTGGGGGGAGTTCAGAGAGGAATGCGGGGGGGATGAAAGTGTGGCGTAGTACGACGCCATATGTCTAAGTTTAGTAAGAGGGCAGACGACTGTGTCACGTGCACGCGAATATGACGTTGTTATTTAATTACTGTTTTCTTCCGCTGCAAATTAAAAATGCTACCCATAGACACTATACCACGCGGACGAAGTCGCGGGCACAGCTAGTTTGATATATTTACCGGTATGAGGTATGAGTAGGTATAGTAGGTGACAAATAAGTTTTCCTCTGACTAAATTAAATGTTCTTTACATACCTGTGCCCTTGTGTCGAATGAATTCTCTTCTATTCTTTTTTGTCGCCAATTATATCAATTATTTGCACTGACTACCCACATAAATAAATATTTTGTTTCAGTTCAAAACTTACAACCCTGCGTTTACGCAAATGGAAACATGGTTTAGATTCATTTTCCTACTGACAACATTCTCTATTGCAGTAAGTTTCTTTGATACTATACCACTTTAAATACTGTTCTGCACATATCATCTGAGTCAGTAGTACATGGACCTACATACCTATACCTACCGACTTAATGTTTTCTGTTTTTGCAGTGTTGGTTTGCTCATTCGTTGAGGAAATTCGCCACCCACGACTGGGCTATCGAGCAGAAGTGGCTATCAGTTTTGCTTCCATTACTTCTACTTTATAATGGTAAGAAATACAATCATATTACTTACTAAATGAATGGGTCACTAATCTAAGTCGTGAGGCTCTGTTTAAACATGGGATAAGTAAATCAAAAACATTATTTTTCAATTTAGTTATATTACGAGGATCACTTTGAAACGTTATAAATCTAGATGAGGAACGATGAGATAATGTCGTGATTGCGAGAACTAATGTTATTACTTAGGATTTATTTATAAAGAGGTACTTATCCCCAGATCCATTATTCCCGATGCGGCTGGTGTCGGCAAGTTGTTTCGCGCCTCTCATGGATACTCTGTTCCAAAGTACATTCCTCGCATTCGTGATGCTGTCTTGGCTCGCACTGTACCACGGACTGAGGCAGGTAAGTATAGCTGGTGACGTCACACGTGTAGGTACGTCATTTAGGTTTGCTGTGGAGGAAGCTTATGCAATCTAATTCTAGATTGCATAAGCTTCCGAATTCCGAAAGTAGGCGGCTACACAAGCTCGCGAATGCATTGTAGCAAAGATATTGCTTAAATACTAACCAGTAACCACCCGGCGATTCTGCCGCATCTTCTAACGTTGAAGACGCTCATAAAACGTTTGTTCGATGGACATGTTACAAGGACGAAAGGTCTATCTATCTTTAGTTTATTGTTTAGGTAGGACCTACACCTGATCGAGAGTATTTAATTTAACAGACAGAAAATGTAACAATTGTAAAGTCACAATAACTGGCGCAGCCGTAAGGATTTTTAAACTAATTTCATAATGAGCAAAGTACATAAAATAGATTTTTTATTATGTCCCTTATATCTGGCGCAATCGTTGGGATTTCTAAGTAAATTACACACAACTTATGTAAATTATGCACTTGTAATGATACGTACAAGTACGTGTCATTACAAGTGCAATGACGTCGTAATTTGTTATCTTGCTGCGGTTAGAACAGCAGTAGGTTTTTGATCTTTTTTCATTAATTTTAATTATTTACATAATTATTGTGCCTACCTTTTTGACCATTGATAATTTCCTTTCTTTGTGAATTTGAGGTTTGCCAAAGGTCATGTATAACGCATGGACTGGTGATTCACCAGTGGTGAACATACTAACCAAAGTAGAAAATACACACAGGTTTAATACAATTGTGAATAAGTTATATTTTGTTGCAGAACGAAAGAGGCTTCCTTTCCTTCTACCTGATCAAAGTAATTGTGGTCGGGCTAGTGTGGACGCCAGCCTTCATCATTACAATCTGGCAGAAGTATTACTCGTTCTACGATCCGACTTTCAACTATATGATGAATCCGAACTATCCTGTAAGTTTTAGGATAATTCTATAACCATTTCTGGTATTAAGCACCTGATTGGTAGGTATTTGAGTTGCTTGAGAGTCGAGGTACGTTTGCTGAATTGTTGATAGCTGCGGCACAGTTTTTATAACTATTGTGGCTATCATCGTACCCTTCTGTTTATACTCCCCTGTGTTACTTGTTTCCCCAATAAATATTTTGTTTTGATTTTGTTTGAATTACGAATCACGTAAGGTACACAGAACAAAAATTGACACAAAGAAAAGTGTTCTGGGAAGCTTAGCCACGTGGTTCGTCAAAGATCAACTGCCACTAACAATATCTCTCAGTATTCCCTTGACACAAACAAGCGATAATGCATGTAATCTCTTATTCCTTCCTCTTTGTTGATTTATTAGTGGGTCGGTATGTAATAAGCACTACCTAAGATTGTTTTGTTTACAGGTCGTGAAGATAATGTTCTTCTGTGCCGTTACGCTGTACTTCCTATATTTACTAGTTTTGATAGTAAAAGCGTACAGCGATCTTCGGAACATGCCTTTTTTCGGTAAGCATTCTTCGACAACGCTATCCATATTAAAATAGCACTTCTCTACCACCTCACATAGATTTCATAAAAGGAAGTAAAGATAAGATTGGGAATTTGTGTTAATTGCGTTGTTTATGTAAAGATAATTCCAAGTCCCAAAGCGATTAAATACCGTTTTAAGACTAAAAAAGTGAACATTATATGAAAAAAAGTTATCTGTTAGAAGCTCATTGTAGCTATCTTCCTTTATTTTTTGTTTGTAGGTTTTTTCACGGGTTAGTTAAATTTTGTTTTAACCTTTCATTAACTTTGTTTCTTATTAGTTGTTTTTTTTTTTTGGATGAGGGTAGTTGATGATTAGCTGGTGACTTGTTGCCGAGTCTGTGTTTCGGGCACGTACTTTCTGGCTGTTAATAGTAGCTGTACCTAGTTGGACCAAAAACTTCGTCACCAAAGTTGTGAATCATTTCGTGTGAGCTTACTACCACTGTTAGTCCAACATGTTCCTATTTCGCAGATATCAGACTACGCTGTATCTCAATAGTGGTGGCGACAGTAACTTGCATCACCACTCTCCTGGCGCTCCAAAGCTGGGGTCCGGCGGCGCTGCAGGATCACTGGGCGTCTCAGCCGAAGGTGCATTATGACACCTCGGCGCCTTTCATGGCACTCTACGGCCTGTTCAACTTCAAGCTGTATATTCTGGCCTATCTGTTCTCGCCCGGTGGAGGGAATATCCATGGTATGTAAAACCAGTGTGTTACTATGATCACTGATCAGTATTGATCTCGGGACGAAGAAATTATTACAGGTTATACCAACATCCTATGAATACCAACTACGTAAAACAACGATAGGTGATCATAACCCCCGTCAAGACTGCTCTCATACGCCTGTTAAATTTCGCTTGGCAGCATCATCCTATATCCTGAATAGGAGCAAATGACACTCAATCAAATCCAAATTACCTCAAAGTAGTATCAGACCATTTTATTAAGCCAAACACGACGATAAGAATCGCGTCGTACTAATGACCACAAAACTAAGTCAAATCTACCTCAAATGAAATGATTTACTCATAGCCGGAAAGTTTGAAAACTAAAGTAAAAACTTGCAATGCTCGCATCGACAGCGCAATATAGCAAATCTACAAAGTCATTGAAACTAGAGAATGGGAGCTAGCTCACGTCATCATTATTGGGTTTTAACAGTTCGAAAGCTATGCTGAAACACACCTACAAACATACGAGCACATCAAGCCAATTTCAGAAGATTTTTCCTCGCTATATCAAATAATGTCTACGCAGCGGCAATGTAGAAATTTTCGACTCATCATGCATGTAATCTAGTTTAGGATAAGAAACTATTCATTAAAAAAAACCCACACGCCCCGTAGTATATTTATTTATTTTTATTCGACAGAGCGCCAACATAAAGACGAATGTCACTAATAACAAGCTACGAAAGAATTTATCTAATGCGTCTCCGCCCCTGCGCATGCGCGCGATTTCCTTTCGCTCAGAGTTAGAATGTTAAGAGTCCTGTCTATGAACATAGAGCACTATCGAGTTACGTCAAGTCCGCCATTTTGTTTCAGAAACAGCCATCACAAAGGACAACCCTGCGTTTTCAATGATCAACGATTCAGACGAAGAAGTTATTTACGGCTCAGACGAAGAAAGCCGCCGCCCCCTCAACTCGCACCATCGAATAGCAAATGAAGAGATATGAACGATATTGAAATGTATATTTTCCGTAAATATAATTTTCCTATGTATAAAAGTGATAAGAATGATATTTTGTTTTATTATGTTTACAATCTTTTAGCAATTAAGGAATTACAAAGCAAATAATCAAAGAGAAAGAATCACTAATTTGAAATAGAGTTTGTTGTTAGAAAACAACTCTGAAATTACTCTTTATAAAGCACTTCGATGCTCTGTAAAATCTAGGTGCCCTGGATAAATGCAATCGCAGCATTGAGATCATGTTAGATTCTATTCGCTGCTCGGTAATAGCAGTCTTGTTATAACGACGAAAGGTTCAAAGTCTGAGCGAGAGTTCGCGAAACTAACGAATGGTATGAATAGTGGCTTGGGTTTCACAAGTGCTTTCTGTATCAAGTATCAAGAAAATGCAACAGAAACAACCCCACATTCAGACGTCGACCAATCAAAATGTGAGATACTATTGTACATACCACTGGTTAAATATTCACTGTAGACAAAAATGTAACGCTATCGACATAAAGTTCAACTTGCATTGCACGAGGATTTGACTCTGTTCCCGTCTCCATCGTTGACTAGATCTATCGGTAGGAGCGTCCGCCATTTTGATACCTCATCCTCGGCAACCTTTGTTGAACATTGACGAATCTTTCATTTGTTAGTGGCCATTTACGCATTAACGGCTAACTTCACACTGGTCGAAATTCGTTGCGCGTACTGTAGGTACTTACCTACTACAAAGAAACAAAACCTTAGAAACAGAAAGAACACAAAATAGGCACTTTCGACTGAGTACGTACGACAAATTTCTGTAGGTGACGAAACACAGAAACACAACTAACCTTAACAGCCTGGGCTAGGTTAGATTGAAGATAGATTAAGATCTGCAGATGAAAATGTATTGCAATTGCCACTTGGAGTAAATATCACAGCCGCCATTTTGTTCCTTGTTTGTTGACAAGATGGCGTCTCACTCAACCACTGAAAATAAGAGAAACTTGGGTAAACTAGACCTACAATGCAACATGCTTTTGAGCATTAATAGTAAATTACTACCGCGGTGGTGTAATTACTGCCGCTACTTTTGAGCATTAGTAGTAACTTATTAGCTTTACACTGCGCGCACGGCCACCATCACAGCGGCCAGCTACAAACTCATTAGGTACAATGAGTTTGTAGCTGGCCGCTGTGATGGTGGCCGTGCGCGCAGTGTAAAGCAGACTCAGGCCACCACAGTGCGGTCAGCATGGCAGTCTTTGATGGACAAGTGGACCCTAGTGAAGCTAAGGTCGAGGCCATCATAACATAGGCAGCAGTCATTGTGGAATGTGGACCAACACTTGCATAGTGCTTTACTTAAAAAATGCGATTGGCATTTCTTTGTATTGGTTTTTCTTTGACTAAAGTGGACTGCAGTGGAAAAATGAACCTAAAATTCTGATTAGACCCTTTTTGCATCTGACTATTTCCGTATTCAAAGGAAATTGCTTGTGGCTAGCACTCACCAGCAATGAAATTCCATACAACTTTGCTGGCGCCTTTTCGAGAAGCACGGCAAGGTTGACTTTGGTCAAAGGTTGTCAAAATAATGACCACATTACAAGTTTTTATGAGTAAAATTTTATTAAGGTTAAATAATAAATAATTAGATTATCAATGTACATACCTTAGCCTAAATAATACACAATGGAGTCATTCTAGGGAAATAGTCTGTAGATTGTTGAGGCTGCGCGTGATAAGCAGCACGGGGTGGGGTTGTAGGATGGCGGAGGAGAGAGGCAGGGGCCGCTGGCGCGCGCCGCACGGCTCTGACGGCAGCGCTTGCGGCGTGGCGGCCGTGCGCCGCAGCACTGCACCGCCGCGCATCACGCACGCCACGCCCGCGCGTGGGTCACAGTTCTCATTCACCTCCTGCCCCGGGCTCTCATCGTCTGAACACAAGTCAATCACTTCACAATCACCATTCAACTGTTTCAAAGGATCTAAATTCTTAAACTCCGCAGCAGAAGGCTCACAACCTATATCGACAAATATAATGTCTTTATCTGCTCGAATCTTCCTCTTGATTTCAGCCTCTTCTCTCAGTTTGTCTATGTACTCCTGGATCCTCTTCACGGGCATCCTTTCAACATCCACTGTGATATTTCTACATTTCAAGTAGAAGAGTTGCGCTTTCACATCGAGTATCTTTTTGTGTCTTTGTTCAGGGAAGACATGTTTGCGATGCCAGTAATCTATAGGCCGGCGGTACCTCACAGGAAACTGTTGGTTTTTTAATTTATTAGCTATTATTTTATTAGGAAGTGAAGTTGTGCTGCAGTATCTTTCTATTCTCTCTCTTGAATAAGTTGTATCTCTCTGGGTATGGTTCTTTATGTGCTTAGTGTAAGCCAGTGATGAGAATGGATATGGAGGTCCTCTGTCAATATTTGCTGCACTTCTTATACTCTTGGATTTAATATCTTCACCAGAACTACCAGAGTCTGTTTGCCCAACCTTCAAATCTGCAACTGGCACCAACTTCAGAGCAGAGAGAAAGTCTGGAAGGCCACCATTGCAGCTGCCGGATGGTATGTTATCGTTGCACAGCCTCTCATGTACACTGAGTGTTTCTATATTATCAAAATGGCTGTCGCAGTTGTCACATAAATAAATATTGGAAGATTTTGCTGGAATATTCGTATCATTGTCATCTAAAACTATATCATCATCAATCACAATAGCATCATCAACAACTATTGATTTATCTTCATCCATAGGTGCATCCTTGTCATAGTACATGTTCAGGTTCCGAAACGTTACGAGGAGTCGTGCGGAGGGTTTCAAGTAGAGAGATGTGGTGGCATCATGGTTGTTAACGAACTGCAGACGCTTCTGCGGGTAGCGGGCCAGTTGCGCCGAAAATACGAGGAGAAATGAGCTGTTGTGGAAAGTGTAGCACTTCCGCACCAGGTTCTTGAGCCGCTCGTCCCAGTCGGCCGGCACCACGCTCGGCCGCACGAACGGATGGCTGAACGGCACGTCCGTCGGCCACCATTCCGGGCGCTCCACTTCACTGCTTACCGTGTCATGTCCCCAGGAACATGTCACCATGAACGTGATAAACTTCTCCAGCTCTGCCGCGGAGAAGTTCATGAGCGCCACCGGGTGCCCGCCGGCGAACAGCAACGGCAGGTTGGCGATCATGGTTCCCGCCGAGGAGTTCGGTCATCGCATCGAGACGCGGAGCGCTAGCGATCTCGCCCCGCGCAGCCGACCCATAACGGTTAACGACTTGCAAGCCATCTTGGAGTCTGCTTATTAATCATTGAACACAATAACTATTGGCTACACCCAGCACTATCACTCACTAATTCAAGAATGTTAAAAAAAGATTATGGAATTTTAGTACGATTCTCGAAAACAGAGAAACGGAGTTCACGAAAGAGAGAGATCGCACGCAGTCCAGTCCACAGACAAGATAGCTTTATTTTTTTGCTTTGTTTGCTAGCCCCAAAGATGAACCAAACTCAAAGCAAGCTAGCTACAGTGCTGCCAACAATGTACACTATAAATATTACCCCAGCCAGCCAGCCATTCACATTCACAAGCCTTGATAAAATCATCCCCACATCCCCGCTGTGGAAGGAAAACCTGTTTCTGAGTTCGGATAGAAGGAGTTTGAGTTGGAGGATGTTTGTGGGTGGCAAAAGTTTTGAAAACAATATGTAGGTACTTATCAATGTGTGCTTAACATTTTCTATCACAGGACTTTTCTGAACAATCTTGATTTTAACGAGATGCTCTAGAACTCTAGAACGATCTTGCCATTAAACATACGATGTATTCTACTCGGGCAAAACTGGGATTCACAGCTAGAAAATTCCAATTTTTTTGTGGTTCAAATGACTCTCATAGAATGTCTAGGATTTCCGTCAAAATTCCAGAAAAAGCAGTTGTGAAAATTTCAAACAATAAATTTAAACCACAAAGTACGCCCGCTGGCAGCCCTGTACGTGTACAGGGTTACTTGGTTTACTATAATAAATTTCCAATTGGGGTTAACCACAGAAATAGAAATAGTATTTTTTTTCTGTAGGGTAAAAAAATGCTATGGTTTCTGAGATGGAGATTGAGATCCTGAGAACCTCAATTAATGTTGCCAGAAAACTGTTTTTAGTTTTCCCGATTAAGCAGGACTTTTGCTATATTCATTTCATCATTATCATCAGCATTTTGTTTCATGTCACTAACATTTGTTTCAAAGTTTTCATGGTTACGCCCGGCGGCGCCCATAAAGCATCTTTGATTGCGTCCTTTCCATCTATCTAAAATAAATGATCCCAAGCTGCTCTGGAAAAATTTGAAAAATGTCTTATTACCTAAAACAAACAATGAATTGCCCGCACATTTTCAAGACGCAAATGTCATAAATAAGCACTTCTTAAATATTCCAGGGAAATCGGATATCTGTATCTCACAACTCACCTACTACGAATACCACAAATTTGGTGAAGCAACCTTTCATCTGGAGCCTGTTAGTTTAGACAGAATTACTAAAATAATAAGTAGTCTGAAATCCAAAGCAGTGGGATGTGATCTCATCAGTCTAGATATGCTTCTGATGACGATGCCGGATACTCTAGAAATCATAACCTCGTTAGTAAATAAATCAATAAGCTCTTCTACGTTTCCAAATGTTTGGAAGTTAGCCATCGTGCTACCTCTGCCTAAGATCCCTAACCCAGTTGAATTAAAAGATCTTAGGCCAATAAGTATTTTGCCGTGTCTTTCCAAGGTGCTAGAAAAGGTTCAGAAGTCAGCAGTTAACAGATTTTCTTAAAGTAAATCATATTTTGCCTGAGGCGCAGTCAGGCTTTAGAAAAGGGCGGAGTACTGTAACAGCTTTGCTTGACGTTACCGATAACATTCTCTATGCTCAGGACAAAGGCATGTGTACTCTGGTTGTGCTGCTGGATTTTTCTAGGGCTTTTGACTCTATTAACATTAATATTCTGCTGTCTAAATTGAGTTATTACGGTTTTGACTCCAATGCCTTGGAATGGTTCAACAGTTATCTTAGCGGTCGTCATCAGTATACCAAGCTAACACGCAATGACGGCTCAGCTCTATTCTCTGACATGGTGCCCGTAAATAGAGGTGTCCCCCAGGGATCCATTTTAGGGCCTCTTCTTTTCATTTTGTATTCTGCTGATGTACAGACATGTATTAAATTTTGTCAGTTTCATATATATGCAGATGACATACAAGTATATATCTCCTGCAAACCGTCTGATATTGATGAAACTATAGATAGGCTTAATGAGGATCTGTCTAGTATAGCCTTGTGGTCCAGTAAAAACAGCTTATTACTAAACCCGAACAAAACCAAATACTTAATTTTTGGTTCCAAGCATCAGTTAGCTTGTATCAAGCCTGATCTGAGTATCTCACTCTTGGGTGAGTCGATAGAGCGTGTATACGAGGCTCGTAATCTCGGCCTGCACATGGACTGTGACCTGCGGTTTGAGAAACATATTGCGGAGTCCGTCAGGAACTGCTTTTACCGACTGAAGGTACTGTATAAGATGAGGCCTCACATTTTTTTTTTTTTTTTTTACAAGATATAGACCAGCCTTTGGCTACAATCTCACCTGGTGGTAAGCGACGATGTAGTCGACGATGGAGCAGGATGGTCTAGAAGACACCTATTCACTCTTGCCTTGAAGAGGCCCAGATTGTAGTGGTCAGGAAAAACAGCCGCCGGCAATGAGTTCCATTCCCTGGAGGTTCGCATAATGAAGGTGGAGCCAAAACGCTTAGTGCGAATGGGTGGTATGCTAACCAGGTATGGATGGTACTGAGCCGTGCGTCTGCTAGTCCTATGATGGAAGGGAGATGGTGGTATAAGATCATGCAGTTCCTCACTACATTCCCCAAAATGTAACCTATAGAAAATCGATAGGCAAGCAACTTTGCGACGATGTGCCAGACTCTGGATTTTAGTCTGCGCCATGTGTTGCTCACCTATCAGCCTAAAAGCTCTTCGCTCAATCGAGTCTAAGGCAGCAAGCTGGTGTTTGGCAGAGCCGTCCCACAGGTGACAGCAGTACTCCATACCAGACCGGACTTGTGCTTTGTAAAGGCTAAGCAGCTGTCCTGGTGTGAAGTACCGCCTTACCCTGTTTAGGATGCCAAGCTTCATGGAGGCTGTTTTAGCCCTAGACTCGATATACGACCCAAAGTTGAGAGCAGGCGTAAGCGAAGCACCAAGGAGCTCAAGGTGATCCCGTATCGCTATAGGTACATCTCGGAAAACAGGAACGTGGGGAAACTGACTTTTCTTTGCTGAGAACAGGCAAGCCTGCGTTTTGGATGCATTGAATTTGACCAAATTGGCGTCACCCCAGTCAGACACCAATTTGAGTTTCATATTCAAGCGCCGCAGCATTGCCTCTCTCTCTTGCTGAACCACATTCTGTTTGGCCTGAGCATTGGAAGTATATCTTTCCACAACTGTGCTGTCGTCTGCATATCCCATGATACCGGGTATGAGCAGGTCGTTAATGTGCAGCAAAAACAGAGTGGCAGATAGTACTGACCCCTGAGGTACACCGGCATTAATAGCCAATTGATCCGACGAGCAGCCATCAATAACTACTCGAATGGATCGTTCCCTCAGAAAGTCTTCAAGCCAAGTACAGAATTGGGCTGGAAGTCCGTATGCTGAAAGCTTGCCAATAAGGCTAGCATGCCAGACCCTGTCAAATGCCTTTGAAATGTCAAGTGAAACCGCTAGAGCTTCACCGCATTTCTCTATGGCTTCACTCCAGAGGTGCGTGGCATACACAAGAAGATCCCCAGTAGACCGGTTTTGGCGGAATCCGTACTGGCGGTCACTGAGGAGGACATTGTCTTCAAGGTATGCGAGGAGTTTACCGTTCAGTACACGCTCCATACATTTACAAAGTATGGAGGTGACCGAAATAGGTCGGTAGTTTGACGGGTCGGCGCGACTACCTTTTTTGGGCACAGGCTGCACATTGGCTAGCTTCCAAGACTTGGGGACTATACCAGTTTCAAGAGATAGGCGGAAAAGCCGTGTAAGTATTGGAGACAACTCAGGTGCGCAGGTTTTTAACACAATGGCTGGAATACCATCAGGTCCACTAGCTTTATTCACGTCAAGGCCACGTAGCGTTTTGAGCACTTCCTTTTGCTGGATACGGATTTCCGGCATCGATGCTTCGCATCGCGGAAGGCTAGGTGGAGTTTCGCCTGTGGTGTCTAGACGTGAATTTTCCGCAAATTGAGTAACAAATAGATTTGCTTTCTCAATCGCGGTGTGAGCCAGTGATCCATCTGGCTTCAGCATTGGTGGAAGTGAAGGACGGCTGAAGTTCGCTTCGACCGATTTGGCCAGAGACCAGAAAGCTTTACTTCCCGTGGGGTATGCGGCAAGCTTAGCTCCCATTCGGCCAATCCGATCAAAACGAGACTTCCTTATCACCTTCTTGCAGGATTTGGCGGCTTTGTTGTAGGCTTTCTTCTTCTGTCGCGTGTCAGAGGCTTTGCCGTTTCGTGCATCAACCCAGGCAAGGTAAGCTACATGTTTTTGCGCTTCTGCGCTAGCGCATGCAGGACCAAACCAGGGGCGAGCACTTGTCGAAGGTGAAGCGTCAGAGAATGGAATAAAGTATTCCATTGCTCTTTGGATCACCTCCGTTACGGCGTTAGCACAGCTCGTAGAATCGCAAGAAGAAAAGCAGGTTTGCCGCCAAGGATAAGACGCAAAGAAATGACGCATCTCATCCCAGTCTGCTGACTTGTATCGCCATATTCGTCTACGTCCTCTAGGCGAGGGGTCCGGTGGCGAGTATGACGACACAGACCTCACCACACAGTGGTCTGAAGTACCCAAAGGAGGCAACACTGACACTGTGTGACGATCCGGTTCATTCGTCAGCAGAAGATCCAAGCAGTTGGCTGTGTGGCTCTCGACGTCTGGTACCCTTGTTGCTTCACCGACCAGCTGTGTGAGGTTCAAGGTTAGACCGAGTTTATAAGCCTCTATTCCTGCATGGTCAGTGACTTGATAGGGGAACAGCCACTGTTGGTGGTGGGCGTTAAAATCGCCAAGTAGTACAAGTTGAGCAACAGGGTATCACATAAAGGAAGATCTACGTATTCGTCTCGTAGAATCACTCATCTTGTCCAAGCTGAACTACACTGATGCAGTTTTTGGACCTCGGCTCTTAGCCAGAACGCAGAAGCTCGTTCAGCGAGTCCAAAATGCCTGTGCTCGTTTCTGCTTTGATATACCGTTCAGAGGTCACGTTACGCCATTCTTAAACGAGCATCAGATTTTAAAAATGAAGCACAGGCAAAAACTTCATCTCGCGTGCCTTCTGTTTGGTGTTATGAAGCATAAGGCACCTTCATATCTATACGAAAAACTAGAGTGGATGTCAAGCTTCAGATCATGTGACTCCCGCCAGTGCTCGATGCAGCTCGCAACACAGCGGCATAGCTCTGCCTCTTTCAGGGGCAGCTTCTGCTACGCTGCATCGAAGTGCTGGAACAATATCCCACCGCCGATACGGAACCTGCAAAGTTTACAAGGATTTCGTATTAAATTAAAAAAACATTTGTTCATTAATCAAAAGAAGCAAGAGGGTCTTAGACACGAGATAAGCATAATATAGTATAATGTTATTTTTTCAGGCATAATATATTTTAAGTGTTATAAATAAGTATAAACACTTGTTAATAAACTTACAACTAAATACAAAGTAATTTCTCTATTTCTATTTTCAAAATGTTATATTCTACAACCAGATAATATAGTTAAACTTACTCACCTGATGGCACAGTAAAATATATTTTCGTGATGGATGAATAGATACCTAAAATATTTTCTTTTTTTCCTTTTTTTGTAATATTCTTCCCGTGTCATTGTTGTGCATCTCGGAAAACTTCTGTATTTTACTCACTTTTGCAAATCCAAATTATTATATAAATTAATTTTAGCTATGTTTAGTGTGGTTAAGATTGTCCGTGGCATTACTGCGCGGCCCTGACGGAAGACCAGCGTTAGTTGCTAGTCAACTAACTTCACGCTGAGTCAGGGACCGTTTTGCAGCTCTTGGCTCTTTATATTTCTTGTATGTGTGTAAGTATAGCGTAGATATCGTACTTTAAATTGCTAAGTGTCTGTGAATAAATATGTTTTCTTTCTTTCTTCTTTCTTTCTTTCATATAAGGTTGCGCCTTTTTCATTGGTATACCAATAGCAGTTGGTAGCATTAGCTGTCAAATCTCGTAACTATTGTCAGTTTTATTCAGACTTTCAATGTCAAGTCAGTGTTAACGTCAACACATCTTACATCTGTAATATCTATTTTACTGTCATCTATCAGCAGCAAAGAAAGCAGAAGCAGCGTTGCCAATTTAGCGACTTTGTCACTAGATTCAGCGACATTTTCGCATGAAAAGCGACATTTTGATGGCTGTTAGCGACAAAAATAATTTAACGACTTTCTTAGCGACTTTTTTATAGTGGTATTTATCAAATAATTACTGACTTAATAAACGAATATCCATCGTTTTCTTCTGTACATACTTATATGTACACTCTAGGTACTATAATCCATTGAAATAAGATCCGGTTTTGTTTATTTAGCTTAATTTGTTGCCAACTCAAGAATGACTAAAAGGCATAGTACCTACCGTCAACCATCGTGCTAAGGGAATCCCTTTCACATGTTTGGTTTTGTTATATTATTTATCCGTCATTCACGTGTCATTCACTCCTTAGCAATACCCTTCCAAATCATCAATTATTCAGAAGTCGATACCGACGAAGATTAATAGAATTTTACTCATTTAGCGATATCTAGCGACTTTTCACCACCGTGAGAGCGACATTTACTGTTGTTGAGTTGGCAACGCTGAGCAGAAGCAGCTGCAGCTGGTGTGGTGGCTGACTGACAGGCTGAGTGAACAAGAAGTACAAAAAAGCTGTTTTTATAATAATTAGTATTCATTTACTTTCAGTGAATTGCTCCCTGATAGCATTAAAATGAACATCTTTAGCCGATATCGAAATTGTACAATTTCGTAAGAGTTTGTAGTCAAGGAACATAAATTGATAAACAACAAAAAAATGTGTTCTTGAAATGTGAAACATTCGGCTAAAATGGTGAGCTAGGTACCTTTGAAAAGCAGTTTTTTACTTTCCGTAAAATGATAATAGTATAAAATTACTATGTTCAACAGGCAGCTAACAACTCCCCAAGTACGTCGACTAGCAGCACAGATGATCTTGATTATCAGTAAGTAGTTTTCATCAGTATCGTACCTACAATGTTATCATATAAAATGACAAAGAAAATAAACATTGCGGACGCACTTTAGGTAACGAACAGTTTGTTTATTATTTTGTGAGTCAACACAAGAATGAGTCTCATTATGAACCCTTTTATGAGTGTGACCTTAAAGATAGGACCACTTTAGACTTCAAACTTTTTGGTCATCTTCTATTTTCTGGTGGAAAAATATGAGCTTAGAACTTGCTATTCAAAGACCTGTGTGGCTGAGTGTGTGAGTTAGCTAAAGATCATAAATCTTCTCAATATTATATTACTTGTTGATGATAAAGTGGTTGCCTTTAGTAGATACAAACTGGCACCTAGACTCACCTATCTATAGGGTGTTTTAAAGTCCTTGAGATACAAAAATAATTTTTAACCTTGGCTTTGCAAAGAGCATAGGCTGACCTCTTGGTTTAGTGGTGGTTTTACCCCATAAATAAAGATTTCCTATTAGAACCACTACCTCCACCTACCACCAGTGTGTGTGTGAGACTGTTTATTAGTGCAGTACAGGGACCTCTATTGGTACTCTATTGTGTTGGGAGGTCAAGAGCCACGTTATGGTTATTGTGCTGAGATGGTAATTAAGTATTTGTAAAAGTCAATGGATGAAAAATAGTGTCAATAAAAACACTAAATCAAAAGTTTAAAAAGTACTTGTTTCAGTCAAATTCCTGTTACAGATTAGAGCAGCCAATATGGAGCTTGGAGCAGCTGAAGATGGCTGCGATGGAGCAGAGGATCCTGCGGCCGCGGACCCTCGCCTGGGCCATCATGCTACAAGCAGTGCCGCCACCTAATGGTGATATTGTGACGAGGTAGTGTCTACAATTTGTTATGATGTCTGATTTTAAATTAAAGTATAATCTAGTCAAATTTGGTGTAGGTACTCATAGAATATTTGAAAATAAATAATATTTGTAGGTCTTGGCATAATAATCACTTTCAAGTCATTGTTTTTACAGGCTTTTAAAGCTAATGGCAATTTATTCTTAATAACAATTTCACCCAAAAACATTTTTTTTTGTGGTGGATTTTATAAAAACATTCTACATCAAAATTGGCTGAAAAATATAAATAGCCTATGAATTATTTGAGAAATCAGTGAGAGTTCTTACATATTAATACATTCTTTACCCTTTTTTTTTCAGTATCAAAACCCATAGGAAGTTCTATAGTGATCTTAAAACCAAACTATTTATGGATCCTAGAACTGTGATTGGTGATGATCCACTCTCTCAAAATGATGAGGTAATTCATAAAGCTGTCCATACTATAAATATTTATACATTGGCAAATTCATCATCCACACTTGGTGTGCGAACTGGTTTCCGCAAGAAGGCCGCTGGTGGGCCCTTTTTGCGTGACGCTTGACACGTGTTCGAACTTTTTTAGGTTCTACGACACGCCGGTTTCCTCACGATGTTTCCTTCACCTTTTGAAAGTACTGGCATTGTGCACAAACATTTTCGACAGAAAGACTCATTGGTACACGACTGGATTTTAACCCACAACCTTCGGATAAGAAGACGGAGCCACTACCACTAGACCACCACAACCACACCAGTGCTCTTCTTTAAATACTTGTACTTAAACAAACCTAAAGCTCTATTTCACAAGAGTGTCTCCGATTTTGTAACAAACCCCTTAAAATTAATGGGTTGCTAATTCTAGCAGTAGACTTCTTCACGCTGATGAGGAGTTTCTAAAGATGTTGACAATGCTTTGCAGAGTGCATGGAAGCAACACTTCTGTGATAATGAGCTTAAAAGCCTGATCCAGCAAGATGTTGTGAGGACCTTCCCCGATGAGCTGTACTTTAGGGAAAAGAGTGTTCAAGATGTGATGGTAAGGTATTCAGCTTTTGAGAAGAATTGCAAGAACACTACACGCCGTTTATCCACATAACCATTAAATATTCAAATTAAATTCAAAATGTCTTTAGGCAGTGGTATCACAAGGATCACTTTGAACTGTTTCAAAGCTTTTGAGTCTTAGTGCCAATGTCACGCGACCTAGAATGGTCTAGACAAGACTCTAGAGAGAATATCGGCCGATAAATTGTTACAGCTTAGTCAAAAAAAAATCGGCTGTCTGTAAAGTCGGTCTACTGACGATAGTTGAACGTGACAACGTCATACAGCTGTCCACGCGGACGCATCGCTCACTCAAGTAGGAGAGAGACAGATGTCGAACGCTGCCGAACGCGGAGGCCGTGCGTGCCTCTTTGTCGCTCGTTCCGCGCTCTCGCTTGCACTTCAAGCCTTAAATGGAACGCCTCAGAGCGAGGTAACGCCGCATGAGTCATGTTTTTTCGTGCGTGCAGCCGGCTCCATCGAATTACAAGACGTTGTCACGTCAAAAGTATGCCACCTAGATTCACGAAGTTTTGAGACATTTCAAAGTGATCCTTATTTTTTTTTTTGACGTGATAACGTCTTATAAATCGATGGAGCCGGCTGCACGCACGAAAAAACATGACTCATGCGTCGTTACGTCGTTTCGTCGTTCCATTTACCTGAGCCCGAGACCGGGTCGGGTAATGGGTAAGGGTAAATGAGGGTAAGGGTAAGGGGTTCAGTCTGGGTCCGGGTCCGGGTCCGGATTTTCATTCAGTTTCATTCAGTTCCATTCAGTTTCATTCAGTATCATTCAGTTTCATTCACATTCAATTCAATTCAGTAAAACTAAAATTTTCTTTTGAAAAATGCAACCATTCCATCAGTATTTTCTTATGACGTTATCACGTTCAACTATCGTCAGTAAACCGACTTTACAGACAACCGATTTTTATTTGATGTTTGTGGTTTTTCAGGTGTGCGTTCTATTCCACTGGGCGCGGACACACACATACGTGGGCTATAGACAGGGCATGCATGAGATACTGGCGCCATTGCTGTTTGAACTGTATCTAGACAGGAACTTTGCACCTCGGAATATTAGGTAAGCCATCATGACTTTAGACCAGCTACTTCCTGCAACAATGCAGGAAACAGCACTACATGTAACCGTCATGTATTATTGTTTAAAATAAAGGTTTTGTATTTGTATTTTTTTTGGTTTTACGGGTAGTTTTATAACCCTGTATGTTTACTACACTTATGGAAATAACGATGATTTTTATAATGTCCCAAAAGTGCCGTATGAAGTGGGTGATCCATTGGCGAGCTAAAACCGACGAGCCTGCGAGCCAAAGATATAAACCGCCAAAAGAGCACCTACAAGACCGCGGTTTTGTCCATTGGCGGCTTATACCTTTGGCTCGCAGGGCATGGCTCGCTCCATTAGCGGTTCACTTACTTTATTCGTCAAGTGTGATAAGGATCCGATGGCGCAGCGGACAGGGCAGCCCCGTAGCCCGTACCAAAGGCAAGGTCGCGGGTTCAAATGCAGCTCGGCTCTTTTGGGACATAAAAATCTTTGTATTTGTATTTTGGCTTTTAGACCACCTCAGCCCGTAAACCACAGCTCATAAAAAGAACAACTTTAGAAATTAAGAAGATTTGACCCTGAATAGAGCTTGCTTCATACAACTTTTTCATTGCAATCAACTTATTATGTAAGTTCTTTATTTCAATTTTCTTTTTCAGTGAAAAATTAAAATATATCCTGGAAGAAGAATACTTGGAGCATGACAGCTAGTGAGTTATATTATGTACCCAATTATTACAATTCATACTTCAGTTTATTACCCGCTTCTGTGTTAGCGTGATGTTTATTAACCTTATTTTTGTGAAAAAAAATATGGTATATAATAAAATAAATGTTATTTTATTTCTAGCATGCTATTCAGTGCAGTGATGAGGGGACTAGAAAAGTATTACACGACGGGAGACGTGGCACCCAGTTCTTGCGGCCGTCTGCCTTCTTCTAGAACTGTACATGTAAGCATTCACCTTACTTCTATTTTTCTTTTTTTCCGTCTGTTTTCTCGACTGACAGAGGGGCATGGAGCAGGAAGACATGTTGTGCCGTTGGGGGTAAGGGCAGGAAGAAGAAGATTTTGCCTAAGGAGTTATTATATTTATTAAACAAAATTCATAGCTCTTTAGATGCTACTACAGTTGCATTATAAGTACAAGCTTACTGACCAATCAACAGTCTGCAAAATTGATAATTGCAGAATCCAAATGAAGTGGTGCGGTATTTGGAGTACGTGAAGGAGGAATACCTGGTGCCTCTCGACCCGGAGCTAGCCACGCACATGGCCACTACTAACATATCCATGGAACTGTTTGGCATGTAAGCTTACCTCTTAGAACAGAATCTCTCATATCAACCAAACTAAAAATTCATCAAACTGAAATCCGCCATGGGATTCTTAAGTATTTTGGGGAGGTATATCGTAGTATCGTAAAAGAAATCAGATGAGAAACGGCATTGAAAAGGTTTTGTTCCAATCATTCATTCCAAAACTGAAAATATATTCATCAGGTAACATTGGTTTTAAGGCACGTTGAGCTTCAGCAAGCATATATATTTTGATGGTTCTCCAAAAAGTTTGATAAAACTCGGCTGTCTGTAAAGTCGGTTTACTAACGATAGTTGAACGTGACAACGTCATACAGCTGTCCACGCGGACGCATCGCTCACTCAAGTAGGAGAGAGACAGATGTCGAACGCTGCCGAACGCGGAGGCCGTGCGTGCCTCTTTGTCGCTCGTTCCGCGCTCTCGCTTGCACTTCAAGCCTTAAATGGAACGCCTCAGAGCGAGGTAACGCCGCATGAGTCATGTTTTTTCGTGCGTGCAGCCGGCTCCATCGAAATATAAGACGTTGTCACGTCAAAATTTATGTATTTTTTTACAATTTATAGGCTTGCGTTAGACCGCTATCTCACCTGCTGGTAAGTGATGGTGCGGTCGACGGTGTAGCACGCTTACCTAGAAGATACCTGTTTACTCCTATCTTGAAAATATCCAAGCTATAGATGTTCGGAAAGACAGACGCCGGCAAGGAATTCCACGCCTTGGCTGTCCGCAACATAGAAGTTAAAGCAAAGCGCTTGGTGCGGACAGTTGGAACATCAACCATCTATGGATATAGCATTTCCGTGCGTTTAGTGGTCCGATTAGACCAAAAAGTTCGGGGGAAATCGTGAGATCTGCTGGCTTACTATTGCCTATTCTTCTATTTCCAATATCTGCTATTTAAAGTACAGGTATTATTTTCCAGTCGCTGGCTGCGGTTGCTGTTCGGTCGCGAGTTCCCTCGCTCCGACATCCCTCACCTGTGGGGCTTCCTCTTCGCGGACGGACCTACCTTCCCCAACCTGCATTATGTCATCATCGCTATCTTGATCTCTATGAGAAATACGCGTAAGTTTTATAACTTTGGAGACTTTTTGACTTTATTCTATATCTTAGCTTGAATAAATGTTTTTTTGTTAAAAAATGAAAACAGGACTAGTTAGTGTATGTACGTCGAGATTATCCTGTGAGAGCGCCAACGCGGATGTGTAGAAGGTTTTCGAGGTGACATTTGCCGAATAGTGGCATACAATTAAAATAAATAAATAATACATATTTCGGACAATCCACACCATACTATCTAGTCCCAAATTGAGTTTTCCCCAAAGAAATCAGAGTTTGTACTATGAAAAACAGATGGCTGTTGATGGATAGATGTGCTTTTTTTTTGTAAATACGTTCTCAGAATAAAGGACAAACATCTGCATTCACACAAATATTTGTTCTCGGTGGGGTGGGCGGTTACGATCTACGGCGTAGAAAGCAGAACAACTACCATTTGAGCTGCTGTCAGCTCAAATGGTAGTTGTTCTGCTTTAATACGCCTGCTTATATCTGCTTTCTAGGCTAGTAATAAAATATGTGATTCCAGTACTAGATTCAGACCCGGGCGTAGTGCTATCGGCGCTCATGCGTCCGTGCCGCGTGACCGCGCGACATGTCATCTCTCTCGCGCTACATCTGTGCACGCCCAGCCTGCATCCGCGGCCCCCGCCCGCGGAGCTACTGCCGGCAACAACACAACACAGGTGAGTGTACCCGCGCCACTGCCGGCATCTACACAACACAGGTGAGTGTAGCCGCGCCACTGCCGGCATCTACACAACACAGGTGAGTGTAGCCGCGCCACTGCCGGCATCTACACAACACAGGTGAGTGTACCCGCGCCACTGCCGGCATCTACACAACACAGGTGAGTGTAGCCGCGCCACTGCCGGCATCTACACAACACAGGTGAGTGTACCCGCGCCACTGCCGGCATCTACACAACACAGGTGAGTGTAGCTGCACCACTGCCGGCATCTACACAACACAGGTGAGTGTAGCCGCGCCACTGCCGGCATCTACACAACACAGGTGAGTGTACCCGCGCCACTGTCGGCATCTACACAACACAGGTGAGTGTACCCGCGCCACTGCCGGCATCTACACAACACAGGTGAGTGTACCCGCGCCACTGCCGGCATCTACACAACACAGGTGAGTGTAGCCGCGCCACTGCCGGCATCTACACAACACAGGTGAGTGTACCCGCGCCACTGCCGGCATCTACACAACACAGGTGAGTGTAGCTGCACCACTGCCGGCATCTACACAACACAGGTGAGTGTAGCCGCGCCACTGCCGGCATCTACACAACACAGGTGAGTGTACCCGCGCCACTGTCGGCATCTACACAACACAGGTGAGTGTAGCCGCGCCACTGCCGGCATCTACACAACACAGGTGAGTGTAGCCGCGCCACTGCCGGCATCTACACAACACAGGTGAGTGTAGCCGCGCCACTGCCGGCATCTACACAACACAGGTGAGTGTAGCCGCACCACTGCCGGCATCTACACAACACAGGTGAGTGTAGCCGCGCCACTGCCGGCATCTACACAACACAGGTGAGTGTACCCGCGCCACTGTCGGCATCTACACAACACAGGTGAGTGTAGCCGCGCCACTGTCGGCATCTACACAACACAGGTGAGTGTACCCGCGCCACTGCCGGCATCTACACAACACAGGTGAGTGTAGCTGCACCACTGCCGGCATCTACACAACACAGGTGAGTGTAGCCGCGCCACTGCCGGCATCTACACAACACAGGTGAGTGTACCCGCGCCACTGCCGGCATCTACACAACACAGGTGAGTGTAGCCGCGCCACTGCCGGCATCTACACAACACAGGTGAGTGTACCCGCGCCACTGCCGGCATCTACACAACACAGGTGAGTGTAGCTGCACCACTGCCGGCATCTACACAACACAGGTGAGTGTAGCCGCGCCACTGCCGGCATCTACACAACACAGGTGAGTGTACCCGCGCCACTGTCGGCATCTACACAACACAGGTGAGTGTAGCCGCGCCACTGCCGGCATCTACACAACACAGGTGAGTGTAGCCGCGCCACTGCCGGCATCTACACAACACAGGTGAGTGTAGCCGCGCCACTGCCGGCATCTACACAACACAGGTGAGTGTACCCGCGCCACTGTCGGCATCTACACAACACAGGTGAGTGTAGCCGCGCCACTGTCGGCATCTACACAACACAGGTGAGTGTAGCCGCGCCACTGCCGGCATCTACACAACACAGGTGAGTGTAGCCGCGCCACTGCCGGCATCTACACAACACAGGAGTGCTCATACACACTTGACTAAACTGATGCCAGGACACAAGCATAAAAGGTACCTTTAAAAATTGTATATGCATGAGGCTCGGCTTAAAATCAAGTATGGTTTCTGCAATCGGCTCCTAGGTTCACTTCGTAATTGGCCCCACAGTTTCATAACACCACGATCATTAAATCATAACTTTCCCGTTTACAGAATCTTTCAAAACCTGTACGTGGATCATTTTGCCAAACAACTCTTGGAAGCGCTACTTGGCTACCTGATCTGAAGCTATTAGTTGACATAAGGATTTGTAGAATAAGCAAATTCTCCTATTAGTACGAGTAGGTAGGTTATTTGTATTTGTTTATTTATTTTATAAAAAGCCTAAAATAATACCAAAAAGGCTCTCCAATGTTATCATGCATCGGAAAACGAAGCGTGATGCGCCTCACCCTCGAAGCGACCTCATTATAAAGATCGTGGGAAGTCTGTGGTAGAAGAAAGCTCAAAATCGTTCTCTTGGAAATGTCTGGTTAAGATTTAGTTCAGCAGTGAACCACGACTGGTCCAATCGGTGGAAGTTTTCACGGATTGCAACCGAGTCCCAGATAAAGAACAGCATTTAGTTTTGGAGTCCACAAGCCCTAAAATAATATAGTGATTGTTTCAGTCCCGAGTACTCGCTGGAGGCGGGCGGCGACGGCTGGTGGGAGCGGTCGGGCGAGGAGTCTGGCAGCGAGGGCGTGCCGGAGGGCGGCGACGTGGCGCGCGCGCTGGCCGCGCTGGCGGTGCTGCGCGCGCGCCTGCCGCCCGCCGCCGCCGCGCTGCAGGCCGCGCTGCCGGCGCCCAGCGCCTCCGTGCGCGCGCCGCTCATGCAGATCCTGCAGGTAGCCACAGGTAGCGAGGCCGGGGCGTGGCGCGCGCGCTGGCCGCGCTGGCGGTGCTGCGCGCGCGCCTGCCGCCCGCCGCCGCCGCGCTGCAGGCCGCGCTGCCGGCGCCCAGCGCCTCCGTGCGCGCGCCGCTCATGCAGATCCTGCAGGTAGCCACAGGTAGCGAGGCCGGGGCGTGGCGCGCGCGCTGGCCGCGCTGGCGGTGCTGCGCGCGCGCCTGCCGCCCGCCGCCGCCGCGCTGCAGGCCGCGCTGCCGGCGCCCAGCGCCTCCGTGCGCGCGCCGCTCATGCAGATCCTGCAGGTAGCCACAGGTAGCGAGGCCGGGGCGTGGCGCGCGCGCTGGCCGCGCTGGCGGTGCTGCGCGCGCGCCTGCCGCCCGCCGCCGCCGCGCTGCAGGCCGCGCTGCCGGCGCCCAGCGCCTCCGTGCGCGCGCCGCTCATGCAGATCCTGCAGGTAGCCACAGGTAGCGAGGCCGGGGCGTGGCGCGCGCGCTGGCCGCGCTGGCGGTGCTGCGCGCGCGCCTGCCGCCCGCCGCCGCCGCGCTGCAGGCCGCGCTGCCGGCGCCCAGCGCCTCCGTGCGCGCGCCGCTCATGCAGATCCTGCAGGTAGCCACAGGTAGCGAGGCCGGGGCGTGGCGCGCGCGCTGGCCGCGCTGGCGGTGCTGCGCGCGCGCCTGCCGCCCGCCGCCGCCGCGCTGCAGGCCGCGCTGCCGGCGCCCAGCGCCTCCGTGCGCGCGCCGCTCATGCAGATCCTGCAGGTAGCCACAGGTAGCGAGGCCGGGGCGTGGCGCGCGCGCTGGCCGCGCTGGCGGTGCTGCGCGCGCGCCTGCCGCCCGCCGCCGCCGCGCTGCAGGCCGCGCTGCCGGCGCCCAGCGCCTCCGTGCGCGCGCCGCTCATGCAGATCCTGCAGGTAGCCACAGGTAGCGAGGCCGGGGCGTGGCGCGCGCGCTGGCCGCGCTGGCGGTGCTGCGCGCGCGCCTGCCGCCCGCCGCCGCCGCGCTGCAGGCCGCGCTGCCGGCGCCCAGCGCCTCCGTGCGCGCGCCGCTCATGCAGATCCTGCAGGTAGCCACAGGTAGCGAGGCCGGGGCGTGGCGCGCGCGCTGGCCGCGCTGGCGGTGCTGCGCGCGCGCCTGCCGCCCGCCGCCGCCGCGCTGCAGGCCGCGCTGCCGGCGCCCAGCGCCTCCGTGCGCGCGCCGCTCATGCAGATCCTGCAGGTAGCCACAGGTAGCGAGGCCGGGGCGTGGCGCGCGCGCTGGCCGCGCTGGCGGTGCTGCGCGCGCGCCTGCCGCCCGCCGCCGCCGCGCTGCAGGCCGCGCTGCCGGCGCCCAGCGCCTCCGTGCGCGCGCCGCTCATGCAGATCCTGCAGGTAGCCACAGGTAGCGAGGCCGGGGCGTGGCGCGCGCGCTGGCCGCGCTGGCGGTGCTGCGCGCGCGCCTGCCGCCCGCCGCCGCCGCGCTGCAGGCCGCGCTGCCGGCGCCCAGCGCCTCCGTGCGCGCGCCGCTCATGCAGATCCTGCAGGTAGCCACAGGTAGCGAGGCCGGGGCGTGGCGCGCGCGCTGGCCGCGCTGGCGGTGCTGCGCGCGCGCCTGCCGCCCGCCGCCGCCGCGCTGCAGGCCGCGCTGCCGGCGCCCAGCGCCTCCGTGCGCGCGCCGCTCATGCAGATCCTGCAGGTAGCCACAGGTAGCGAGGCCGGGGCGTGGCGCGCGCGCTGGCCGCGCTGGCGGTGCTGCGCGCGCGCCTGCCGCCCGCCGCCGCCGCGCTGCAGGCCGCGCTGCCGGCGCCCAGCGCCTCCGTGCGCGCGCCGCTCATGCAGATCCTGCAGGTAGCCACAGGTAGCGAGGCCGGGGCGTGGCGCGCGCGCTGGCCGCGCTGGCGGTGCTGCGCGCGCGCCTGCCGCCCGCCGCCGCCGCGCTGCAGGCCGCGCTGCCGGCGCCCAGCGCCTCCGTGCGCGCGCCGCTCATGCAGATCCTGCAGGTAGCCACAGGTAGCGAGGCCGGGGCGTGGCGCGCGCGCTGGCCGCGCTGGCGGTGCTGCGCGCGCGCCTGCCGCCCGCCGCCGCCGCGCTGCAGGCCGCGCTGCCGGCGCCCAGCGCCTCCGTGCGCGCGCCGCTCATGCAGATCCTGCAGGTAGCCACAGGTAGCGAGGCCGGGGCGTGGCGCGCGCGCTGGCCGCGCTGGCGGTGCTGCGCGCGCGCCTGCCGCCCGCCGCCGCCGCGCTGCAGGCCGCGCTGCCGGCGCCCAGCGCCTCCGTGCGCGCGCCGCTCATGCAGATCCTGCAGGTAGCCACAGGTAGCGAGGCCGGGGCGTGGCGCGCGCGCTGGCCGCGCTGGCGGTGCTGCGCGCGCGCCTGCCGCCCGCCGCCGCCGCGCTGCAGGCCGCGCTGCCGGCGCCCAGCGCCTCCGTGCGCGCGCCGCTCATGCAGATCCTGCAGGTCACACCACCAGCGTCGCATACACTTACGGCATATCCATATGTACAGGCCTGGCGCTAGAATAGAATTTGACGAAAAAATTATCATAATGATCTGCCCTCGTAGCACGGGCTCCTAAAAAAAAAAAACCATGTCTGTATATCACTGACCCAGAAGTCAGTGATTTTGTGAGTGTTCTTATGGGTGGCTCGGGCTGCGGTACGCTCGAACGAGGCACGTCCAGACCGACTGAGGATTTACCTTGCGAAGCTGTTGATTCATTTTCTTGTCCTCATTAACGAAGATTGCTAACTCATTCATTTTGTTGGAACAGCTGGCAGCCTTGCTCCAGTGTCGGAACCACGAGCTGATCGACGTAGAGACGGCGCTGGAAGCGGACGAGGCGCCGAGCTCGGGCCGGCTCGGCCGCAAACAGATCCTCCCTGTCGTGATCGCTGGCCGTCGACACACAAACAAACAAACCAACAAACTGCCGAATGTGATCAAGGAAGTGCCATTGACAGTGTTCCATCAAGGGGAGTGCCAGAGTGCGAAGGGATTCCCTTGCCTGGACCCGTTGAAATTAAGGACAGAATGACTAAGGCGCAAAATCCTGCTGTATAGTTATTATCATTAGGGACTGTATAAAAGTAATACCCGTTCTAACTATGCCGGACTTTGTCTGAATATTTACTACTAAACGGAATATTTTTTATCGAAGTAAGAATGCAGTGGTTAAAAATGCAATAAATTACAAAATTGACAGTGATCTATTCAATATTAACTTTATTTTTATGTGATCCAGCAGACAAAGGTTGGTTGAATGATATGGCTCAACGGATTTATTAAAGACAAGAAAATACATGTAGAGGTATTCTTTCTGTTTTATGAGCAATTAGTGCAGCATGAAGTGATGTTTCTCAAAATGATATAGCTTAGCACAATTTTTTTGAGTAGAATCCATTGATTGAGCGAAGTTTTGAAATTTGGCGAACTTGTAAAATATACTCGTGCTAAAGTATTTCGTATTTTTATAAGATTATCAATGTAAATATGAGAATCATGGACTTATATCCAATGGCAATGTTTTATAAAAAAAATATTGCCTTTAGGGCTAGATAATCAATGGCTTCAATATTATGTATGTATATTTATATAACAATAGTACTTATATAGTTGGGTACTAAAGTGTAGGTTACGTGCCCTACAATGAATATCGAATTTGCAAAAATTTGCCAATATATTATGCATTTATTTTATCAGTACGTAAAGATATACCTACTACTGACAAATAATTACACAAAAAGAGAGCTAAGCTTGAACAAGTGCAATTTTAGTTTTGTTTATAATTTTAGTCCTAATTGTAAGAGTAGGTAAGTAATACCTAATTACGTTTATTAAAACTTGTGTATTTTACAAGATGCATAGTAGGTATCTTAGGTAGGTTAGAGTTCATAGGTTACCGAATGTGATAGAATTTGTTTAAGTAAATAAAGAAGAAACAAAACTATAAATACTTATAGGTATTTAAGTAGTATCAAAATAGCCATAGAGTTAATATATTTGATAAACTACCTACTAACTTATGCGCTAAACTAATTAGTAAGCTGCCATGAAATTTTATCTTTTAAATGCCTGTCTATAACCTTTGGCGCTTTATTTCAATAAGACAAAATAAATAAATTTACATAATATATAATGCTCCTTGTTTCATTTACCTACTACCCTTTGTTTAGTATACTTACTAGCACTAAAGCGACAGTTTGGGTGCGACGAGTGCAGTGGGACGACCCAGGATAAAAATAAAATAAAATAAATAAAAGAGAGTACTTGCTTAAAGGAGCAACTTTTACTCCCTTTGGAAGAAAGCTATCCTACCTACCTACCTAGATAGGTGGCTTTTTTCTAACTGTTGGCCTTGGAGGAATTAGAAATGGAGGCGTCAACGTTTAAATCCACGAACAATATTTTCTGCCAAAATTGACGGGGGACGAGGTAAACACGCATGGCACACGCGCATAGCAAAATCCTATTCATGTAAACACACACATTGACAATCCCGCACACGATCTTAAAATTTGCACACAGATAAAAAATATAACGTAGTTACGCAGTGTCAAGACTCACACTAGGTTAATCTCTAGTGATGGGCATTCAGTAAGACCGGTAAATTGAACGATGAATAAAATAATGAATGAAATGGGTTTTAAGGTACAGTTAATAGTGAGTGTTGTGAATATGTTATGCACAACAGGTTTCACATTTTGTAACAGTCAGAAAATAAAAGAACTGAATTTAGTTGTTGTTTTATTAATGGTTATAAGTTTGAATCAATAGTTCTTAACATGTTATAGCATAGTAGATACACATAAGTTTAGTCTTTTACTGAATAATTGAAAAATATTTATATAAAGTGAAATCACATTACATCGTCAGCCTTCACACCACAGCGAAGTTTGTAGTTCTGCCTTCTGCGCCGGAGGCGTTGCTTCGATTCCCACCGAGAACAAATATTTGTGTGGTGAACGCAGATGTTTGTTTGCCCGAGTTTGAGAACTTTCTGTAAAATGTTCCAAGCAAATCACACTCGTTCTTGTTGCATGCCAAGTTGTTTTTTGGCCAAAAAATTTTGTCCACTCTTCAAGCAACAGGGTTTTTTGGAAACCTGCACAGGACGTAAAAGAAATATAAAATAGGCAAAAAAAATGTTTTCACTACGCCCACGACTTTATTTTTGAGTATGATGTCATGTCCTATTTTATACATTGATGAGTAGAGGGTTTGATGACTGGTACCTAGGATACCCATATTGTGGGATTTGTGAATAAATGTAATCTGATATTTCGTGGCGGCAGCAGCCAGCTTGGACCGATTTTCATCGAAAATAGCTAAGAACACTCCCGACTATTCACCTTTCAAACAAACAAAAAACTAAATTAAAATCGGTTGATTCGTTCGGGAACTACGATGGGACAGACAGACACACACACACACACACACACACACAGACACCGCAAACTTATAACATCCCGTCGTTTTTACGTCGGGGGTTAAAAAGCACCAAATACGTAATTATGCAACACATTATGTGATAATAATTTAACGTTTATTTTATCATTCATTCATTCATCCATTACATTCAACTTTTCCCAACACTATGCCTTCTACCAAGGTATAATCTTTGACAATACTGTCGCTAATCTGTCGCAACCGGTATTTCTTTTGAACTAAAATTCTACAAAATTACAAACATAATTGACAAAATAATACTCCCTTGTGGTAGGAAATACCATGTTCCCGGAAGTTTGATGTCTCTGATCGTCTTTTACAAGAAACTACCATGCAATTCACCATTTTCGCGGAGCTCCACTTCGCGACATGAAACGACAAACAATGGCTGCGGTTGCGAGTAAAACACTTTTATTTAAAGGATATGATCGAGATCGGTATATGACCGGCAGAGGGGAAAGCCCTGTTTTGACATCTCCATTTCTAATTCCTCCAAGCTGTTGGCAAGTAAATAAATAAAGACGAGACACCTCTAATAGAATAATGATACATTGTTTGAGGCATTGTTGCTTCTGCTGCGTCATTATGAAGCATTTATGAAGCTATAGGGCTGGGTGGAATAATTCGTTAGTCCATTAGTCTTCATGAAATACGTAATGTACAGAAAAAACATCTGTCAGTCATAAATGTCAATGTCAGATAAGTGCAACAGAAGCAGAACAGCTGTGATTTGTATTGTAAATAATTAAATGTGGAAATATATAAGAAACTCTGTCCTGAGCAAAGAAAATCAGTAAATAATCGCTGGTTTCGAAGTTGTTATCCAACAATGAAGGAATCCAAAGAAAATGGTGATAAGCCACTAGACATAAATGGTAACAATTTCAATCCCGATATGTACCTGGATGTTCTTCTAAAACATGCGAATCTCAAGCAAATAATGGACAAAGAAGCAGAAATAGTTACTCAAAGCCAGTTCCTTCAGTCAGAGATGCAGACTTTAGTCTACGAGAACTACAACAAGTTTATATCGGCCACTGAGACTGTTCGCAAAATGCGCACAGATTTCAAGATAATGCAGGAAGAAATGAACAAACTAAGTGAAAACATGAACAAAATCACTTCTTTCAGTGCTCAAATATCAGACTCGCTGAAAGAGAGCGGGAACAACGTGAGTAGGCTATGTGGAACTCGCCAACTGCTAGACAAGCTTCAATTCTTGTTCCTGCTACCATCTCAACTAAATAAAGCTATTACTGAAGGTAGATATGCCGACGCGGTTCATGACTATACTCACGCACAGAGAGTACTACAGAAGTACGGCAACCAACCCTCATTCCAAAGCATTCAGACTGAATGCTCAGAAATAATATATGCTCTCAAAAAGACTCTTAGAGAAAGACTTCTCAGTCCAGAAACTTCAGCGTCGGAATTGGCAGAGAGTGTGGGACTGCTGAGACAGCTGCAAGAGACGGATTCATCCCTACATGACATATTCCTCAGCTGCGCGGAGAGCAGACTTGATAAACACTTGCAGTCTCTAGGAGAGATGGTAGAAAGCACTGATATATTAGAATGGGTAGAAAAATGCAACAACTCATTACTTGCTGATCTAGGTGTTGTGATATCGTGCTACCATGAGATGTTCCAAGACAAGGACAACACAGAAATACCTGAATTTGCTGACAAAATAATGCTACAAGTTTTTAATCTCTTTGATGAAGTTGTAAAGCGACCAGAGAATGCTGGCACTGAAATTTTGATTAGAGGATTGGATAAGTTCTTCAGAAAGTTGCAGGCTATGACTGAAATAATTCCGAGCGACACTATGTCAGGCAAGGCAGTAGATGTGGTAGTTCAATGCATTGACCATAAGGCGACACTGCAGTACCAGTCCATCCAGACTCAATTTAAAGACAGCCTGACAAGAGTGAGGCAGTCCTTAGCTAGTAAAGGCACAGAACAGGCAGACCTTAAAGATATACTGAACTCCTTGCAAGTTTATCTAATGCAGAAAGTACAAGCATCTCTCCTTGATCTTATGGCGTTCCTACAGAACAACCTATCATTTGGTCTCAAACCTTGGTGTGGCAAAGCAGTAGCAGACAAATGCTGGAAGATAATATCTGAAACGATGATAAATCTATCTGACATGGTCAAAAAAATGGCATGTGTCCAAACTGCTAACAACAACATTCCTTTTGAACTTCTTCTCATATTAGCAAAGTTATGCTTAGAAATGCAAGAGACCGGGGTCAACACCCTGCATAGTCATTTACTAAAGCTGTTAGAAGAAGCCGCCCCAGGACTGACTATAGAAAGTAAAGACACAAACAATGTAATGGTTCATCTATCCACTGCCGCCCAGTCGGCTCTGGACTCTGAAGTTGTATTCATTGGACAGACAGCAGCGCAGATGTTACGAGTGTCTGTGCTAGCCCGCGATTGGCTGAGGGCGCCTGAACCGCGCGGTCCGAGAGCCGTTTGCCGGAGAGTGGTAGAAACACTTGCCGGAGCCGACAGCGCTGCCTCGCAACTATTCCCCACAAGCATCAAACCGTCTAGCGATTCCAGCAGACGTACAATCTGGTCGCGTGCTCCGTCCTCGTTTTCCCCTCTTAACCGGATATTTTCGGAACGAATTGAGGTTTTCAGTCCAGCTGGAGCAGACCGCGCTGCTTTATCGAACGGCGCGCTGAAGGTAGCGTTGAAAGCGCTTGTGGAATGCGTGAGGTTGCGCACGTTCGGCCGGCATGGACTCCAACAGTTGCAAGTGGACGTACATTTCCTACAGCAGAGGTTGTCATGCATGGGGAACGACGAGCGGCTACTGAACGCTTTACTTGAAGACGCGTTGGCGTCTGCGCAACTGAGATGTGTGGATCCTCAACTTATGGAGCCTAGCATTGTGGATATTATTTGTGAAAGAGGATAATAAATATTGTATACTGTATGTATTTAACCTACCTAATTAATGTCTGACAGAGCACTAATAATATTATTTTAGGTCTACTTAGCATACATTTTTATTTCCATAAATTATTACCCTGAACATCCAAGTTTATATTTTATAGTCATCACAAGCAGACGAGGGATTCGGATTCGATTTCAAATCAACCAACCAAGGGCAGCATCTCTAGGTCCTACTTCTAGCACCTCCCTTTCTAGAGGAAGGGCTCTCCAAACAAAAGTAACCGCGGGGAAATTCTAGTCCTATACTTAATTAACCTGTGTAGGTAGGTAACAAAGTTCCCTTCAAATCGATACACCATGCATGTAGTGGAGAACAGCCGGACATCCGGAATCTAGCGGAACGAAAGCCATCCAACTACTTACTCGGCCAAAAAGTTCAAGTAGGATTAGACTACTACTAAGACATTTGATACAAATACAAAGCTAAAAATTTCGCTAACCATTCCTACCATGGGAATTTACATGGGAGTCCTATTGGAGATAGACAGTCAACAGCAAAAAAATAGTTATTTTTTAATACAGTTTATTTATAACCCAATAATCAAAATTCATTATCATAATAAAAATAATGACATCATCTACATACATACATAATATATTTTTATTGTTAAATGCTTCTAAACATAAATCTCACGACAGCACACTGCATTTTAAAGTTAATTACAAAGTTAGTCACAAGTAATTAATTAATAAACTTATGATAATCAAAGAAATATATTATGCGTTATCAATTTTATTTAGGTATCATTTGAAACAGAGAACTTAATTTGGTCCTACTTTACTAATTTTTTAAAACGATAGGCAGACAGACAGCTCTAAATAATACCTACAGAACAAACTTGTAAATTTAAATTATTTTGTTTTATTTAATTGCCGCAAGAGGCTGTGTCTGCCAACGCGCTAATTGAGAGTATTACATTGTATGAATACTCAATCTACTATGTTAACTATAGAAAACCTTTCACCAATATCTTATTTCGATTATAAAAATATATATAAATTCTCTTTATCTAAAGTTAACACTAGATTTAGATTTTCGAAACGGAGATTTTGAGAAAATGCAAAATGGGGACAATACTTTTATCTACACCTAGAAATCTGAAGAATTTGTATAACAAACTGATAACAGAAAATTGTTTTATTTCAAACATTACTATACTTTGATTCCTATAAGCGGAAACTCACAACTACAACATTTAAGAACTCCAACCCAAAATCATCATTTTCATCAACATGCATATCGATTTGTAATAAGGAATAGTAAATCAGACAATTACAACAAAGAGGAAATTCATCTAGTGTAGCTAGATACAATCGCCATACACAAACAATAAGACTATGTACTTCTAGTGTGATGAGAGTGCACCTCGGTATAACAAGTTGTATTCCTATGGACTATTAATGGTGAACTTGAACAATAAAACGATCAGTGTATCAAATACAGCAGTTTCACTGTAATAGCAATGTCGGATCATGATGACGATCCCTAAAATCTAACAATAAACATAAATATTTACTCTTACGGCTAGGTATACTCTAAAACAAATTGACAAAATATAACTTTCAATTCAACACATTTGTCCAGAGACAATATACTTTCATAACGCATCATAAATTCGCCAAAATTGTATAAAATATTATTATTATACAATGTTTGGTCCTTGAGTTACGTCGCTGAGCGTTGTGATGCGTTCTAACAAATCTAGCGATTCCCTTACATTTAACTATCCTATCATTCCCGAAGGAACGATCAGTCCGAAATCCTCATCAAGTGTACGAGCCTCGTTTACTTTGCCATTTTCATCATCAGCTTGCGCATCTTTTCCGGGACAGGCACGCCCCGGTGCGCGGCGCTCCTCTTGGGTTTAGCGGAGGATTTCATGTCTTGCGACTGTTCCGGCTTGATGGATTTGCGCGTTTCAGGAGGATCAGACTTCGCACTAGACTTTCTCGTCGATCTGGAGATGGAAGGTTCGCTTCTCGCGCTGGGCTTAGTGGCGGGTGGGGCGGACTTGCGAGCCGTGGCAGCAGGGACGGGCTCGGGCGGCGGCGAGCGTCGGCGTCGAATCCTCGGCGGCGTGTGCGCCAGGCTAGTATGCCGCGTCAGCAGCGCCGCGCTGTTGAACAGCTGACCGCAGTCGCAACGATGCTCAACGCCTAACGTACCTGAAAGACGACGCTTTTTAAATTCCAGCGCATTGTCAAAAAACAAACAAAGAAAACATAAAGTAGCACTCGTGCTAGGTCGAGCTTTAGTAACGGCCTGCTAAGATTCCTCCTTTAGAGAATTATAAAAATAATATTTCACCTAAAACACTAAACCATCAAAGCTTCAAATAAAAACAGTGAAGGTACCTAAATACTGATAGTAAGTTATCGAAAAAGAGTACTGAAAGAATCTCAAATGTAACATTAAATACTCACGTCTTTTGATGATTCTGACTGGAGAGGGGTTAACTTTGAGTTTACTGATTGCTTGTCCCAAAGATTTTCGCTTCGCTATTCCACCGAGAGACTTTCGTTTCTCCGTCAAAGATTTTCTGGGAAACTTTTTTTCTTTTGGCGTTTCTTCAGGTTTAGGTGCTTGTTCCGTAACGGTTGCAGGGAAGGAATATTTGACGTCGCTATCGTCTGAGTCGGTTGATGCAGCTTCTAATTTGAGAGGTTTAGGCACATTTTTCGTCACAGTTGGCACTACTTTTGGCTCAACGGCTTTTGCTTTGAGCCGCGGGATTTTCGGAGGATGTTGTAAAGATGTTCTCCTAATCATTAAGTCTTTCGAGCTCGGACGTTCGATTTGCAGCGAGTTTCGCTTGTTGGATCGCACCTGCATGAAGACTTTACCTTCCGTGGTTACGTCTGTCTTAAAGTTGGGGTTTAGCATGTACCTCACTTCATCGTCATCGCTGGATTCAACAGGTTTGCTCTCTGGAAGAATTGGTAGAGGGGCAAAGGTTTTCTGCCTCCTGGTAACAGAAGGAGCTACTTTGTCTTTTACTGGTGTTTTCTTCGGCAACACCTTAACTTGTTGTTCTTCAACCTTTTTGGTTTTCTCAGGTGCCAAGACAACCTTCTTCTCAACCGGTTTGCTAGCGACTATCGGATGGTCTGATTCGCTTTTTAATTCTTTGACTTCTTTTTCTTTTCGCAAAGGAATCTCGGAAATTGCTATACCTGTTTCTATTTCAGATGTCTTTACGAGGTCTATAGGTTTATCGCTGACTCTTTTTTTCTCAATCTTTTCAGGCACTGCTGTTTTACTTTCGTCATTACCGTCGTCTATAATTTGTTCTGTGACAATTTCCGGCTCATCATCTACATCCATACTATCTTCCGTGTTCGTGCTTTCTTGGATGTCGACTCCATCTTCATTTTTCGGTTTATCTTTTGCTTTCGACTGTCTCTTTTTCTTTTGCTGGCAGATTAGAAAATGTTTATTGAGCGAATGCTCGTTAGGGAACACCATGTAGCAGAGAGAACATTCGTGTATAATGTCTCGGGTAGACATTGAACTCTGCACGCTCTTATCATCGGATTTTTCCGAGCTTGTTTCTACTTGTTCCACAATCAAATGTTGTTCTTTGTGCTCAATGAGGTGATGTAGCTTCCTGAAAGATTTCTTGCAGATATCGCACTGCGGTGGTGGCGGGGGTTTTTCAATCGTTGGTGCCACCGTTTGGGCGTTAGTTTTCTGCCTGTTAATTCCATCGTGAGTTTCTCTATGCTCGACCAAATGATGTAGTTTTCTGAATGATTTGTCGCAAGGTTCGCAGCGGAAGCCTGCACTGGTATCGTCGTTCTGTTTAGACGCAGCTTGTTCTTTGACGTTGTTTTTCGTGTCATTTTGTTCTGAAGAGCTTTTACGTGTAGTGCGTGCAGACGTTTCAGGATTGTGGATGATTTTGTGTTGCATTAAATGGTGCATCTTTCTGAATTCCTTTTTACAGACTTCACAGCTGTACACCTGCAGCTTTGTGGTGAGTTTAGCTTCCAGTTTCTTAAGCTGTTCTTTATTATGTTGCATTTTGTGACTAACGAGGTAAGACAATTGTCTAAAAGATTTTCCGCAGAACTCGCAAACGAGATTACTGGACCGTTGCACAGAAGTTTTAAACAGCTTTTTAACCCTAGCTGTTTTCTCTTTCGGCGGTTCTTCTAACATTGTAACTTTAGATATGTTTTCGTCCGCAATATCTTTGAGTGTTTTTTCTTTTACAGGTTTTTCTTCTACAACTTTTTGGGGCTTTTCATGAGTCACTTTTTGAAGTTTGTCTAGCACTACTTTTTGAGCCTTTTCTCGTGTTTCATCTGTAATTTCATTTGTTAGTTCCGGAATGGGTTTGGACTGTTCTTTTGCATTTCGAGTCGAGCTAATTGATCCTATTTCAGCATCTTGCTCTTTAACAGGTGTATCTTCTATGATAATTACCTCAACTTCGTCAAGTTTGCCAATTGCATCTTTGGATTTGTCCTTGGGTGTGCTCTTTAGGCTTTCTTTTGGTTTTTCATCAAATTCCATGTCATCCGATTGGCTGTCGAACGACTTGTTGCCGGACTCCCTCGAGTATCTGCGCCTGCGCGGGCTTCTCTTCTCTAAGTCGGAGCGCGTGGGCGACACGCCTGTACAGTGTTTCACGTGTTTAAATACCACGTTTTCTGATCTGAATAGCTTGTTGCAAATAGGGCATACTATGTTTTCATTGATTTTACCCATAGTCCAATTTTCTCTGATCATTTGTTCGTCGTCTGAACTTTCTTCATCCGATATGGGGTCTCGTTTGACAGGCTTGGCGTCTATTAGCCTAGGTTTTTTCTGCGGGCTAGGACTAGCGACTTTGCTGTAGGGAGCTGCTTCTTCAGGTAAAGGATACTTTCGGGGTCGCCCCCTTCCCCTCTTTATCGGTGTATTTTGCAGAGAATCAGGGTTGGGAGAGGAGCTGTCTACGGACTGGTTATCTAATAACTCCGCAGCTTTTACCAAACTATCTATGGCCGATACTGTTCGCTCTGTCACAGTTTCAACATGATTTATTGCCTCTTTTTCAGGTTTTATGGATTCCTGACCACTTTTATCCATAATTGCTGCGCGACCTAATAAATAAGATTTCTTATGTACTAAAGTCTTTAGACTTTTTTCAGTTTTACTGTCTTCTGTTCTTCTTTTCTTCTTTGGTGATACATCTAAACCTAGATCGCGTGGTTGGATAAGCTCTAAGTCGGGTGCTTCTACAGGTGTCAAAACCTGCTTTCTTTGATGTTTAGCCTTGGCTTTAACATCATCTTGTTGTTTATCTTCAGTCACGTCGGGCACGTTAGACCTTATTGCTTGCGGGCTTACTTGCATCGTAGATTCAGGCTTTTTAGCGGGCGATAGATCTTTTCCTTGGATATTTAATTGATTCGGAACGAAATCATCATTTGCATCCATAAACACCACCTTAACCGGTTTGTCTTCAATAATCGTAATAGGCTGATCCATCTGGCGTTTAGCAGTTAGAACCGATTGGTACGCAGTGTTAATCTTTGATTGATAGTTTTTGCTGTTGGGATCTTCCGGTGCTCTTCCGAATTTTGTGTTGTCAATTTTACTAGTATGAGTTTGAATGGAGATCTGTTTTTGAGGCAACTTCGCCACAGCTTCCATTTGGCTTATTTCGTTTTTAGGACAGTTCTTTACCGCATCTTTTTCTTTAACAGTTTGAACCACATTGCCCGGTTTGCCGTCGAATTTTACAGTCAAGCAGTTCTCGTAAGTAATAGAGTTTCTACGAGCAAATTTATCGAAATCTTTCTCAGTGATGACGGAATCTTTCTTTTGAGTTTCTTTGACTTCACTGGTGTGAGCAGCGGTAGGCAATGGTGTTTTCGATGTTAAGTTTTTGCTTAAATCTATGTCACCAGTAATAGGTTCATGTTCAATAACTTCTTCATCTGATTCTAAATCAATGACACTTTCGTGTGTTGAAGTTGTTTGTTTGCTTGTAGCAGGAAGAGGTTCCTTGGTGCTTTTGTTTTGTTTATCTTTACTTGATTTACCGTAAGTTTTATGCACTCTTGGTAACTCATGAGGAGGTCTTTCAACAAATGGGATTCCATGCAGTTCATTCATTTTCATTTCTATGTCATCTAGTGAACCACTACTATCTTCATCAATTTTTTGCTCAATATTCAGCTTTTGTTGATCGGAATTCAGTTTTCGTTGATCAGTTTTTAACTTTTGTTGATCAACATTTGGCTTTTGTTGATCAGTTTTCACCTTTTGTTGATCAGTCTTGACCTTTTGTTGATCAGAATTTAATTTTTGTTGATCAGTATTTAATTTTTTCTGGTCCTGTTTTATTTTTTGTTGATCAATATTCAACTTTTGCTGATCAATTTTCAGCTTATGTTGATCAATATCCAGATTATGACCGTCAGTATTTGCTTCGGTATGAGTAACTTGGGTATCTTTGTTATCTACATGCCTCGGTTCATCAAGAGGACTTCTTGTCATAGGCATCGGTACAGGCCTATTCAGCATGTCAACAATGGCTCTACCAATCAAATCATTAACATTAACTTCCCTCGTTTCCTCTATTTCTGGAGTTGCAACGTCGGAAGTATTATTAGTGACTGTAGATGTTACTGTTTCTGAAGCATTTTCAGGTTTTGCACTGCTTTTAGTATCGATCGGTTTTGCTTTAATTTTAAGTTCTTCGTTCTTGACTGGTATTTTAGTTTCAACTTTCGGTTGAGCTATTTTACTTGAAAATACGGTGTCTTTTGCATTTGATTTATCTTGAGCTTTAGCAGATGTATTAGACCTTTGGCTATCAATCTTTTTCAGAACATCGATACGATTTAGGTCATTGGAATTCTTGATTTGCTTAGAAGTGCTAGTGGCAGGCACTTTGATTTCTTTGAATTTATTCAAGAATTCTTGCCTATTCGCGTCCGTCCATTTACCGAACGGTACTGCAGTATGGTTGTTGTTGGTAGGTTTTTGATCTGCGTTTGTTGACACATCGGGAAGTTTTATTTCAAGGTTAGCAAGGGAGTCCACTTTGCTTGGAGTATAAATTTTATTAGAAGTAATAATCACTGCATTGCTTCTCGGAAATTGGTGAGTTACTGGGACCCCTTTTGTAATTTTCAAGGTCTTGGGCTCTACTCCTTTTGGCATTGGGTTTAACAGAACAGTTTTTGGTACTGTTTTAAGCTCGAATGCTTTTGACGCTGAAAGTATAGGTTCCGGTTTTGAGGCAGCCATGGCCTCTGCTGTTTTTGGAACTTGCTTAGCCTTTTCAGTTTTAGAGTATGTTTTAGGTTCACTCATTTTAGCTTCCGGAATGATTTTGGTAGTTTTTGAAGCAGCCACTGACTCGATTTTCTTTTCAATAGGATTTATCAATGCTGGTTTAGGTAGAGCTTTGGTTTCGACTCCTTTGGCAACAGGAATAAACTTATTTGTTTGTGAGACTGTTTCAGCCTCAATTTGTTTTTCAAGTACTTTAGTCTCAGTTGTCATCGGCGCCTTGGTTTCACCTTTAGAGATTTCAGTTTTCAAGGAAGTTTCCTTTTTAATAGGTTCGACAACTAAATTCAGCTTCTTGGGGTTTGAATCAGTCTTAGTCTCAACACCCTTAAGAACAGGTTTTATCTTTTCCATGCCCTCAATTTTATCTATAACTTGATCAATATTTTTAGTCTGTATGGTTGCTTTGGTATTTTCAGTTTCTTTTTCAACAGCAAGTTTGGTTGGGTTACCTTCCGGTGGAAGTAAACTTGACTTGTCAACCTTTACAGCTGTGATAGTATCAGTTTTCTTTGCAAGATGATGGGATTTTTCTTTATCCAAAGCTGTTATCGGTTTTAATTCTTTAAGTTTTTCTGCTTCTATATCTTTCATTTGTTTCGATGTTGTATCAAATTTGATTGCTGTTGGAATGTTAGACACTGAGGTCTTCGCTTTTTGTGTCAGTTCTTTAGCATCCACTTTCAATTTATACTTAGATTGATTGGTTTGTTCAAATGATGTCGAATTGCGACTTGCATCATTGATTGCTTCAGTAGATTCCTTGTTAGTCACATTTAGTAAAGCTTTTTTTTCTTTTACATAGACAGTACTCTCACTGGCTTGAACTTTCTTATCAGATTTAACTTCTACTTTTTGTTCCTTTTCTTTTGATTCTTTTTGATACACAGTACACTCACTGCCTTGAACTTTCTTATCAGATTTAACTTCTACTTTATGTTCCTTTTCTTTTGACATTTCTAATTCTTGATCTACTTTACATGTTTTGGACTCAGAGCTTTTAACGTCAGTTATGTTTGAGTCTTTCTTTAGACTCGTAGCATCATCTTTAACGGAAACATTACTACTAGTACTATGTTTATCTAAAATACTATCCCTTATTTCTACATTTTTGTCAGTATTTGATCTTGCCATAAGACTAGCGAAAATCATATTTTTTCTTGCTATATTTTGAATAGTTTTTTCCATCGATTCTTCAGTCTCTGAAACTTTATCTCCTTTTTTATTTTTGTCCAAATCTTTTACTTTCACATCAAGGGTCTTTGAAGGGCCTGCATCTTTAACTTGGGATTTATTTTCAATCTGCACATTGGTTGCGTTTACAGCGTTTGTTAATATTTTATCATCAAGTTGCGTCTTAGTATCTTCAGTAGATACCATAGCATCACTTTGGAGTTCTTCACTATTATCATTTTTCAAAGCTTTTTTATCTTGATTTTCTGTATTCTGAATAGTTTCTTCTATTGTTTTATTAATTGTTGGTATTTCTTTAAAGGTGAAATCATCATTTACTTTTGTCTTTATCTGGCTCTTAGGCTTTTGTTTACTGATTTCATCAGCTAATTTCTTAGTTTGACTATCTGTGTGAACTTCAATAGTCTTTTTCACATTGTCTGAATGCCTATTTGGGTGTAGCTGTTGATCCACCATGGTTTTAGTTAGTGGTTTTCCTTCTTTGTTAGGCGTAGAGGAGTAAGTCATAGGAGTAAAAGTACCTACAACAGGTGATTTCCGTGATTCATTGAATTTCATCATTTTTCCATTCAAATTGAGTTCAGTTTTAGATTCTAGCTCAGTAACTTCAGTTTCTTCTACAACTTTTGATGTGGATACATCATTAGGAGGCGTTTTATCTTTTACCTCAACCACTTTGTTAGTTGATGACTCACTCTTTACTGTATTGATATTTTTGATGGGTACATTTGGAGTTTTCGTTGCTGACGGCTTGACTTCATTTACCGGCTGAAAATAAAAATAAATAAATGAAATAAGCAAGAAGCTTACACTCCGCAGGCTGTGATATCAGGTTGGGAGAGTGGCTAAAGAACTGTGTCAAAAAACACTCAAGTTTCTATACCAATAACAGAAACAGACTTAAGTTAGGTCACTTTTTTTAAGCACATGGGCCACCTGAAGTTTAGTGGTAACCATTGTCTACAGCAAAGCTTTGTCTCGTAGGTCACGCACGTCAGAAACGTGCTCTACGATGCACTGCCTTGCGTCTATCACCTTGAGGCATTCAGAAAAAGAAAGTTCAGGAGAAGTCTTTATGAGCTAGTAACCAAATACTGTGATAGGAATTTTTTGACCGCATTTTGTAACTAAGTCATTCGGTCAGAACCAACAGAACTAACAGTCACATAATATCAAGCAATATGGGAGCCTTATACATGACATTCCTTACTGAAGGTTTGCTTTAAGTAGTTATTGGTACAGAGATAGACAGAGAGTAGTAGCAGAGGACTTTGTGAAGAGCTCGCCTGGGGAAGTACTACCACCATGCCTATTTATGCCGTGAAGCAGCATTGCTGTTTCGGTTTGAAGGGTGTGGGTGCCGGTGAAATTACTGGCATGTGAGGCTGAACTTCTGCATGCCTCAAGTCGATGAACGCAGGGCAGTGCATCGTAGGGCACGTTCCTGACGTGCGTGACCTACGAGGCAAAGCTTTGTTATAGGCGATGGTTACCACTTAACATCAGGTGGGCCATATGCTTGTTAAATCAGCTAGTTGTACAAAAATAAAGATGCATGAATTTGTTAGCCCCAGCAACAATTAAATCATTTTATTCAATGTAGACTGATAAACTAGATAAAAGAATCTGTACCAACTTGTAACTTTATAATAAATGGTTGGGCTCTAACACATCTCAATAAAAACACCTTTCTAGGACAATGTTATGCTAGATCTAGATCCAAAAGAGTGCTGGTGGCCACCAGGTAGCGTCCCCACCTTCTGACATAGAGTCGTAGGTCGTCGGCAAATTTTTATCATCCGCACTTGATGTGCGGGCTGGTTTTTCCGCAAGTAGGCCGCTGGTGGGCCCTTTTTGCGTGACCCTTGACACGTGTTGCTCGAACTTTTTTAGGTTCTACAACATGCCGTTTTCACGATGTTTTCCTTCACCGTTTTGAGAGTACTGGCATGGTGCACATAAATTTTTCGATAGAATAACTCATTGGTACACAAGTGGATTTGAACCCACGACCTTCAGATCGGAAGGCGGGGCCACTACCACTAGACCACCAGTGCTCTCCTAGGACAATGTTATGCTAGATCTAGATTCAAAAGAGTGCTGGTGGCCACCAGGTAGCGTCCCCACCTTCCGACTCTAGAGTCGTGGATCGTCGTATCCAGTTGTGTACCAATGAGTTTTTCTGACCAATAATAATCATGTACACTATGCCAGTGCTCTCAAACGGTGAAGGAAACATCGTGAGGAAACAGGCATATCGAGAACTTAAAAAGTTCGAACATGTATTGTGTCAAGTGCAAGAAAGGAGCCTCTTTGAGACACACTTAAAATCCTTTCACCACATTTGGTTTGAAAGAACCAGTGACACAAAAAGAAAAATGCTAGATCTCATTGTATTAGTGGATATTTATAACATGCCCTCAATAAGTTTTCTTTATTTATTTTACTGATAACAAAATCCAGTACATCAGCTATGATAGTATTGACAAGCAATTATGAAACAAGTACCTGTACCACAAGTTATGTCTGGCTCTGGTTTTGAGTCTGTGTGAGAGCTCACCAGTGTATGATACTGTGTGTGTGACATTTCGACATAGGATTTATTTAGTCAGCACTCACACGGACTCAAAACCAGAGCCAGACAGAACTTGTGGTACTGATGGTATTAATAATATTAATTATACTCACAGGGTCTTTGGAGACTTCAATCTCAAATTCCTCGTACACCTCCAAGTTTCCTTCCACGTTTTCACTGGCAAAGCAAGAATAACTAATTATCAATTTGTTCTAATGCCGCCTTCCTACGGTGCGTGATATAACGCACCAGCCCGCACCGCGCACGACAACGCACAGCAACGCACACAGAAAATGCTCCTGTGCTACCGCGCACCTCGGCGCACGAGACCGTTCCCATGGTGTGTCGTGCGTGCTGGTACGGGCTGGTGCGCGATATCACGCACCAGTGGGAAGGGGCTTTTATACTAGTTGATACAGACAACTAATTTGTGTTCACATTGGGATCCACACATTCCACACTAAGTCAAACTTAAAAACATCATTGTAAGTGATCTTTGCGATTCCACTTAGAAATGTCTTGAAACTAGGTCAGGTGACAGTTCCATGCAACCAAGTCCAGAAGCGCAGGCAACAAGGTTAACTGTGACTGGCTTCACCATTCAGTTAATAGTTACTCTGCTTTCTGACCTGCTTTAAGGATGTGGAGTGTGGAGTGATTGTGTGATGAACACAGACTGTTCCTTATTTGGGTATTGTAATATACATTCCCCACACATGATAAATTCTCAGGGGTAGTCAAAGGCACATCCAAACATTACATTTAACATGGTCACATTGTTATGTGCAGTGGTCATAGACTTCTCAATTCAAAGATCTTACTAATTTATCACAAAAGTTAAATGTATAATAGTAGTAGTAAGTAGTTTGATACCATTTATTAGTATAACTGCAACTACTATAATGTATAATAATATATTTTTTGCTTATATTTTTGATCTAGCTATGAGTGAATACATCCAAAACCATAATAATAACAAGGATCTTAAAATCCAGAAGACTGACAATCTGACTGGAAATGCATTTCTGTGATAACAAAATGAGGTCAAACCAAATTGCTAAGGGTTATCACTAACCAATCAACAGGTTGTTTCAATACTCACCGAACTTTCAGGAACTTAAAACTTGGTTCTTGCTGCTCATCTTCCGTGATTATCTGTACTGCCGCTAACTCCTCCTGACCTGCCTTCCGATACAAATAAAGGCCGTTCCCAATATCGATGGCATCTACATTTTTGCCATCTATCTGCAGCACCACCTCCGTATCTTTACTAGCAACATCCACATGAGTTTCTACTAAAGTGCCTTCCGATACAGCCTCCTCCAAAGCTGACTTATCATCAAGACTTGTTTTATCATCCAAGTCAACATTATCATCAATCACCAACTCATCTCCATCAAAAGAGTTTTCATTGTCATCAAAGATATCAACTCCTCCTGATAGAATGTTAGCAGCTTCAATGTGTTTGTCAATCTTGAAGCTGTCTAACATGACATCCTTCTTGGTTATGGGTGACAGATTGGATAAGAGTTCGTCCGGGTCACTCAAGGTGTGGTCAGTTTCGGCGGAAGCGGCGGACGCCAACGAGACATCTTTGATGGGGCTGATGTCGAAGGTGGAGTCCGAGAGGGAGAAGTACTTGGAAGAGGAGTCATTGGCCGACATGTAGGCCTCACTCGGCGAACATGACGAGTCCAGCGCGGCATCGCCAGCGCGCCCCTCCTCACCTCCTGCGCGCAACTGGTTCAGCCTATCCATTCCCACACTTCATTTGCTGTAACATCACAAAATTATTGTTTTGTGTACAGTAAAATCAAAGCGCATCGCTCCGAAGAAAGCTAACGAAATTGTGAAGGTTGGCAGATTCATTTAGCACTTAGGTCAATAGCAGGAGCAGTGAAACTTTTAGAGCGAACGATAGCGATTCTGTGACACTTTGTAAATAATATGTAACGACGTGCTACTTACCGGGATAGAGCAAGGAAAAAATACGTAAGTATTGTTGTCTGTGCTTGAATTGTTTTATGGTGTGTTCAGTGATTTATCTGCAATATTTTTGCAACAATTTCGTTTCATCAACACAACACAATACACATCGAGTAAAAGATGGACGCCAAATAACGGTGTTGCCGTAATTTTGCATGTCATTAGCAATTTTGGCAATAGTGCAGGGAAAAACGAGAACACTACTATGTTTGTTCGGAAAAATAAAAATAAAAGATTGACAATTTATTATGCATGTAGCGTTTAATTGCGGATTATTAGTTAACTCGAATTGGTCTAAGTTTTATTGCTGTTATTATTATTACGAAAAGCAGTTAAGCGAAAAAGTAGTTAATAAAAAAGTTAGAGGTTCTAAGTAGTTCTTGTGCTTAAGCCTGGTTTCCACTGCGAAAGGGTAATGAGCGGAAAATGATTAGGCGGAACGGACTCCTTTCTAATGAAATAGGTTTGCGTTTCCACTGACAAAGAGTTAGTCATAAGAAATGAGCGGACTGAGCTGAGCGGAAAATGAGAAATGAAAAACGAATAGATAATTTCCACGAGTTCAGTTGAAGTTTTGAGCTGGTTGCGTGTGGTCGTGTTGTTGCGATGTTATCGAGTGCCCCACTCACCACTCTCTGTGTGAAAACGCTACTATATAAATTGTAATTGCGAGTTGAGTGGAGTCCGTAAGTACTCCGCTCCGCTCCCTAGAACTGAGCGAGCTCATTTCTACTCTTTCTACACGCTCGGCTCTTTCCGTCCGACTATTTGTTGGTGGAAATACAAGTATGCAGTTTGCGTTTGCGAGTTTAACGAAGTCATTAATGGGTCCGTTCCGCTCGCGGTGGAAACTAGGCTTTAATTATGAGCTAGTTATGTGTTGTACGAACTGACCACAATATTTATTTATTTACCGATTTTGCCTTATTTATCCCAACCATATCTCCCGTCTCGCCACACTATTGTCTAGTCTACTGTTATTGTCAATGGTGGATGAAATGTCAATGTCCATAATCAATATCGAATCGGTGCATGCAACGACCGTTCATTCATTCAAATCAATTTGAAATTTGAATTTGAACTAGAAATAGAGTTGTTTGTTTAGAAAATTCTGTTTTCTAGGTAAAATAGAGACCCGCAAAAAATATAATGGCGCCAACAGATGTGATTAAAGCGACGCCTAAAACGCAGCGTAGTAGTAAGACGATAGCGACAAAAAATAGATCCTCGCCTGCTAGTGCCATAAAAAAGACCATTTGCCCTGCGAAGAAGAGAATTGAAAGGATCCCCCTAAAAAGTAAGTTGTAATTACTCAATGATTTTTGATACCACATCGTAAGTAAACAGGCCTTTGCATCTAAGTAGATTATATAAATAGCGTCAGGGGGCTACTGGTGATTACTCAAGCTATACTTGCGAGACGTTATAGTGCCTGGGACTGAATTTTAGATGAATTATGCTTGCCCAGCACCTATCCCATCCTGACAGTTTAGTCTGTTTATTCCACGGGAAAGATAGGGTCAAAATGTACAGAGCTGGCTAATAGTCCAGTAGGGATACAATATTTTTTCCACTTATCCTTCGATAATTCTAAAGTTTTTTATTTTCTCTGGTTAATAGGAAATACCTACTTAATACCTATTGCATAGCTCTAAACTGTTAGCATTTTTGTACATAGCAATGAATTCACTAAAGTTATCCACCCAGAGAAAATAAAAAAACTTTTGAATTATCGAAGGGCATATTTTTCTGGCTACTGGACTATAAGCTATGGGTTTCCACACAATGTTTTCCTATAACGTTTGAGAGCACTAGCATTGTTTATACATTTTCCGAGCAGAGAAATCCTTAGGTACACAACTAATAAACCATAAATAAACACCTACTACTAAAGAAAAGTGCCATTGAATCCATTTTGGTATTCAATGATTATTGATGCTAAAGTCATGGTATTTTGTTTATATCAGTATCTAGTAGTATCCACTGTAACCAAGAATCATATAAATAAGACTGTCATTATTTTCATGTTTTTTCTTCCAGTGAGCAACCCAGTTGTAGAAACAACTAGACCAAGGACGAGCACAGTTCCCAAGGTGAATACTCCCAAGCCCAAAGAGAGCAGTAAATCTGCTTCTGTGCCACCAGGCAGTGCGAAGAAGTCTACTTGGAAGCGTCGCCCCAAACCAGCTCACTCCGGAGTCCCTGTCCCGGAGAAGATGAAAGCACTGATGCAGAAGCAGTTAAAAAATCTAGATGACAACTTTTAGTATCTAGTTACATGACTTAGTTTTAATACATGTACATTTGATTATCTTTTAGTTTTAGAATATTTTAGAGTTTATTTGAGAAAGACTTGAGTATTGATGCTGAGCAAAGTTCATCTTATTTTGAGAATTCGATTTTGAATCATATTTGACTGCTGATTTTTCTTTCAGTACCTTATTAATTGGGCTTTGACAATCTTGAAAGTTGAAAGCCTAAATATTGACACACCTATTCTTACTTTTATATTTAGGTCATAATAGGTGTGTAACTTAATATAAAAGTTAGGATAGATGTTTAAATATTTCTAATATATTGGATTTCTACTATTAGACCATAGTACATAATAGAAGCATAAGTTATAGATTATTTTTAAAAGAAAAATGTGCTCATAAATTCTATCTTTTACTTAAAACAATTTAATATTTTTTAAGTATATTTTAACTGATAATGACAGGTACCTTCTGTGTCTAGAAATTTATGAGCCTTTGTTTCATGATTGACTGTTATACAAAAAAAAAGTAGTTCTTTATTATTTCAAATGATAGAAGTAGTACAACTAAGTTTTAGAAAAATAAAATAATGGTTTTGCAATTTATCATGTCAATTCTAAAATTAATCTAATAAAAAATGCTGTGCATTATTTTGTTTTTTTTTTTTGTTCTTAAAAAAAGGAATAAACACTGTTCTTAAGTAGTCATCATCATCAGCCTGCAGTAGTCCACTACTGGACGTAGACCTCTCGCATTAATTTCTAGGAAGTAGGTTTTGTGATAGGTACTAAAAGTGGAGGACGTGTAGTTCTAAATTCTACTTTTATTTTAACGCATGCCTTGCTAGGTACTCCTGCTTGGAGTAGGTCCGTACACTCCTGTATTCTGGCTTGTCAAAGCGTGTAGGTAAAAAAAAGAATGTCGATGACGACAGTGAAGGACATAGATTGATTGGTATGATCGTCTTATTGTAAACAAAATAAAATTTAACTTATTTAAACTCTTTGCTCTTAACTACGATGCGCACAGACACATTTGACGCCATCTGGCGCAAAAAGACAGCGTCACTGCTAACTTGCTAAGTAGACTGCGCGGGAGTAGCAACAGCATCCCTAAAGCGATTGTTGGAAAACAAAATTGTCCTCTGGTATGGAGTCTCATCCAGAGGTCTAAATCATTACTATAGGTATAGTTCTAAGTTAATAACACCATGGATGGACTCTATCATTGTCTAAATAAATAATTTTTTAAATAAAAAATTAACTAGGTACAGTGGGATACAGCTCAAGTTACCTAAAAACAAAGAAAAATGACTCTTACTGCAAGGACATAAGAGCTAGCAGTATAGTCTGATGCGTATCCTTGTGTTCTACCATAGACTAAGGAAAACTTAGTCTATGGCATTACTACCTAAAAGAGAATTGCGTAGGTCTTAACTTTTACGTTGGTAGCTGTTGGTAGATTATGTAGTAGGTACATACTCTCTTTTTGAGTGAGCCACACGTATGGACACCTTTAATTCTTCTAATTACGCTTAGCGATAGAAAAAACTACGAAGTACCTACAAGTAGATCGACAAAGATAAAACGAGCATTGTTTTCTATGCGGCGCCAGTGCGACCGCCCGCCACGCCGATTACATCACCCTGGATGTTTCGGGATTATTATAATTTTAATAGTTATTAGGTGTTACCCGCGACTTCGTCTACCTACTAATTAATAGGTATGCTGTTGCCTGTTGCCATGTTTGGTTAGAAATTCACGCAGCGGTTTCTACGATCTGAGGGTTAATTAACCTATCTAAAAAATAATTAATAAGTTTTTATTTTGTAATAAAATTAGATAAGTACCTACTGTATACCTTGCATATTGTGTTATGCCATGTAGGCAGTATTAGTAATGTTAGCTTTCTAGCTTCTGCGATTGCAGTTTGGTTTGGCCTTAGTTTGGCGGAACCTTTGCAAAATCAGACTGTCAGTCAGTTTAGGACAAGTTCTTCTATATGTTATTGGATACCTAGGTGCTCTTGAGTATGTGTTCTGTGCCTAGGTGATTATGGCATGCGTCGCGCCGTCTTCGAGCCGCGGGCACAACCGTGGGGCAATTATCTAAAAACAAGCAATAGCGACGGCAATAGTAGAAGCAGTAGGTAGAATACAGTTCGCGCCTCGTAAAAAGAACGCTGGACAAAGGTGGGGGGAGTGTGTGTGTTTACCACCATCTTGGTGCGGGTTTTGCATACCTACGCAACGCAAACACTCCTTCCACTTTCTTCCAGCGTTCTATATACGAGACGATACCTCAAGAGTACTCAAGACGCACTAAAGCGGCTTGCTCCTTTAATTCACTTACCTACGTACCTACCTATACTCACCAAAAACAGAACAGAATAATATGTTTTGTCAAAGGAGACGCGAGATACCTACCTATAGGTAATTTACTCAGGTATGTAGTGCTAGGTTCGTATATCCCGCTACCTGAAGGAGGTCGGCTAAAGCCTTTATTTCAGTGATTTTTACGGCACGATTTTTTTTTTTTAAGTAAAAGATAGACAAACGAGCTTACGGCCCACCTGATGGTTAGCGGTCACCGTCGCCCATATACACCAACAACACCAAGGGTGCTGCTGTTGCGTTGCCTACCCTGGAGGAGTTTTTAAAAATTTGTAAAACAAATCTGGAACTAATTGATGAACTAGCTAGGTCGTCCTCCTGTTATGATGTCCCGTTGTTCCATCCATAACAGTAGGGACGGACATGCTAGCGAGACGGTTAGGCACATGCTTGTAACTTTTTTCTGAAAACTGAAAAAGAACCTTGTCACGTCGAGCTCGCTCACGCACTACACTAGTGGCGATAGCGGCGCGATACGAGTACGACAACGCTTAACGGGGTTGCGCGTTGATTTTCTTGAACCCACCCCTAGACATAAATTTATGCATGTGGATATGATAGCAACGTAGGTCCCCTTCCTCCCGGACCTCGACACCGAGTAGACGTTCCTTGAACCCTCGTCAGTCTATTTTTACCTAATTTGAATTAATTACAAAAAGTATTCAACGCAATAAAATAGGGTCGCATAAGTGCTAAGGAGATCTATTACGCTCACTCACACCTGCGTGCGACGGAACGAGTTTGTATTGCCGCTCCATCTGCCTGTGTGCAACTTCATTGATACAACGAGCCCACTACAGCCAATCAACACGACCCTTGCGCCCCACCTGCCGCACCATCCCCGTGGAGTCCCATGCGCCTACGCTTCGTGTGAGTCACTACGCTTTTACCTACAGCCTATTTCACCGCTCTGCACTACTGCGCGCCTGGTACCCGTTGCGCACTTCGCCTACTTTCCTCGAGTATCTCACTTACCGCGCTATCATTTTTTTCACCTCCGTGCAATATCTACGCGCTTAGTACTTGTACTACTATTTGATTGGTACCTACCTACCTGCTTCGCTGTATTAAAAATATACCTGTCTAAATTTAATAAAGCATAATGCCAATAAATCGCAGTCCGCCTCCAGAGCCTGCGAATAAAACTGCCCAGCTTCTTCTTCAGCATAGCTTGTCTGAACCGAGCCTTACAGCAGAGTCTAATCCTGAATTTTGTACACCACGGGGAAGCACGCCCTTACATCAATTTAGAAGCTCCAAGCGCAGGCGTAGTGCACGTGACGACGACGGCACGACCTTCGATACATTTATGTGCGATATGAAGCAAATGATGTCCGAGTTCCAAAGTCAACAGGACTCAAAGTATGAGAAGCTACTTGCCGTTGTCGAAGACTTTCGCGTTGCTGTGGACTTCATGGTCCAGAATAATGAGACATTGCAATCACAAGTGAATAAATTGGAAACCGAAAGGAAGGCGAATATGCAGTATATTGCCTCTCTGGAGGCCAAAGTGGACGCCTTCGAGCGAAGCGCAAGATCTACATGCGTAGAAATTAGGAACCTCCCGTCGTTCAACACCGAAACAAAATCAACTTTAGTGGACAGCGTCATCCGAATCGGCACTGTGTTGAATGCACCAATGCAGCCAACGGAAGTGAAGGATATTTTTAGGATTAACTCCAAGGATCCAGCCCGTAGAACAGTGATTGTTGATTTCACTACTGTACTTTTGAAGGAGAAATTTATCTCTAAGTACAAGAAGTGCAATAAAGAAAATAATCAGCTTACAACTGAAAAGCTTAGAATTGCGGGGACTCCTAGGCCGATCTTCATTTCTGAAAATCTGTCGACTAAGATGAAGAAGTTGTTCTTTTTGGCTCGGGAGCACGCTAAGGCGAATGACTTCAAGTTTTGCTGGACCTCAAACGGCAGAATCTATCTTCGCAAACGAGAAGGTGGGCCCCTTGTTAGGGTAATCACAGAAGCGGACCTTGCAGTCTCGGCCAATGAGAATGACAATTGACTAGGGTCAGACTATGTGTATTTTAATAGTTGGTTAACCAATCATTCTCTATGTAATTACTTCATTCTCGGTTGCTTACCCTTGTCAAAATGCAAGAAAATGTATCAAACACTTATACTCTTACACAACACACATACATCAACATTTACACACAAGAAACTCAAATTAAACATAAGTAACTACTACATGCGTAGGTCAACTTTTTTGCTATCTCCAAGGTTTTTCAAAACACATAATATATTAGAGCTTGCTCTGACAAATGACCACTTGTTCTTGGTACCTTCGCTAAAATTTGGTTTTCATTATGGATGAGTTGGTTAATGTATCCGCTGACATCGAAAACCTAAATGTATCCGACTCTTTTTTCTGCTACCCCGAAGAAACTGAGCACTATCTTAAATATGACAACAATTCCATTAAAATCTTACATCTGAACATCAGAAGCCTAAACTGCAATTTCGATGGTCTTATTCTACTTATGCATAGAATTAAATCTGACGTAGATATTGTTATTCTATCCGAGTGCTGGTTGAGTAAGTGTCCCAGTCTTCCTTCTATGCCTGGTTTTAATTCCTTTTCTTCTGATTACAAGACACAAAACGAAGGCGTAGTTGCGTATGTACGGGTTGGTCTGGACTGTAACGTCGTATCTCCATCGTTCGACGATGCCAACTGTCTATTATTAAAATTTAATGAAAAAATTGCAGTCCTAGCACTCTATCGCTCCCCTTCAACCAAAAATGTTACAAGTTTTCTGAACAGTCTTGACGACTCATTAACACAATTAAAAACTATCCCAACTATCGTCGTTGTCGGTGACATAAACATTAATATTGCTCCGAACTCTAATGACACCAACTCTGACGATTATTTGAACCTATTAGCCTCTCACGGCATGTTACCTACCCATGTATTGCCAACTCGACTGAGCAGCTGTCTAGACCATTTTATTCTAAAGTCACCTTATTATGCCGTGTCTTTGATTCTGGATTCAGCAATTACTGATCATGCCCCTATCATCTGTGGCTTAGATACGACCGTTAAGCCTAGGCCCTCTCAATCTTCAATTCTTAAACTAGACCTACCCAATACCTTAACAGAAATAAAAAATACAGACTTTTCTTCAATTTTGTTATCAAGCAGTGCTAATTACACTGCCCAGTTTCTAGTCGATACTCTCTCTAAAATTGTAAAAAACCATACCCAGTCCGTAATTATATCTAATAAAAAACGCATAATTAAGCCATGGATAACCCCTGGTCTTCTGAGGTGCATTCGTCATAGGGATAAGCTTTACAAAAAATACAAAAAGAACATGAACAACGAAATTCTTAAAATAACGTTCACTCGTTATCGTAATTTTTGTAATAACTTGCTAAAAAAATTAAAACGAGAATATGAACGAGATGCGCTTCAGAAAGCCAAGAATAACCCTAGAGCAACCTGGAATCTTGTCAAGAAAATTGCCAACCTTAACCGTAAAAATTCATCTTCTGAGGAGTTACTCAAACTAGCTTCTACCCCTAAACTCTCCGTTAACTCGGTTAACAGGTTCTTTGCCGATGTGGGAAAGGACTTAGCGTCGAAAATACAAAACTCCTCATCGCAATCTTATTGTACCCATAATATACCCCAATTAAATGCCCAAACAAATTCACTTCTTGAGTCTATGGCACTCTATCCTACTTATAATGAAGAAATTGAATATATAATCCTAAACCTTAAAGACAAGTGTGCTGTAGGCTGGGATGGCATCCCTACATCAGTTATTAAGGGTGCCAGCCACACCCTAATACCAATCCTAGCTCACATTTTCAATCTCTGTCTCTCCACCAGTACATTTCCCTCCGTTTTTAAGAAAGCTTTAGTTCACCCTATACATAAAACTGGGGACAGGAAAAATCTTAATAATTATAGACCAATATCAGTCTTGAGCGTTCTGTCAAAAGTCTTGGAAAAAATTATAAATCGGAGGCTGATCAGCTATTTAAATAAAAAGAATATTTTATCGCACAACCAGTTCGGATTTCGAAGCTCCAGATCCACCGAGGATGCAGTATCTGAGCTAACGACTGCAATTGTTTCGAATTTTGATAGAGGACTCAAGACAGTTGGAATTTTCCTTGATCTTTCCAAGGCTTTTGACACCGTCTCAATACCTATCCTATTAGATAAACTAGACAAAGTCGGAATAAGAGGCGGTGTCAACAGCCTCTTCAGAAGCTATCTATCTCAACGCTCCCAAGTTGTAGTCATTAATGACAATGTAAGTGATGAGGAGCAGATTGTTTTTGGCGTTCCCCAAGGAAGTGTACTTGGCCCCACTCTTTTCCTAGTTTTTATCAACGAGCTGTGCAATTTGTCTCTCCCTAACTGTCAAATAATTACCTACGCGGATGATACAGCAGTCCTTGTTGATGGGAAGAATTGGGAAGAGGTACAAAAGCTAGCTGATGCTGCCCTAAGAGTGGTCCTAAAATGGCTTTCCCTAAATCTCTTAACCCTTAATGCAACTAAAACTAAATATATTACTTTTTCACCTACTAACCGTACCCAACCCTCTTACTTTTCTCTCAGTGCTCACTCCTGTCAAGCACCAACTGCTTACCCGTGTTCCTGTCAACTCCTGGAACGTACGCCTTCAATTAAATACCTGGGTGTTTTTCTAGACAGTGCATTAGCATGGACCACTCACACAGACAGCACGGTAGCCAGAGTGCGCAAGCTCATCTACGTCTTCCAGAATTTAAGAAGCGTCGCTGGTTTTCAATGCTTGAAGACGGTATATCATGCTCTAGCCCAATCAATCCTAAACTATTGTATTACTGCCTGGGGTGGGTCCGGTAAAACACAAATGTTGCGAGTAGAACGTGCACAAAGGGCTGTTCTAAAAGTAATATTATCTGAACCACGACGCTATTCTACGAGCCTTTTGTACTCACGTTGTAATGTGCTAACTGTCAGGCAACTCTTTGTTTTAGCCGTTATTCTTCGTAGACACTCACAGCTATGTTATAACCCATCTCTCGTTATCAACAAACGTCGCTCTGACATAGTTTGCAAAATTGAGCCTCGCAGGACAGCAGTAGCGCGCCGTCACTATCAGTATTTAAGCTCTCCACTTTACAATAGACTTAACCAAGCCCTTAACATATATCCCCTTTCTCTTCATAATTGCAAAGTTAAATGTATAACCTGGCTCCTTTCTCTATCTTATGAGCAAACTGAGAATCTCCTCATTCCTTCCACATAGTAAGCAGTTACTTAGTATAACCCCACTAATATTATCACTTCTCCCAATCGCATAACCAATCTATTATTAGGCTGGTACATTAGATCTATCTAAGAGTTATTCCTATGAAACCTAGACTCTCATGAGACTAGTGTAATTAGGAGTACATACAAACAAACAAACAATAACTACCACCTATCTAAACACCACACATAACCCCCTCGTACAAACACACACTCCCACACACCCACATCCACACACCCCACATCCACACACACACACATCAAACACAGAAGCAACCTTTCATTTCATTTCTTTGTATTTCTTTGTATTGTATTAAATAGCAGAACTAATACTCATAGGTTAAGGAGGTGGGCGTTGAGATTGCAACACAGTTTATAACTTTCGCAGTTTCATCGTTTATTTTAATTTCGCACACTATGTAACATTGTTCTGAATAAAACATTTCTATTTCTATTTCTATTTCTAACTTACTTAATTATTGGAGAGTTGCCGTCGGCGCGTCGTGTTCGTCGCTAGCCGCTTTCTTCAGCCTATGGTTTTAGCAAAGTTGATCGTTAAACAAGTAAAGGTTGTAAGCTCCACAATTTTGATAAGCAAGAGCGGAAGGGCCGCGGTTCGCCAACGTCCTTCACCTAACCCCAAAGCCTCATCAGCCATTCTGCTATCGTAGTCCAATCGTCATCCATTACAGGCGACAGGCGTGGCTTCTTGGTCGTAAATCATTTAATACGCCTAACTAATATCTTTACGACGTGTCGACTCATGCGTATTTGAGAATGATGGTTATGAGATGTGGGTGGAGCTTCGTGGCTCTTCTCTGGAGAATATACATTTAGAGAACAGAGTTTGTGCCCCAAGCTCTCTCTGGCTCTGTCTCTGGTTCTGGTTTTGAGTCTGTGTGAGTGTTCACCAGTTATTGTACTGTGTGTGTGACGTTTCGACGTAGTATGTAGTTAGTCAAAACTCACACAGACTCAAAACCAGAGCCAGAGACAGAGCCAGACAGAGCTTGTGGTAGGCCTTCAGGGTTTTAGAACCCTGAAGGGTTACCTATTTACATAAAGAAAACTAGTGCAGCATGCCTGTAACTACAGGGTGTTCTAGAATCTGGTAACGGTATCATTATTTATACTTTTTTATAAATAAACTTGTATGACCTAAAGTTCGGTGATTTTTATATTGACGGAATGTACAGCCACCAGTGTCGCCCTGGCTATATAGTCGAAATGGCATTAGGATAGGAGGCCCACGCAGGCTAGGTACCAACACTTGCGACCAAAATGTAACAACTAGATCAGATAGTTCGTTATTTGTGTAGCTGTACTTGTTATACATTAGTGAGAAATAAAATAGAAAAATTCGAAAAATGGTTGCCGCGGGCCGGGCCACCCGTGGTCAGGTCAGGCACTGTGATCCTTTCAGCTCAGTCCAACCCTGGCAGCCACCATGCTGGAACAGTGTTTGTTTACTGAATTTTGATCAAGACTTAAAGATCGTTTGGTCTTTGGAGTGGGCTTAGAAACGTAGGTGTAGTAGATGCCTTCTGACCCGATGGACCTTCGACTTGCGCAGCAACTGGATGGGAAGAGCCGAAGACTGGATGGTGTGCCGTGGGAGAAACCTATGTCCAGCCGTGGACTTCTTCTGATCGTGTTACTGGTTCTTTTAAAACAGTGTGGTGAAAGGATTTTAAGTGCACTCGACGCATGATGACGATGATGATTTAGTAGTAGTAGAGCTTCTTGTGATTGTGAAGGGCTCGTCCGGGTGCGTACTACCACCATGCCTATTTCTGCCGTGAAGCAGCATCGCTGTGTTTCGGTTTGAAGGGTGTGGGTGCCGGTGTAATTACTGGCACGTGAGGCGAAACATCTGTAAGCCTCAAGTTGATGGACGCAGGGTAGTGCATCGTAGGGCACGTTCCAGACGTGCGTGACCTACGAAGCAATGCTTTTTTATAGGCGATGGTTACCGCTTAACATCGGGTGGCCAGATACTTGTTCCATCAGCTAGTAGTATAAATAAATTATAGTTTAAAAAACTAAAAAAAAACGCTTTTATAACTAAGTAATTGAACTAAAAAGTTGAAAATAAAACTGTAATAATCAATTGAAAATTTATATTATTATACAAAAGCGTGGGGTGCTTTTTATAATAACTTCAGATATAATAAACTATTGATAAAATATTTACAACGATCAAAATCAAGCCCCCCACGCTTTTTGTACAATAATATAAATTTTCAATTGATTATTACAGTTTTATTTTCAACTTTTTAGTTCAATTACTTAGTTATAAAAGCGTTTTTTTTTAGTTTTTTAAACTATAATTTATTTTTTACTTTTTAGTCTTTTTTTTTTTTTTTTTTTATAATTGTTGATAGCTAAACGTTTGACTGCCATCACACCTGATGGAAAGTGAAAATGCAGCCTAAGGTGGAGCACGCTTAGCTATAATCCACTTGTTCACTCTTGACTTGAAAATTCCAAGGTTGTAGTGCTCCGGAAATACTGACGACGGTAAAGAGTTCCACTCCTTGGCCGTTTGCACCAAAAAAGTAGAAGCGAAGCGCTTTGTTCGATGTTGTGGGATCTCAACCATGAAGGGGTGACACTTATCCGTACGTCTGGTGGTCCGAAGGTAAAAGGGTGATGGGAGGATCAGATTGTGTAGTTCCTGCGCACACTCACCGAAATGTATTCGGTAGAATATGGATAAACAGGCGATTCGTCTGCGGTGCTCTAGACTGTAGAGCCTGGAATCGAAAAGTTGGTCATTGTCCACAAGCCTCCTAGCCCGCCGCTCAATAGAATCTAAGGCTTCAAGCTGATACTTAGCAGAGCCATCCCACAGGTGGCAACAGTACTCCATGCACGATCGGACTTGAGCTTGATAAAGATGTAGAAGCTGTCCCGGCGAGAAGTACAGTACTGTCTTACCTTTGAGAGGATGCCTAGTTTTTGAGCAGCCACTTTAGCCTTAGATTCTATGTACGAGCCAAAGTTCAGTTTGGATGTTAGTCTCACCCCTAGGAGCTCAAGATGATCCGCGAGCGGTACCGACACGTCTCGGAAAGAGGGATTCAGGAGAAAGGGTCTCTTTTTGGCGGAAAAAAGACAAGCCTGTGTTTTAGTCGCGTTGAAAGAGACTAGATTGGCGACACCCCAATCTGAGACTTTCATTAAGGTGCGATTTATTCTTTTTATTTATTTTTTTTTCATATTATTGCATTGTCATCGACCTTTGACAGGTGTGCAAAGTTTGAATCAAATCTGATCGTTCAAAGTAGGTTTTTTTTTTTTTTTTTATTTCTTTTCATTTTTTTTTTTTCATATTATTGCATTGTCATCGACCTTTGACAGGTGTGCAAAGTTTGAATCAAATCTGATCGTTCAAAGTAGGTTTTTATTTTATTTTTTTTATTTCTTTTCATTTTTTTTTTATTTTTTTTTTCATATTATTGCATTGTCATTGACCTTTGACAGGTGTGCAAAGTTTGAATCAAATCTGATCGTTCAAAGTAGGACAAAATCGAGCTCAAAGGGGTCGGTTACATACATACATACATACATACATACATACATACATACAGGTGAAACTAATAAAAGCGTTATAAAAAAAAAGATCTCTTTTGAGATTGTTGTTCACTTTTTGGATTCTACGATATGCCGGTTTCCTCACGATGTTTTCCTTCAACGTTCGAGAGTATACTGCGATAGTGCACATACATTTTTCGACAGAAAAAGTCTTTGGTACACGGCTGATGGATTTGAACCCACGACCTTAGGATCGGAAGGCCGCTACCACTAGACACCACACCAGTGCTCTCACCACTGCCATTATGCGTCATAATTTCTTGAATTCGTTTGTAAAAGGGTTCGATATTCCACGTTTCGATAATCCAATAATTAGTTTGCCATCTCTTACCACCAGGTAATGACAAACAGTGACAGAGCTAACTATAAGCAATGTCTCACACCTAAGTAACGCTTGTAAGTAGGCCTGTTATGCACGGTTGTAGGCAATAAATATTGCACGTCAGCTTTTCTGCTTTCGTACAGCGCTATCTCTTTCTGACGCACACTACGCTCTATGAAGCCGAAATTAGCCGATGTGCAATATTTGTTGCCTACAATAAACCTACTTTCTAGGTTGCAATTTATAACAAAATTATCATAATCCATAATTAGGGATTTTAGTCGTACTGCACCGTGAAAGTAAATTAATCTATCCGGCGTAGCTTAGTAATTTAATAAAAATCCAATTAATAAAAACTAGTAAACCGTCCCGTCTTCGCAAGGGTTTAGGTTTTCAGTTTTCTTAGATTTTATGATTATTACTTAAATGTTATGGTGCCAAAACTTAAATAAATAAAACATTCTAACGCATTACGGGAGAGAAAGGAGATAAAGGTTTAAACGATTTATAAATAGTAATGTTGTTGTGTGTAATGTAGTACCTATAGTTAGGTGCTTATTATTTTAATAAATTATTTTTAAGTTCAGTTGAAAAAAATGAAAATATTAAATTTAGGGCTGGTTTTTCCATCTCTCCGAATAACCGGAATAACCTTTCTTTCTTCCCAGTTCCCAGTCCTTATTGAAAAGCCTAAAACAGAGATGGATTTATTTTTTCCTGACGGATATACGGACTAAAAAAATAGCCCAGCCCGCACCAGCTAAGTATACTTACCTGAGTCAGTAGTTACCTACTAAATTTAGCAAAATAAAGTACTGGGCGCACTTAAAGGACTCAAAAAAACTTTAAGAACTGAAATTACTTAAAAAACATAAAATAAAGTTGACATTTTCAGTAAGTATAATTATATTCCAACTGACAATGGCGAAAAGTTACAATGCGCAAAAAAATTGGTTCCAGTCGGCTTGAAGATTTCCTTTTTTTCATCGATTGAAAACTCACAAACACAGTCCAAATTAGCACATGTTCAACTCAGAGGGATATAACAGATGGATTAAAATTGAATCGATCAAAACACTTGATACTTATACCCTGGTACTCGCATTTAAAAAGACGTAACGACCAATATTTTTATAACACCCTTTTATTATTTGTTATGTTAGAAACATCAATAGGTATTATGACAATTAGCCTAATATTTTATATCATCTCTCTGAAGTGTTATGATTGTATTGTTTAGCAGATTTGACCAGGCGATCGGTACCGGCTAACCCTTTCAACGCAGAAGAAAAGTTTTGGAGCTTACTCATGCATTATGGGTCTACGAGACCAGGTTTTAAATGATACTTGTATCCAGGTTTATTTATTTCCTATAAAAGTAACAGTTTTTGCTCATGATTGGGAACTTCATTCAGTTGTTGCCTCAAATATTTAAATTCCTATTTTAATCATTAAATATTGTGTACAATAACACACAACACTATCTAGACCTCAATTAAGCAGAGCTTGTACAAGCTACCTACTTGTATAGCTTGTACTATGGGAACCAGATAGCTGCTATATTTTTTTTTGTAAATAAATATGTAGGTACCTACTAAGAATACAATAAAACAGTCAGTCAGAGAACAAACATCTGCGTTCACCACACAAATATTTGTTCTCAGTGGGGATCAAGCCCATGATCTGAGAGGCCAGTTGAATTTAAGAGTACCTGAGTAGCCCTTGGTCATGATGTCATTTAATAAATGAATGACTTACCCCCGAATACTGAAACGCAACTCAGATTTAAGCACGTCTCAAGCGACGAATATTTGACAGTTTTCAATGAAAATCTGTCAAATATTCGTCGCTTGAGACGTGCTTAAATCTGAGTTGCGTTTCAGTATTCGGGGGTATATTTGGTAAGGAATTAAACGAAATTTCATTTCGGCTTAATAGTAAAATCATCATCAATGTCTGCGGTAACGTGACGACTTGGGACACACTATGATGGTGAAACGGATGAATAAAATCCCTTTAAATTACAATAGTCAGCATACGTCACAGCTGTAATTCCCTAGCACAGTGGCAATGTTGTATAGGTAGGTATGCAACTTAAATCGAGGAAGATATTTAATAAAATAGAATCCAATGAAATTGTATTGTAAAATAAATAAATTGTACCAATAATAAATAAATAAATACAGTGGACAATCGACACAACACTGTCTAGCCCAAAATTAAGCCGAGTTTGAACTTTGGGGACATACTTAGAAAACAACACCCAGAAAGACAACAAACAATTATGCGTTCACCATACAAATATTGGTCTCGGCGAGGATCAAACCCACGACCTATAGTGCAGAAAGCAGAGCTACTACCGACTGAGCTAAGAAACCAGTCAACGTCAATTTGAAGAACATTTAAATATATAAAACTCTTACGTTACTGACTGACTGACTGACAATCAACGCTCAGCCTAAGCCGTAAGTCCTAGAAGCATGAAACTTGGAGGGTGTTTCTTTTATAGCATAGGGGTGCACTAAGAAAGGAAATTAGAAAATGATTTTCCTAAGCAGAGAAAATGATGAAAAACTTTTAAAAAGAAAAATCAACGGGGCGTAACGGCAAAAGGGCGAGCGAAGACGCGGGCGTCCGCTAGTGATTCTATAAAAACAGCTTTGTTGTAGCTGAAAGCGTGAAAAATCAGGGTCTAATCTACAAGGTGTATCTCAATATGTGTACTATGCGAAGGTGGGGGGTTTCAGACCACAATGGTGATCAGTTGTGGGGGGGAGAAAATTAAAAATTCCTATTTTCAGTTTCCCATACAAAAATATTTAATTTCATAATGCCTAAATAAATTGACAACCCTATCCTTGTAACCCCTTGACCCCTTGACCTACTACCTCTGTAGGTCTACTACTACTACCTACTACCTCTGTAGCTGAGTTTAGGGTTGTCACTTTGTATAAAGTCAGCCGTTCATGTTGAAACTTCGTTGCAGTTTTTTTCAGAGATACCAATCGAAGTTCGAAAAGTCGTTGAACAAAAGTTGTTCCCCGGGGGGTGGAAATTCACCCCCCTTCGGGATAGTACACATATTTTGATACACGTTGTATAAGTTAAGAACCATTCTAAGAACTACCCCTGTTATACCAGTGGAATAAAAATGGTAGATACTTAAATACAGTGGCACAGTGGCGATATAGGGTTAATTCTCACGCGGATGACGCGTCAGGCCATTGAAAACGCACAGTCCAAGATGTGGATGTGTAGTATATAAACTGCCTGCACGGCGGCAGGAAGCATCGAAGTGTCCACCACTGATCATCCATACAAACACACATTCAAATAAATTCAAAGATGACATCTGTGGTCTTTACAACCCTTGTCACCGTGTTGGCGGTCAATGGTAAGTAAATAGAATAAACATAAAATAATATAAAAAAACTTAATATTTTACAGTAAAAAAATCAGAAGCGTTCTATTGAATAAAAACTTCTTGAAAAATTAATTTCATAAAAAAATGTTATTATCGTTTTTTTTAAATTGTGCTTTAAGTTCAGAAAAAAGCAGAACTTACAAATATAAAACCTATCACTACACTACCACCAAGTATTATCAAAGTTAAAATCAATAATCGGTTATTTATTTAAATCAAATCACTTTGAAACGTCTTAAAGCTAGGCGAGTCTAGGTTACACTTTTTCACGACCAAGCTACAAGCTTACGGCTAGATTGTTTGTTTTTTAGGTGATCCTTTTAAAAAATAAACATAACAGTCAAGTTCCAATGTGGTGCCAATGCAACTGAGTGAGAGGTACGCACATACCTACCACATTGTTAAACTTATTATATAGAGTAAAACTATAAGATAAGTTTAAAATAATTGGTTTTCTAAACCTACTCTTATTACAAGCATCCATGCCTAGCAGAAATGATTGTACAAAACTGCATTGAAGGCTGGCAGGTGCAATAAGTATACCTAATATCTAGTTATCGATCACGAATTATCTAACATACCTAGATAAATAATTGTTCATAAGATTTGTTGGTTAATTGAAACACGCGAAAACCGCGGCATCTTCCTTTCGAGCTGTGTAGCTGGCTCGCACAAACATCCGCCACAACACCGCTCAGAATCTTCAGTTTTTCAATAACTATACATAGATTTTGAGCGAGAAACAATCTAACTACTGCAATAAGTAACGTTTACTGAATTTAATGTATGGACTTGCCTCTGACTACCTAGAGCTTAGTATTAAAAAGGGTTTTCAGTTTCAAGAGATTTGTAAGGATGTACCGACTTAACTATACCTTGCAATTAAGATCACAATCCCGAAATATCTGTACCTACCTAAGTATCTAGTTTTCTCAGGGACGAAAATAAAATAACCCGTTCGTAATGTCGCTGAATAATATTAACTTATCATATTTTAATTTGCTTCTAATATTATTCAATCTAAATGTCTATGAAAATCATATTTAACATTCTAAATTAATGAAAACTTTGATACAGTTCACGGTTCAACCGAATAATACTGTTATGGCATTCATATTACATAACGCTAGGTTTGGATTATTTTATCATAAAGTCTATATTTTCCTAGTTGCGTTTCAGAAAGTAAAAAAAAAAATATGTTTTAGGAAAAGAGTAAATATGTACAAAAATACATATATCAAATAACTTTGCATTAGAATTGCAAGCCTGACCTCAAAAACATAATTCATATAAAGGCTGTGCGTATTTAAAGTATCAATTTTAGCTAAATGCACTTATCTTCTGATAATACTTACTGTGTTAGTAAAGAAAATGCATTAGGTACACAGGAATTTGGCTATATGTCACGAACTTGTCTATCTTAATCTGTGATAAGTTTTTATACAGATTGAAAGTGATTTTATGTACGTTTTTGCTATAAGAATCATTCATTATTCATTAGGTAAGTAGAGTAGTATTGCCCGGTACCTTTTAAAGCTGTTGGTAATGCTAGCAAAGAAAACAGTAGATATACACCTTAACTCTTAAATAATATCAATAATTGTGTAAGATCCGAAGTCCACGCAGCGTGAAATGACACCAAATTATCGAAAATACAAATTTATAAAATTATAGCTTTTCCAAACTTAATAACAATTAAGTACCAGTATTATTCAAAAGTTGTGTTTTAGACACGAATATTAAACAAGCAATAGTAGCAAATGATAAGGTTAAATTTAAATCGTAGCTAGATTTGTTCTTCTAATCAACCTAAAGCTAGCCACCACCACCTTAAAGTACGTGATAAGCAAATCCTAATACCTTAGCAGATAAACATTTGAAAGCAAAGCAATTTAAAAAACAAACCTAACTTATTGTTTCTTATTCCTGAAATGTGTTCTTTTGTGGTCATTTAATTTAAAACTCCGACAAATTGCAGCGGTTATTGAACGGTTAAGAACGGTACATTATGTACCTGTTAACATTGTTTCGCGTACAATTTTTGCCCTTCGTATGCACCATAATGCACATTCGTACTCAATACTGCGAACAATACGCATAATACAATAAAATTTAAACAGCCATCACTCCAAACTTTACGACTATGCAAAATTTACGATCAAAAATACAAAGTTATTTCTGTTCATTATGCATTGGTAAAGTTAATTTGACATTCTCGTCGTAACAAAAAGTCTGTGAGTTTTTATGAATCGCGTTTGTAGAATACTAATGCAAACGCCGCCGCTTAAAAATACATAATTATTATTCAAGTTTTATGGATTATGGTATTGTTTCCAAGCTGATCGCGTAGTTATTAATGGTCTCTGCAATGGATTGCCCATTGATACGTATGTAACAGCTAATTTATTTGACTGTTATTATAGGTTTGATTGATTTTTATGTTATATCATGATCAGTAGGTACCGGTACCTAGGTACCTACTGTTTGAGGACTTATTTTATGAACTTGAAATCAATTTGAATTAAGTTATGAGATGCAATTCATGCAACAAAGAATTTTATTATCATAGCTCCATGTAGCATAATTAAACACTTTACTAACAATATTGTTACATTGTTTTCAAAATATCTGGTGGCGGTTATTGAAAATATTTAGATATGGATGGGATCGCCTAGCATTTGTATTGTAATCTCTACCTGTTGCCATTCTGAACAGACTTGCCTGATCTAACCTATATTGTTCTCTCATAATAATACAAAACAAACAGTAGCTGAAAACGAACGGAGCCTAGAACGCCCTGATCGCCGATGACGCTGTCAAAATCGCAAGTTAATAATCGGATGGATAGAGTTCAAAATCGTTATTCCTAAAAATATTGGAGCAAGCCTATATCTTATTACCTTTAAACGAGAAAATCTTGTATATATATATTTAGGATCTCGGAAACTGAGCCAACGATTTTCATGAAATTAAGTAGGTATACAGGGGTTTTCGGGGACGATAAAACGATCTAGCTAGGATTCATTTTTAGAAAAAGTCCCCTTAATCGTAAAGTAAATAATCAACTTTATCATAAAATCATAACTCCTAGCGCCATCTGTTGATTAAGTCATGAGTTAGTGGGACAGAGAACGCCATCTATTGACGAGTAGTGGAGTTTATTATTATGTCGGTAAGATCGAATGATCGTTTAAATATAATTCACAACAACAGTTTACAAAAAAAAAAAAATACCGAGCGAAGCTTGGGCACCAACTGCTAGTTTAGCAGTAAACCAATAAAATCCGATGATAAAATACTTTCAAAAAAGTATTCTAACCATCGCGAAGACAATTCACAATAACGTGACTATACTCGTAGTAGGTAATTGTTTTTATTTCGAGCATCAAAGAAGATAATTCGCTACAATTCGAATCTTGTCAGCACAAACACTGATTAGATTTTTAGTATTTTCTATCATCAGTTTCAAATATTTCTACCTGTAACAAAGCATTTTCCGAAAAATAAATTTATAAGACATTCTATGATACAAGGTGAAGGAATCAATGCACACAAGCTATGACACTTCAGTTCATATTCCCTCAACAGTGGCCATCGTCGTCGGCTGGGGCTACCGTGCTTCCGATCAGCGTCGGTGGGCGGTACTCCATCCAGCCTGTGGGGGCCGCCAGCAGTCGCCCATAGCCATTGCCGCCCGTCAAGCCATCCCCATCTCTATCCCGGCCATGGAGCTCATTGGATACCAGAACCCTCTTCCTGGACCGCTCACCATCACCAATAACGGACATTCTGGTAAAGACCGCTAGAGACGTTTCAGCTAACCTTTTCACACTCGATTGAACCGAAAATATTGGAGACTCAAACTCAATAAACTTTTATTCTATACGATACAAGAATCACTTTGAAACGTCTTAAAGCTAGGTGAGTCTAGGTGCCAGTTCCACGCGACCAAGCCTAGAAGAACAGGCAACAAACTACGGCTCGGTTCCTACCGTTTTTTTATTGATCTTTTTACAAATCAAAAATAGTCTAAGGAGGCCTTGCAAATACATACAGTTCCAAAATGGTTAGTCCTGGAAATGTTGGGAAAGTTCTAATTTCCAGCAGACTTCAAGCTGATGATCATACAATCCCACTGCGAAGCAAAGATCTCCACATGATATGAACCCACTTCATAGGATGTTGAGGCTGTTGAATCCTATCACCACTGTTTTTTCACAATCAGTACCTAGGCTCTACAATACCACCAGTTTCAAGAAACTACACATACAATTTAAAGTGAAGACTAATCCTTCCCACATTTTCAGTGGCCCTAACCATTCCCAAGTACAGCTCTGAAGAAGAAAAGAAGGGCTTCCGTCTTCCCTACATCTTCGGCGGTCCCCTGGACAACGAGTACGAGATCGAAGGCCTCCACTACCACTGGGGAGACAAGAACAACCGCGGTTCCGAACACACCCTGAACGACATGCGTCTGCCCCTGGAAATGCACATCATCCACAGGAACAAGAAATACAGGAACTTGGCTGAGGCTCTCCAGCACCCTGATGGTCTTTGCGTTCTGGCTTTCTTCTACCAGGTAACTAGCGGTTTCTAATATCCTACTAAAATTGCGAAAGTCGTTTGAATGATGGTTTAATCACACTCTAACCACAGAACCGATTCGGATGATATTTTGAACAAATCATTCTAACCAGGATTAACATTATAGGCTACTTTATAACCCGAAAATTTATAGAAACGAGAACGGACTGCTGCTAGATGCTTATAAGACATTCGGACAATTACATCATTCATACTATGACCACAGAATAAATAATAGTACTACGATGACACTCAAGTGGATCCAAAAAAACCTGACATCCCTTGTAGGTATTTTAGATACCGATAGATCAATCTACAATAATGTTATTCAAAACACGCAACAGGGATTACGTATCCATTACATACATGCCTATAAAAATTAGCAAGGTACCTGTACTACCGGTAGGTACATACTTAAATCAACCGAGTACCAACAAGTGTATCGAAAACATCTAAATACAACCAATCTACACCTAGATATCTAACGAAATGTTTACGCTGCTCTGGCGGAAATTGGTACCTACAGTTGATCCTAAAATACAGCAATATTGGGATTACCATAAAGCGGGTGGCCTAGTGAGAACAGCCCCGCCTACCGATCATAAGGTCGTGGGTTTACATCCGGTCGTGTACCAATGAGTTTTTCTGTCCAAAAATTCATGTTCAATTGCCAGTGCTCTCAAACGGTGAAGGAAAACATCGTGAGGAAACCGGCATGTCGTAGAACCTAAAAGTTCAAAAATATGGTGTCAAGTGCACGAAAAGAGCCTCTTTGAGGCGCACTTAAATCCTTACACCACACTTGGTTTGAAAGAATCAGTGACACGATAAGAAGAAGAAGGGATTATCATGACAACCTATACCTAATAAAGTGATAACCCCTAACAGGTCGTGGAATTCGACGCCAAGCTGCTGACTCCCATTGTGAAGAACTTATCCGCAGTGGAAAACTACAACACCAGCATGCAACTCCCCCACACTTTCTCCCTGTCTTCTATCCTCTCTGGTCTGGACTCCGAGAGATTCTACACTTACAAAGGCTCCCTCACCACCCCACCTTGCGCTGAGGCTGTCACATGGGTCGTGTTTTCTGACTACCTCCCGATCTCAGTCTTCCAGGTAATATACACAACCCCGTGCCCAGAAATTCACCCACTGCATGATATAAGCCTCCAAACACGGCATTATTTTCGCGGTTGCAGAGCAACTATGCTTCGGTTTTACAGTGAACTTACTTAATTTTAAGGCACTAAGTTCATAGCATAGCCTTTAAGGCACATAATAGAACCTTTACTAGGTATGGTTCCATTCCTATCTATTAAAAAAAATACAGCCAAGTTCAAAAGTATACGATGATACAACAAACAGCTCAGGTTTCATATTAACTTACCAATTTCAGATGGACAACTTCCGTGGTCTTCTGTCAAACCTGAACCTTCCTCTCGTGGACAACTTCAGGCAGCTGCAGCCACTGTTCGGTCGCAGAGTCTTCGTCCGCATCACCTCCAAGAACCCCAAGTTCAAGAAGACCAAGCTTCACTACTCCAAGTGGGACTGGGTCGGACACAAGAAGGCCGAAAATGACGTTGTTGAATTCGACGAATAAGTAAATCAGTCATTTTAAACAAAGTAAATGTACGGTTTCAAACCTACGGGTATTTTAAGTTTAAGTTTATGTGCAATATAATGATAATGTGTATTATTGTGATAATAGTATGTATAAATAAGTATTATTAAATCTAAATAAATATTTTTAACAACAATTTTTTTAGTGATTTTATTGATATACATTATTTATTATATAAATACATAAAATACGTAGCATTTATAGGATTTAGTTGATTATGTGTTGTAGTTTTCAGATCCGAACATAGACTGAAAAAAAAAACAAAGTTGTTTTAGTAATGAAATAGTAGGTACATAGGGAAATATAAATTAAAATCAAAATAAATCAATTAAAAAAGAATGGTTACCTGGTATTGTTAGGGATCACAGCCAAGAAACTTCAAAAATACACATAATAAATTATATTAGGTAGGAAAGGTGACACACATGTTTTTGCACAAATTTCACAAAATTATTTAAATAACTAACATATCCATTTAGCACATAATCATCCTAAGCCCACTATAACTTCATGATAATCAAAACTTTCACAAACATGCATTTTCCACAAAATAAAACTCTCCAAATGTTTTAACATTTAAATGCTCCATATATTTTATTAAGTTCTATACAAGACTAATAATACTCTGCAAATAATAATTTATTTTGTAGTAATATTTTAAATATATATCTGTGGAATGTATGAATCAAACTGCATTAGTTAGAATTGCACACTGAAAACTTATAAAATGGTATAGTTAGTTTTGGTTGGCATATATACAAGTGCCTTGAAGTAACAGCCATACCATGCAATATTTAATTTAGTTTTAGCGTACCAAGTCTTCTGGGTTGAACATGCCCTGAAACAAAAAAAACAATGTTTAGCCGTTTATTCATTTATTCTTATCATGTCACTGGTTTTTTAGAGAGGATTTTAGATGTTTATGAAATATGAAAAGAAGAAATAATGGTAAAATTTTATATGAATCTAATCATGTTTTTTAATGACAATGAATTTAATATTGGCCTCTTAGCTCAGTTGGTAGTAGCTCTGCCTTCTGCTTCACGGTAGCCTTATTCGTACCGCAATACCATACTCAACTGTTAATGTGATACAAAAACAATGGCCTCTCAGGCCATTGCGACTGCGACTGGCCTCTCAGCTCAGTAGCTCTGCCTTCTGAGCCGTAGGTCGTGGGTTCGATCCCCACCAAGAACAAATATTTGTGTGGTGAACACAGATGTTTGTTCTCTGTCTGGGTGTAATATTGTATTCTAAGTATGCATTTACAAAAAAATATATTATTTAAGTAATCAGCTATCTGGTTCCCATAGTACGAGCTTTGCTTAGTTTGGGGCTAGATAGTCTTGTGTGGATTGTCTATAATAATTAATATTAATTTATTTAATATATGTATAGCTATTATTAGATTTTAAAGAGTACTTTTTTTAATAATAATACACCACATTAAATCACACATAATTTGCAATAATCAGAGACTCTTGGTGTAGGATACATAATATGTATCCTACACCAAGAGTCTCTGCTTGCTGCTTATGATTATGGGCTAAAACATATTATGTTTTAGCCCATCATCATAAGCAGTTCCTACTAACCCACTGCCGGACATAAGCCTCCTCTCTCAGATGCCACTCTTGTGTTGCGGGGAACAATAACAAAACTGACTGTATTCTAGCAGAGGCAATATTTTTCAACTGTGGAATATGGAGTGCACGAAAGAAGCATTACTGAGGTGCACTTGAAATCCTCTCACCACAATTGTTTAAAAGAACCAGTGACACAATAAGAATATGTGCTAATAACGTACCTATATTGAATACTCAAATATGGCTACGACTTTTAAACAATATTGGCCTTATTTATAAAAATCTGTCAAAGGATAAACAGTGCCTAAACAACTGCTATTTTTTACCGTTTAATCAAAAACAGTGAAACTTTAAGCAATAATTAAATTTAAATAGTGTTTTTAAGTATGGCAGTCAATTACCAAAGCCTTTTTACTAGTTTAAGGACTAATTACCTTAGCACGACGCAAAATAGAGTCCTTGCTAGCATCATACGGATGGTCCTTTGACGGAATCTCCAGAACTGCTGGAACGGGGGCAGTGTGGCTGTCAATCACATGACGGATCAGCTCAGCCACATTCTGGTTGATCAGGATAATGTCGATGTCGTCACGCTTGACGAACCGCTTGAAGCAGTCTTCAATCTCGCTGACGGCAGTATCTGAAGAGGTAAAGAAGAAGAGATAAAGAAGACACAAGAACTGTTTGTTTAATTTCGCTGTTCTAAATATAGAACTGACTAATGTCAAACTTAACTTTACAGTAACTCTTGAAATGTGTGATTCAGAAGTTAGAAATTGTAACAAAATGCGACTTGCGAAGTGCTATCTATGGGTGATGTTTGATGGGTACTTACTCTTGTCAACAACCATGAAGTTTGGGTGTCTGTTCTTGTTGATTTCCCCGATGCCGCCTAGGAGAAACCCTACGCATGTATCCTGAAAACAATAACAAATCATTTATCATCAAAATAGGAGTCTGATAGCAAATAAAACAGAAGAATAGCACGACAAACAATAGTGCGCAATGGTGATCAATTTAACCATGTTCTGGAGATTTTCTTACCTCGTCACCGATGACACTGATGAGTTTGCCCTTAACAGCTGCGTGTAATGCCATTTTTATTGAGTTTTTGGTGTAATTTTTGAGAAATTTATGAAAAACAAGCCTCACTTCAAGGGCTCGTCAGCTGACTTATCGATTTTTTTTTTCGTCATGTTGGTAGTTTTACTTGTCAAAACAGAAGAAACCGTAGACAATGATTGATGCTGATAGGGATGCCATTCTCGAATCAATAACTTGTATAGACAAAACAAAAAGAGAAATAGTGAAATGTCGGAAGTGTTCTTCTGTCTGTCATTGTCAATGTCATACATGTCGATCTTAGCAATGTCAAAAACACGAGAGAATCTTGTCTGTCTTGTCTCAGTCTTGTCTTGTACAACAACGTAAACACCTTGCGCTTGCTCTGCTGATGGAAAACAAAGTGGATAAAAATAGAGTTCTATCCAAATGAAAAACTAATTATAATTAACAGACAAGTAAAAAGCAATTGTAAAAAATGCTGAACATTCAAAACTACGGCAGTAGTTCTGAGGACGAAGGGGACAATGATTCAGAGACCATCAAAAAACACAGCAATGAGAAACTGTTGACGCATCTAAAACCTGTTGATCCCAGCTTATCCTTGGCAAAGAGCATGCAAATCGTTGCTGCACCAGTCGTAATGCCCACAGTAAGTAGCCCTTACCATCTAAAATACTGGTCCGAAAAAGTGTAAAAGTAGTAGCCTTGTTTGAGAAAAATGCAACACTTCCCTTCTCCTAAAGAATCTCTTTGCACATCTTTCCACATGAACTTCCACGTCTTATGCATAAACATTTTCTACGATAGGTGAATAAATAAATACTAATATCTTAAAATTCTGGAGCATATTTAGACAGGCATTCAATGTATGTGTGACTCTCCTATTCTACATTTTCAGAACGAAGATGACCCAAGAATACTGATATCAAAAAATCAAGAAATCATGCACAATCCAAAATATGAAGAACTGTTTGCTCCATCATTGGGTCCAGAGAACCCGTTTAAAACTGAACAGATGAAGGCAGAAAGAAACATACTCTCGGGTTTTGTGGAGGTGGCACATATCAGTGAATTTCAGTTTGAGAACCAGAGGAGGACATTCACTAGTTATGGGTATGCGTTAGACCCGTCAAATGATGAAGCTAAGCCTAATGATAGTGTTGTGTGTAAGTAAATTTGGCAAATTTTATCATCCGCACTTGATGTGCGAGCTGGTTTTTCCGCAAGTGGGCCGCTGGCAGGCCCTTTTTGCGTGGCCCTCGACATGTGTTGCTTGAACTTTTTTAGGTTCTACGACACATCGGTTTCCTAACAATGTTTTCCTTCACCGTTGAAGAGTACTGGCATAGTGCACATAAATTTTTCAACAGATAAACTCACACACAACTGGGTTTGAACCCACAACCTTTGGATCGGAAGGCGGGGTCGCTACCACTAGACCACCAGTGCTCAAGTGTCTTGTGTGTAAGTAGTAACTGTTAGTTTTCATGCAATTTGGTTTTAATTGTTATTCGTTTGTTATGTTGCTTTGCTGCTACAACAATGTGCGTTTTACAGTTCAGGCATTCTTACCTGAGAAAGATCTATTAAGTTATAAGTCTGCCCTCTGTTTTCAAGTTAAACTGTGTTTCTTCATTAATTGACTCTCTTCATTAATTGATTCTGTTTGTTGTGTGTATTTCATTAATTTTCAGTTAAAGAATTTATCTAGGAATTTATAATTTATTACTCAAGTCCTGAGAGATTTGTATTGGTGAGTAAAAGTATACTAAGAAACAAAATCCTAAAATTGAGGCCCGAATGGTGTGCAGTAGGATTTCATTTTACATGAAAACAGCTTCATGGAAAAGATATTCTGCGCTATAATATTAGTTACTAGTTAGGTATAGCACTATACTAATACTAATAAAATCAATGGTACAGGCAGATAGACCATTGCAAATAAAAAAAATATATAATTAATGTTCTTACAGTGTCAGCCATGATAGCACCCCCAGTGGAAGCGGAAGGGAAGTCGGTGTTTGAGACCATAAAGAAGAGGCCACTTGACAAGAAGAAGAGACATAAAAACGATTGTCCTGAGGATGTGACCGGGTTCTTGGGCCCTTGGGGAGGATTTGAGGGTGAAAGAAGGTTAGATTTTACCATGATTTTTTTATGATATCATTTCCCTTTTCACCCAACATATGAATAATATTAACCCTTTCTATCTATTGGTATCTCTTAAAAACATGGAACTTAAGAATTTGATTGCAATTTGCATTTGATTTTATTCTTAGAATCTAAAGGGCAAAACATGTGAGTGTACTTTGACTGGCCTCTCAGCTCAGTTGGTAGTAGCTCTGCCTTCTGCGCTGTAGGTCGTGGGTTCGATCCCCGCCGGTGAACATAGATGTTTGTTCTCTGTCTGGGTGTTGTATATTGTATTCTAAGTATGTGTTTACAAAAAAAAATGTGTACGTAAGTATTATATCAGCTATCTGGTTCCCATAACACAAGCTCTGCTTAATTTGGGGCTAGATAGTGTTGTGTAAATTGTCCACAATATTTATTTATATTTATTTATTTATTTACTTTATTTAATTTTGTATTATCTGTGTTAATTTCTAGAATAATGAAACCAGAAGGAGATGAGGCTAAAGAACTAGAAGAAATCTTAGCAAAGAGACAAAAGAAGGGCAAGGTGGATGATGACAAACCACTGGAAGAGAAATCTGTGTGCCACAGTAAGTTCTGTACCTCTTACATCCTTAATCCAATGCTTTCAAAATGGCATCTTGAAAATTATCTGAATTGAATGCTCTCTGGTTTGAACTACATAGTTGCATGACGTCAAAACGGTATCGGAAGATATAAAAAGCACTGCTCATGGCTACCATTACAAACTGAAAAACCAAGTTTAAATAACAGATTTCAGGTAAAACTTGCAAAAAAAGTTTAGATTCTTAAAATTGACATTATAATTTCTTTTGAAAATTACAATGTAATTTTTTTTTAAATTGTTAATTATAATTTTGTTTTAATGTAGTGTTTATAATGATTCCAGTTGAAAAGGAGACAGACTACCAGGGTCGTTCGTGGATGGAAGCCCCGCGCAGTGAGACGCAACTACGGAGTGATAGGCCTCCCGACCGGTGCTTCCTGCCCAAGGTACAGCAAATAACTACTTAATCTGTGTAATTAATTAAAAAAAAATAGAAAAAAAATATCTAAGAATTCATCTTTCGCTTATTAATATTATTAAGTGCTCATTAAATAATGACATTAAAAAAAATAACTAACAAAGTTTTAGATTTTTATGAGTTTTTGTGTTGATTCTAAATTCTAGCCTTCTTCTGAGTTTTTGAGTTCTACAACATGCATCATTGCTACTCCTATGCCCATATTCAGAAACAATGCCTGAGTCAACTCAGGCATTGTTTCTATAGAAAGTAAGGATAAATAATTATAAGAAGTATATTCTTCAATAAATATAAGAAGCATAGATTTTTTGGCAGTTCTCCATAAAAAATTGCCACAAAATCTATGATTGAGACAGGCTCTAGTTCCTGCATACAACCCATACATTAATTCAATTCAATGTTTTTATTTTTGGATTTAAAAATCAAAACAGCAAAAGTTTTTTAAGTTTTTATTTCTGTGTGGTACTACCAAATTCGCTTATACCACACAGAAATAAAAACTTATGGTAGTGAAGGCAATTAAATAATAATACATACATTATAAAAGTATTTATTCAGTTGGATTGCAAGATTCACTTTGAAACATCTTAAAGCTAGGTGAGTCTAGGTGCCAGTTCACGCGACCAAGCCTAGAAGCACAGGCAAAAAACTACGGCTCGGTGTTTTTATATCTATATATGATCCTTCTACAAATCAAAAATAATAGCAGTGAAGTTCCAGTTATAAATAAAAATACTGATTTGTTGGATTAAAGTTTCAACAATGAATATATTGTTGGTTGGATTCTAGTCTCACATCCACACATGGCGCGGGCACACGAAGGGCGTGGCGGCGGCGCGTTGGTTCCCGAGCACGGCGCATCTCTTGCTGTCGGCTGGCATGGACTGTCGTGTTAAGGTAACCCTCTTGCGTCTCACATCCACACATGGCGCGGGCACACGATTACATAGAGCCCTTAGGTCTGCGAAGAGACGTTGGTTCTCTGTGTGTGCTCTATCGTTTTTACAATGGGTAGTGTTCTGAGGTACTGTTTGATCTGGTGCCCGCTGCAGATTGCAATTGGCCGACCTTCCCTTAAGTACGGGGATGCGCTGATCGCTGCGCCATCGAATCCTAATCACTCTAAACAAATAAGTCATAGTAAGTAAACACTATAAAAATCAATAAAAATGCAATTTTTGTTTTGTTGTTGTTGTACAGATTTGGGAAGTGTATGGAGACCGGCGTTGCATCCGCACCTACTTCGGCCACCGGCAAGCAGTCAGGGATGTCAACTTTAACAATTCTGGCAAACAGTTTGTTTCTGCTGGTAAGAGACATTCTTTTTTCTCTGGATTCAATTCTCCTCTGAACACTAAAACTCCTTGAAACACTAAAATGCGACGATCTGGGAATTAAGAGAATATGTTTATTAATTTGGAATTTTCTAGAATGTTTTTCAACATTCTGGAATGACCTAGAACTAAAATACGCTAAATTGAAAGTCGGATTTCGAATTTAGCTAATTTAATATAATAATCGATTTAGACTTCGCTGCTAGTTTAGTATAATAATTACATAGTTTTACGAGTCACATACCCAGTCCTATACCTATACCCTGTTGGTATTTTAGTTTTAAGTTATTTTTGTGTTCTTGTTTATCCATTACTAGCAGCTGAGCACGGCGTTGCCCGGGCATTATTAGAATGTAAAGACCATTCTAGAACATTTAAGAGCATTCTATTTTTGTGTGTGATAGAAAAGGATGGACATAGAAAAGTGTCTTCGTTTTAGAAAAAGGATAGACATAGATTTTATAACATTTTGCATTGGTGCTGTTCCTATTAGTCGTAGGCGTAGCGTGATGACAAAAATATTTTTTTTCAATTTGGACCAAAAGTTCTCGAGATTAGCGCGTTCAACTAAACAAACTCTTCAGCTTTATCTTCTAAATATATAAAACTCTTACGTTACAGAGGCCGAGATTCATAGACCGAACTTTGACTTTACTTTGATGGAAAGTTCAAATTTCAACCAAAATTATATTTCATAGTTCTGTCAAGCTCTTCTTTATTCAAAATATTGATAGGAAATTTCGATAAACAAAGCTTACTTTGCGAAGACTGCTTTGCTGTAAAGCAAAGTGCGGTCTATGAATCTCAGCCTGACTGTCTGACTGACTGACAATCAACGCACAGCCTGAACTAATGGTCCTAGGAGTATGAAATTTGGACAGTAGATTTTCATTAGAAAGTGTTTCCCGAAACTCAACCCCTAAAGGTGTGCAGCGGGGATTGAAGTTTGTTCGGAAGAAGCACGGGGTTTCACTAGTAATATAATATTAGTATAGATTTATTTAAATTGAATGTAATTCCAGCGTACGACCGCTACATAAAGCTATGGGACACGGAGACCGGCGCCTGCTTGAACCGGTTTACGTCGCGCAAGGTGCCCTACTGCGCCAAGTTCCATCCCGACGAGGACAAGCAACATCTCTTTGTATGCGGGACCAGCGATAAGAAGATCATATGCGTGAGTCTGTCTAACTTAAATCACTATTTATTCTTCCTCTTATCGTGTCACTGGTTCTATCAAACCAAGTGTGGTGAAAAGATTTTCAGTTCGCAAAGAGTCCTTTCGTGCACTTGACACATATTTTCGAACCTTTTTGATTCTACGACACCTTCGAAGAACCTAAAACCTTTAGTGGAAGCCTTTTTTTCGTCACTTATTGCTTGTTGTATTTTTTTTGTGTATACCTTGTTTTGTGACGTTAAATAAATATTTATATTCTATTCTATTCTTCGACACGGTTTCCTCACGATGTTTTCCTTCACCGTTTTAGAGCACTGGCATAGTGTACATACAATTTTCAACAGAAAAACCTATTGGTACACGACTGGATTTTTGAATTTTGACCTTAGGATCGGAAGGCTACCACCAGACCACCAATGCTCCTCAATAAAAAAGACATATAATTATTAACGTTCTGTTTGTCCACCAGTGGGACACGCGTAGCGGTGAGATAGTGCAGGAGTACGACCGTCATCTCGGCGCCGTCAATACCATCACCTTCGTCGACGACAACCGGAGATTTGTCACCACCTCGGATGACAAGAGTTTACGAGTCTGGGAATGGTGAGTGGACTACTTTTTTTACAAAGATATACTACTTCAAGTCATTACAAGATATACTATGTCAAGTCGTATGTCGGACATTCTTTGGGCCAAAATATGCGTCGTAGAGGAAGACCCCGGAAAAGATGGCGGGACGATCTCGATTGTCATATAAACGATTGGCCCACTGTAGCCAAAGATCAAGGGGTGTGGAAGAAGGGAGGGAGGCCTTTGCCCTCCAGTGGGACGTCCTAGGCTAAAAATAAATAATAAATAAAATAATACTATGTCAAATAGGCCCCGACTCAAATTTTCGTTGCCTGATATGATATGGCAGTAGGTACCATGCCAAGCAACGCTGGTTTTTAGGCAGAGCCTTGAAAAATGGTGACATGACCAATAAATTTTTATAAATAAAAATAAACCAAAACTAAATATTTATATAAGAAATACTATAAGAAATTGATACATAGAGGGAATATTGTATTAGATTGCGCGATATGCGCACACTACGACACATGCGCAGCTATCCCGTCCGCGTATCGCTCAGCGCTAGAGTTATGAGCCGCTAGTTATACGTCTTTATGTCAAATAAATGTATTTTTTTTTCATAAACTCACAAAAGACATTATAAAAAATAAATTCTCCTTAACCTGTTATTGTTGTTTGAAAGGGATATCCCGGTGGATATGAAGTACATAGCAGATCCGTCGATGCACTCGCTTCCTGCCGTCACAGCCGCGCCCAATGGCAAGTGGCTCGCCTGCCAGTCTATGGACAACAAGGTAACTAAACAAAACAGTTGTCTGTAAAGTCGGTTTACTGACGATAGTTGAACGTGACAACGTCATGCAGCTGTCCACGCGGACGCATCGCTCACTCAAGTAGGAGAGAGACGGATGTCGAACGCTGCCGAACGCGGAGGCCGTGCGTACCTCTTTGTCGCTCGTTCCGCGCTCTCGCTTGCACTTCAAGCCTTAAATGGAACGCCTCAGTTTCACCTTTGGATGGAATGGACTGTGTGCGTAGAAATAATAAATAAATAAATGCCTTAAAATTCTGATGTGTATCTAGTACATACAAAAGAAAAGTAATAATTAAGGAGTCTGAAAATACTTATATCCATAGAATATATATTATACTATTTATTATTTACTATTATGTATGTTTGTGTGTAGGTGATAGTGTTCAGCGCTCTGAACCGCTTCAAGCTGAACCGCAAGAAGACGTTCCAGGGCCACATGGTCGCGGGATACGCCTGCTCTGTCGACTTCTCACCCGATATGAGGTAACTACATACATCTTATATCTTCTTAGGATGCCTCTTGGGTCCGGTTAATGTACACCCAGTTAATGCACACCCAGTTAAAACGAATCCACCTTTTTTTCACTGTGAAATTGTAAAAAAGGCCCATGTACACTGTCGCAAATGAATACATTTTTAGATTTTTTTTTATCTAGCGATGGATATTGCGAAAAAACATTTTCTGGCACTATGGCGGCCGCTACCTATGCACGCTCGCTCTGCTCGCTCGCCTTGTCCGTTATTTTTATGTTCTTACATAACCCAACCTATCCAAGTCGGATCCGCCATATAAAGTATCAAGGACAAGGTATCCAGTGCCAGAACAAAAAGCAAATATCCATGTTTGAATTGCTCCAGTGTGCATGTGGCTTAACTGGCATCGTAATAACGGTGTGTACAATAACATGGTGTACATTATCGCCTCCCTGCCCCTTCACTACAGACCGCGCGGATATCCCCGTCTCTGTCTGCCCCATACTAAATGAAAAGGACAGTCGGCATCGCAACACACGATGCTGTAATGAAAATCCTACTTGCGATTACTTTTCTCATTAATCTTTACTGATAAAAGTTAATGAAGTGATAGAATCAGAAATGAAGATATCCGTAGAAAACCCAAGGTCACCGACATAGCTCTTAGAATTAGTAAGTTGAAGTGGCAATGGGCAGGTCATATAGCTCGAAGAACCGACAACCGGTGGGGAATAAAGGTTCTCGAATGGTGACCACGAACCGGAAGACGAAAAGTAAGTCGCCCACCCACCAGATGCACCGAAGACATTGTTAAGATCGCGGGAAATCGGTGGATGGAAAGAGCTCAGAATCGTTCTCGCTCGAAATGTGTAGGGGAGGCCTATGTCCAGGAGTGGACTTCTTCAGGCCGATGATGATGATAAAAGTTGTAAAAAAAAACCAATAGATGGCGCCGCTGTAAAATAAAATAGCTATGTTGTAATGATGTTGATGACACAAGATTACGCATAAAGCAAGTCATCATGAACTTTGTCGTTGTTGCGTATTGCAAAAGCAGTTACTACGGTGCTATGCAAAACCGGTTTGTTTGTTGTAGGTTCTGAATAATGATTTGCAACTATTTTGTTTATGTTTATTTTGGCGAAAACCACCGTCTATGTACTTCTCGTTTAGACGCTTATCACTAAACTCATTTATCGATAATCACGACCCTTCACGACCAGCTATTTTGTGTGCAATCCAATTGTACACAGTTTACTAAAAAAATATTTTGACGTTTTTCTTCTTATAAGTTTTCATAAGTGGTAGTACGTAAGTAAACTTTAAGAAGGAAAATAATTTTCGAGATTTAAAATAGAATAAAAAATTTAAAGTCATGATAAAAAAATTGAATGCTGGTTAATTTTATTATATTGCCACGTGAGGCAAACATCTGTGTGCCTCAAGTTGATGGACGCAGGGCAGTGCATCGTAGGGCGGGTTCCTGACTGGCGTGACCTACGAGACAATGCTTCGTTATAGGCGATGGCTACCATTTCATATCAGGTGGGCCATATGCTTGTTCCATTAGCAACTTAAATAAAAAAAAATAATGTCAGAGAGCAAAGATTATGAGAGAAAGAAAAAAATAATACTAAAATTTAGCTATAAAGTCAAAGTGTCAGTGATGAATTAATTTGTTCTTATTGCATTGTTATTAAATTTTTTTGACTGGCCTCTCATCTCAGTTGTTGGTAGTAGCTCAGCCTTCTGAGCCGTAGGTCGTGGGTTCGATCCCCACCGAGAACAAATATTTGTGTGAACACAGATGTTTTCATTCTCTTTAAACTTACCACTTCATACTTTTTCAATAGGCATGAAGACAGTAATCAAGTATCGCCAAAATTTTTATCTGATCTTATGAAAAAGGATTCAAAGAATTTGAAAAATGTATTTATTCTCTTATTAATGTCGAGATTAATAATTTATTTGTTAATATAAATCTACAAAATACAACAATCCGCCATGATAGCATATATACACGGGTCAGAGCGAATTACGTCACGGCACGTTTGTAAACGTCATTCTGATTTAGTACAAAAGCACCAATGTTTACTGTAGATATACATACCCGTGACGTAATAACAGACGCCATGACACCAGCGAGCGTTTTGGCGTGAATTTGAAAATTGAAATTTAAATGTACTTTTATTGCACAAAAATCTTAATTTTCTACAGAAATATGATATATTTTAGACATAATAGATACTTCTGAATATGATAGAAGATATTTTGAAAATTATTCGTTATGCCTATTCTAGGGAAGAGCATACATGGGTATAACGACCGGAAATATGTCATAGTCATGTTGCCTTCATTCACGGTCGCCTTATTCGTACCACAATACCATACTTAACTGTTAATGAGTTAAAAACAATGTTTATGTGCATGAAGAAGTAATTAAAAATATAAATATTAAAGACAATCCACACAACATTATCTAGCCCCAAACTAAGCAGAGCTTGTACTATGAGAACCAGATAGTTGATATAATAATTTATACTTTTTTTGTAAATGCGTACTTTGATTACAATATAACACAACACCCAGACAGAGAACAAACAACTATGTTCACCACACAAATATTTGTTCTCGGTGGTTACCGAACCCACGCCAAGCTATCGAAAGACTTTATCACGCCTTAGTTTATAAATATTTACTATCTTACTTTTTTGCGAATTACGCACACCTACGCTTATTAATCAAATTGCCAGTTTGAAGGTTTTACGCAATTTGCCTTAATGTATAATTAATTTTGGCAAAAGATCAATTAATCTTGAGAAATAAGTGCAATGATCTTGATAATTACTGGCTCAAAAACCTTCTAAGAACAGGTTTTGAAGGTTAGAACTGTTTTTCCGGCTCTGAATTTAGATTTAAGGCAAATAACCACTGACTATAGTTTGTTTACTTAGACTTGAGGCACAACGTAAGACATTTTGACAAAGAGGAAGAAATTAAGCTTGATCTGTACCCCAAGTCCCACTGCAATTACAACATTTCGTTACCAAATGTTGTTTTCGTTTCGCCTATTTGTCTCTGTCTATTGTATGGAGAAAAGATGAGACAACAACTCTAACTACGTAATGTATTTTTGCCGTCTCATATTTTCTCCATACAATAGATAGAGACAAATAGGCGAAACGAAAACAACATTCGGTAACGAAATGTGGTTGCCAAACTCCGACTTCGGGTACTGTTGGATGATTGTGTGTGAAATTAGTTATTATAAATTACAAGAAACAGCGATCACAATATCTTGTTGCAATTATCGAAGTTTAAATTACATAATTCTTTACCTATTGACATTTAAAATAATAGACAGTATACATTTATTCAAAACTAAACTAAAGCAGCTTTTGTTGAAAGGGTGTTTTTATTCTACTGATGATTTTATAAATATGTAGTGACATTGCTAGTATTAATATTTGATTCCAATTTCTTTGTTTATTATTTAATTTATGTTATGACTTATATTCTTTTTGCTTATTATGTACTATTTTTCAGACACAATTGTGTAATTGTTAATGAATGCTAATCCTTGTCTAAAACGTCAATATTCAGTCTTGTTTTAATCGTTCTTTGCCAAAAGTTTTGTTTCAATTTGTTTTTATTGCAATCGAAGCTCAAAATAATGTCAAACTGACAGATGCGACTAGGTGGTGATTGCAACAAAAAATACGCAACCAACCCACTGATGTACCCAACTTATAAATTTTGAACAGTTTTATGCTTCATTGCATCAAAATCTTTTAAGATCCTCTGAATAGCTCCGAATTATATTTGTAAATTTGTATTATTTATAACGCTCAGACCATGACAAATTCAACATCCTTTGCTTACCTTGTGTACAATCGCATTACCTTCAACTTTTGCAAGCTTGCAACATGCAGCTTATTCTCTAATGACATGATGGTAAAGACTATTTTCGCACGTTTTTCTGATCGAGTAGTATGTACAACTTTCTCTCCTTACGACCTCGTCGCTTACCTCAATGGTTTGTTTTAAACGTCATGTGGTTTTGAAAGCTAAGCTTAGAAGATACCTTAGTGCCAAGTTTCAAGTTCACCAGTCACAACTGATTCCACTCAACCGGCTTTAAGCCTTAAAAATAAATTATAGTTTAAAAAACTAAAAAAAAACGCTTTTATAACTAATTGAACTAAAAAGTTAAAAATAAAACTGTTATAATCAATTGAAAATTTATATTATTGGACAAAAAGCGTGGGGTGCTTTTTATAATAACTTCAGATATAATAAACTATTGATAAAATATTTACAACAATCAAAATCAAGCCCCCCACGCTTTTTGTACAATAATATAAATTTTCAATTGACTATTACAGTTTTATTTTTAACTTTTTAGTTCAATTAGTTATAAAAGCGTTTTTTTTTAGTTTTTTAAACTATAATTTATTTTTTACTTTTTTTTTCATGTTTTTTTTCATGATTTTGCATTGTCATCGACCTTTGACGGGTGTTCAAAGTTTGAATCAAATCCGATCGTTTAAAGTAGGTTTTTTTATTATTTTTTTTATTTCTTTTCATTTTTTTTTATTTTTTTTTTCATATTATTTCATTTTCATCGACCTTTGACAGGTGTGCAAAGTTTGAATCAAATCTGATCGTTCAAAGTAGGTTTTTTTTTATATTTTTTTTATTCTTTTTAATTTTTTTTTATTTTTTTTTTCATATTATTGCATTGTCATCGACCTTTGACAGGTGTGCAAAGTTTGAATCAAATCTGATCGTTCAAAGTAGGTTTTTTTTATATTTTTTTTATTTCTTTTCATTTTTTTTATTTTTTTTTTCATATTATTGCATTGTCATCGACCTTTGACAGGTGTGCAAAGTTTGAATCAAATCTGATCGTTCAAAGTAGGACAAAATCGAGCTCAAAGGGGTCGGTTACATACATACATACATACATACATACATACATACATACATACATACATACATACATACATACATACATACATACAGGTGAAGCTAATAAAAGCGTTATAAAAACATTTAAACAGATTAAAATGAAATGAAAATGAAATATATTTATTCGCTTTGATGATTGGTTGTAATTGTAAAGCAGTTATATTAATATGTAATAATGCTTGGCGAGCCTTACTAAATTGGCGGTAGATTTCTGGTTTGAAGCTTCACTTTGAGTTCACTCTAGCTTACTATTTGCAAGGCACGTCTAAGAATACCAGAGTTAGTATCCGAGTTTACTTATTTTACTTTTTTGTATAATTTGCTCTACTTTGGCATAATAATTTCTTTTTCTTTTTTTTTAATATTTTAGATAATCCACTTAACACTATCTGGCCCTAAACTAAGCAGAGCTTGTGACTATAGGAACCAGATAGCTGATATACTACTTATTATACATATTTTTTTGTAAATACATACTTAGAATACAATATAACACCCAAACAGAGAACAAACATATTTGTTCTCGGTGAGGATCGAACCCACGACCTACGGCGCAGAAGGCAGAGCTATTACCAACTGAGCTGGCCAGTCAGTTTGACTTTCCTACAAACTTGTGCTATTTTTGCATCACGATAACCAATCTTAGACCTAGATCTACTACTTTCTAAAGAGTATTTTTTAACCCAATTTTATTTAGACCAAACCTTATTTATATTAAATTTAAAACTAGTAGGTACTTGTTCTAATTTGCTCATCGCGAAATAACCATAGTTCGGACCTCTGACTACCTCCTTACAAATCTTCAAAGATTTGGGCTTCTTTAATCTGTGTGGTAGAATTATCTATCATTATTCTATACCAATCCTATTTATTGTTAAAAACTACAACTCAATCAAGCTTTCGGCGCCTAGAATTTTTCGTTGCGGCCTTTTTTTATGTTAATTTTTTTATTACCCTTTATTAGGGTTCCGTAGCCAAATGGCAAAAACGGAACCCTTATAGATTTTTAATAGTAAACTACTCTCTGAAGTGCTGGGCAACCTTATTCCATCTTAAATCCTGTCTCAGGACCTATAGCGTCCCGTAAGTAGGGGCATGAGTAATCACCAGTTCCTTTGACGCTATATAAATAATCTACAATAGATGCAAAAGCCTGTTTTTTTTACTCTCTGAATGTCATACTACACAAATTTATCGTTTAAGTCGCCAGTCAGAAAACCTAAACATTTGTTTTGACTGGCCTCTCAAGCTCAGTGGGTAGTAGCTCTGCCTTCTGTGCCGTGGGTCGTGGGTTCGATCTCCACCGGGAACAAATATTTGTGTAGTTAACATAAATGTTTGTTCTCTGTCTGGGTGTTATATTGTATGCTAAGTATGTATTTACTAAAAAAAAAATGTATTCAAGTATTATATCAGCTATCCGGTTCCCATATTACAAGCTCTGCTTAGTTTGGGGCTGGGTAGTGTTGTGTGAATTGTCCATAATATTTATTTCTATTTATTTTATTAATTGAAGACCTATGGTGAATTGTACAATATTTAGATTTGGCTCTTTAAAAGAAAAGTTATTTTCTTCGTAAGAAAGAAGCAGTCTTCTTTAGTTTGATGACTTACTCTCAAAAATATTTAAAGATGTTAATTATTCTGTTATGCTGCAACTTAAAAACAGTTTTACATTTGATCAAGTGTTTAAATAAAAAAATAAATAATGAATGACGCAAAATACTCTTTCTATACAACTGCTACATGTTGAATTGGATCTGTTTAAAGGTTCATAAGTTCTTGGTATCATAATTATTCATTGTACTTTTTCCTCAATCAATATTTCGTTTCTTGTAATCTGGATCATTTGTTATGCTACCTTTTTATAGCTAAACTGTTTTCCCCACAGATTACAGAATTTTTTTTTTTTTTTTATTATAAGGTCCACAAATTGCAACATGCGCATGACTTACATCTAAATAATATACTGACAATAAAATTCGGCACAGTTACTAAAAACAGTGAACACAACATGCATATTTGAAACGTGCGAAACTATTTTAAAAGTGGAATTAGAAGGTTTATGAGTTTTTAATTTAACATTAAGTGTATACAATAAAAAATATAATATATAAATGAAATAAGAAAAAAAAAATATATAAAGGTAAATGATCTAACAAAAAATACAGTTGAAATTAAACTAGAACAGCATGTCGAAAGATGCTTTTCTTTGCGGAGGCCAAAGAACCACTAAAAATATCAAAGTTTGACCGGATCCCATTATAAAACTTGAACATTCTATTCAGTGGAGAATGCAGCCCAACGTTCGTTCTACAATGAGGCGGCTTAAAAGAATACAGTAGAAAGGCGATCATGCGCTGTTTGTATGGGAGCCGATGTCGCCAGTTTTACTTATCAACTATTATATTTAAAATACCACTAAATATGAGGATTCTAAGAAAAAGGAAGGAAGATGTTAAGAAAAAAAATCTATGTTTTATCTTGTCGCTCAACTTGTTCGGAAAGTAATTCTTGCGCTGCTGCAAGGCATTTTTCACTTTACGACTCCCGAAAAAACAGTTGAATTTGTATGGAGAAAGGAGCATAATATGCTCATGTATTTTGGCGACACTTTTCCGGCCACATGGCCGTTCTACTTTGTTCTGTGGTTTTCCCGTCGCAGGACGACGCAACGGTCATGTTTTTTTTTATAGTAGGTACTACTCTATGGTCATGACTTGCCTCAAAGACTTCCAAATTTATCAACCTACCGTTAGAGGTTGTATATGATATCCTGTTTCAAGGTCACTGTTTTCAAGCCGTTTTTTCCGCTATTTTTCACGATCTTAAGAGATAATCACACAGGCGACTCTCCATACAAACGTAGTCCCCTATTTCCTAGAAACTTATTGATAAAGATTGAATAAGTTTCTCAAAAAAAGGAAAACATACGAGCACGTAGCAGCAGATCTGGATTTTATGAGAGAAAATGGTTACCTACTCTAGAGGCATTATCCAGGGAGGAAATAGGGGACTACGTTTGTATGGAGAGTCGCCTGTGTTGTAGCCTCTTAACAAATTTCTGAAGTTAATAAATAACAACGCTTCAAGTTGCAAAGGTGTGTTTTTATTCTAATTTGTTTAATCGGAAAAGTTATCAGCTTTCAAACAAAAAATTCAGTCCGGGTTAAAACTCAAAAGATAGTTCCATTTAACAGATAGGGAATCATTGTGCCAATTTTTTTGGCCAAAATATGTTTTTCGCATTTTTTACACGAAAACTCAATCACCTACTATCAGTGTTCACGTGTTTTTTAAAGGCCTGCGCACATCTAGCGCGATGGCGATGGCGATCAGTTAAACGCTGTCAAATGACGGCGATATTTGACAGTGTTCCACTTATCGCCATCGCCATCGCGCTAGATGTGCGCAAGACGTAAGTAATTGGGAGGATGTATTATTTAAATACATCCTCCCAATTACTTACGTCTTCTCTGTTAATTATAACAGAGGTTTTGTGTTCCAACTTTAATTCAAGAATAATACAAGTAATCAACCTCGTTTTCATGAAATCATGAATAAATGAAGGCTTCGACCGAGTTTAATTCGATAATACGTTTACAAAGTATAGATAGATGTTTAAATTAAAAACATTTTGTATGAAAAGTTTAGTGTGAATTTAGTCAAAGACAAAAGCAATTTCTTTCTTCAGTGTATCACAAAGATCACTTTGAAACCTCTTAAAGCTAGGTGATTATAGGTTGCGACCAAGCCTAGAAGAACTAAGTTACTTTTCTAATTAAACCTTTGTAGAGTGACTCCTTCACTCTCACTAAAAAGTTGTATGATTTGAATGTTTCGCCAAACCAAGGTTTCCCAAAGTGCTTCCGCGGTAGTTTAAAAAAATAATTTTGAACGTGTTGATAAATAAAAATATTATGTAGATTTCGACTATTATTTTCAGAATCAGATTGGAATGGACGTCAAAACAAATTATATATATTTATTTAAGCAAAATATGTTTGTATAGCATAACTGCGAACCAAGCCCAGATGTTTTATAGATACAATTTGACATCTTCTTATCGTGTCACTGGTTTTTTCGAACCAAGTGTGGTGAAAGGATTTTAAATGCGTCTCAAATAGCCGGAAGGACATAAAACGCTGTTTTTTTTACATAATCTTGTTGACCATCCAAGCTCAGGCCCCAAATTGTCTTGAATTGAAAGTCACCTACGCAAGAAAATAGCTTGGCGACGACCTTAAGTTCAACGTTCTTTTTTGTCTACCTCGAAAAAGATATGTGATATCAACTGACTTTTTTATCCCGTTTTTTGCCGGGGAAAATATAATTACTTTTTGAGATAATGCCTCTTGGTGACAGCAAAATATCATCGCAATATGAGTGTTTTTGTAAATTTAGAAACTCTGAATTTGCCTTAGAGTCGGCATTCGTTCAGTTTTTATTTTATTATTTATGCAATTGGATTTGTATTCTAGCTCTTTTTTTCGCCTAAAGGTATATACTATACTAGCAGCCCGTCCCGGCTTCGCACGGGGTAGACAATATTGTTGTACATTTTTTGGTCTATCGCTAATAGTTTCGGCAGCGCATTCGACGAAAGACATTTAAGACTCATTTTTCTACATCTTCGGTTACATTGTTCAAATTTTACCAAGGATCCCTATTTTTTTTCAAAATGAAATGTAGCCTATGGTAAATTGGAAGAATGTAGCATTCTATTGGTGAAATAATTTTTAAATCGGCCCAGTACTTTTTGAGCCTATTCATTACAAACTAACAAAAATAGGTACAAATCTTTCCTCTTTATAATATTAGTATAGATTGAGAGAGAACGCGAAGTCAAAAGCCGACGCAATACATTGAATACATTGAATACATGTATACATTGAATGAGCATAGGGCCTGTAATTGAGGCTAGGGTGTCCAAGGGGACACATAAATAGAATGGAAGCCATAACCTCAATACCTCGTTGAGACCAATGTATATGATTTGACGGTCGCTTGTTTTGTTTGACAATTGTGGCTTTGGCTTGCATCCTTTGACCGAACCGATAATATCGGTTCGGTCAAAGGATGCACGAAGATGAAAGTTAAAGGTAACAGAAAAATCACAAGAATCGCGTTAAAAGGTCTAAAATTAGAACCCAAGCGATTTATAAATGTACATGTTAGCAATAAATAAATGAATTGAATTGTGCATTCATTTATTATCCACAGAATATCTATGCGTCAAATCATAAGAAAATCGGGCGTGAAATATATCGACTTGATTCCTAACGTTCTTTAAAAAATTTGCAAATCTATTGAAGCAGTATCAGAAGACCTCCAGCGGTTGATGATAATAAGGATATTTCATTTTATTCAACTGAATAGCGTGTTGAAATCTAACATCTATTGTTCTTAATCACATTTTGCAAATTCGGACTTGGGAACTGATATATTTTGCATATTTATTATACGAATTTGTATTCATAACGGCTTATTGTATTTTGAAAGTTCACTGTTGTTTCCTCATCAACCTGTATTATAATTTGTAGACTTTAAATGTGCACTGTAATATGGTGTCCGTTAGCTTAGCTTAGCACTGGATAGATTATTCTGGATAATAATGTTCAATTGCTTAGTCTCAATAGTTGGGATTTGGAATCATACAGGCTTAGCATGAGCGTTCTAGGCAACTCCTATTTCTGTCACATATTCCGTCAAACAAAAGAAAGGGACGAAGTATGATTTATCTTCTCTTTGGTCGAAAGAAAAGTGGTCTGACGCTTCTTCTAAGCGTGCTGGTAGCATAGTCGCTTAGTAAAATTTTACACCGAAATATTTGAACAGTAGTATATAACACGGGCTTATATTACACATTAGGTACTCTACTGTATTAGGTATATGTACTTACTAATTATTTTATGTTACGTTAGGCCTTGGAAAGGAGATGCCGGGAAAAGGCTTCGGAAATAGAACAATGGAAGTCTATACGTTTTGACCTTTGCCTAACGGTCAGTGGACGTTTAAATCATAGGTATTTTTGGGGGTTGGAAGTGCGAAATATGAATTGGAATTACACGAATTGAATAGAATCGCAAGGACTACGTAATTCTTGCGATTTTAGCAAGGATTACTTAGTCCTTGCGATTCAACTGAATGACTTCTTGTTTTGACTTTGATTGCGAAAGTTTGTACAATAAATGTGAACAATACATACCTTTTGCAATGTTTGGTCTGATACCGTCATGACACGTCAGAAATGTAACAATAATATTTTCATCTATACATAATATGAGTATGACTGTCTGTAGTACGTTCAAGGATGATTCAGAACGAGGAAACACTTCACCTACCAGTAAGCACCAGTTTATACTAACGAGTTCATCGAAAATTACAAATATAATAGGTAGTCCGAATTGTAATCGTCAATTTTATCGAAGAAGATTACTTTTTGTGCTGTCTCATGTTATATTTGACTATCTGCCACTGGCGGCACTGGACGCATGGCAGTGCATCGTAGGCTACGATTCTGACATGCGTGACCTACGAGGCAATGCTTTGTTATAGGCGATGGTTACCACTTAACATAAGGTGGGCCATATGCTTGTTGTAAAAAAAAAACCCAAGCAATACCTACTCGTATGTTTAAAAACTGGCCCACTCTGTGTCTCATTATTGTGGTATTGTTATTGTGCTATGGACTTCGGTTTTCGAACCAAGTGTAGTTGTACATAAATCTTTGGGCAGAATAACTCATTGGTAGACAACTAGATTTGACCCCACGATCTTAGGATCGGAAGGCGGGGCCGCTATCACTAGGCAACCAGCGCTCTCATGGTCTTCGGTTACGAATGCAGGGTTATTCATTATTAGCTGCAAATACTCAGGAATTAGGTTCAACAAATAAAATAAAAAATATTTATTAAATGATTTTTTTATGTTTGGTTATGAAAATCCCGAGAAAATCGATAAAGAATATCCTTTGGAATCATTGGCGCCTGACCTATTTTGACCTTTGATCCGCGCCCGCGCGCCGTTAGCGACACTCTACGTTCAGTCACCGCCTGGGTGGGTCATTGTCCTGTTCTCCAGGGCAATCATTATGCAATAGCCGTAAAAAAATTAACAAAAACTTAAATCAAAATTTTAAAAAAATAATTTCATTATTTTTATTTTATTTTATTTGTTGAACCTAATTCCTGAGTAATTGCAGCTAATAATGAATAACCCTGTATACTAGTAAAATATCCCTAACACAAGAGCATGTGGTTTTATAGGACATCTCCGTAGTCGTCTCCGAGTAATTCTTCTGCTTCCGATTCGCTAGTCATTCAAAATGGTTCCAACTGGCTATCAGAATTATGATATAACTATTACAGCATAACAAGGTTTCGATTCCACTATGTACGAAACCTTAAAAGTGATATGTTTTCGGCTAAAATCCTCAAATGGATTATCGGCGGTTAAGTAGAGCATACTTCGCTAACTAAGCTTATGTTCCAAATCCAAAAATCTTCTCTTCTTCTCTTCATCGGTATTTTTTGCTTTTTTTTATAATGATCAAGAATATTATTTTGAAGGAAGTAGAGGAAAAGTAAGGCCACGGAGAAGCTTCGAGAGACAAATAAACTTCTAAAATTCAAAATCAAATAAGTATTTTTTTATTCAATGGTATCACAATGATCACTTTGAAACGTCTTAGAGCTAGGTGAGTCTAGGTGCCAGTTCCACGCGACCAAGCCTAGAAGAACACAACTAAAAAGATTAGAAAGATATCCAAGAAAGGAACAAGTAAACATTGCAAATGCCCTTAAACCAAGGGCTTGTGTATAAGAATTGACAATCCTTGTTTTTGACGCCTAAAAAAAGATGGATTTTTTCTTATCTGACGGTTAAATTTATCTGTAGATGGAAAAATTGCCCATAAAAAACCCGTAAAAGGTACACCGTTGCACCCGCCGCGGCTTCGCACAGGTTAATCATAGTAAGTGTGTTTTTATCATTTTTTTTATATTAATTCGTTTTTTTGCCCGTTACGTAATCAAAATTCAAACTTGGCTCTAAACTATAAAGAAAACTTAGTTTGGTTATACAACTACGATGTTCTAGATTTGTCATTATCAACTAGTGACGCTAATCATTAACATAGTTAAATATTCCGCGTATCAAATGTTATGTACATTCCTGTTTTATAAAGATTTTATTTAAAATACAAGCCTCTGACGTATAATTAATTACCTTACCCTACCTACATTATTTTAGTGTTATGTTTACGTAGATCTTGTAAGTTAACCCAACTTGTTTTTTTCCAAAATGTTAGTTACATTTTGAAAATAGAGTACCTTTTTATAACTTCTCGCGTAGCAACTAGTGTTTTGCTCATTTCTAGATCATTCTAGTCATTCTACACAAAGGAATATTCCTATTGGTCACGAAATTGAAATGAGAACAGATTCAAAAATCGAACTGTTTTTCTGCGTGTTTCTAAATGAGTTCATGAACCCTTGGTGGACGTGTTCGATCTCAAGACCTCGTTCACCACACGTTTGACCTACGAGTAGGTCACAGTTTAATCCTCAGGAAGATTATAATATATTACATATGCATTGTTTTTCGTTGAAATCCGTATCCGCTCTACCAATATTGTTCCGTATCGAAGATCAAGCTGATTGCGGACAGATTGAATGTTATCAAAATAAGCGGTGAGGGTCTCTAACTGATTTTGATTCTTATCTCTCAGAGGATAAAGTTCAAAGCCGAAGCTTTGTTATATTGTTTTGTAATCCGTGCGTCCTACCCGTCGACCTCCGTCTGATGTTTGGAGCGCGAGTATATTTTGGTAGATTTTTCCTTGGCATTGGCGACGTGTTAAAGGCGTTTTGGAATGCTCTACTAACCTGTAGTAGAGCATTGGGAATAGGCATGACATACATACATACTTCAGTATAGTACATGTATACTATTATTTTGTATGTACAGGAATAAAATTTATTATGGGGAAACTTTGTTTACCACAAACCTTGGGTTTTAAATATTCCACAAGTGTCTCTATTATGGCTTTATTAACTGTCTTATAAAGTCAAAACCAGTTTAATTATCTCACGTAGTGTTGTGTAGAAACTAGTGTCTCAACGACTCGGTATGTTATTCGCGCGTGACCATTATATAATTACTGATTCTGTAATACAAAATGTTCACCACCACAATGACCACTGGTTATCTGTAACCATAGTTTAAGTGTATCTACAAATCAAAAATCTTCGGTTACTCGCGACCCTGTCCCAGCAGCTTTACCGCCAAATTTGGTGATGTTCACAAATCATAGACAACTCCTGATTCCAACCAATTAGCTTCAAAACTTTTTTCAAGTTTTGTAGTGATTGGTTGGAATAGGAAGTGCATGGTCTATGCTCTGTGGCCAAACTTGGCGGTGTGGCTGCATCTCTGATGGAAGATTTGCGGCTGTTCGAAGTTTCGCTTCGTCTTCGTTGTTTTTCCATCTTGTCGTAACGGACTGCTACCTGTAGCCATGCCATGACGGCGCGGTCCAATAGTTAAACGAGCTTTAGGAGTTACTCAAAGTTTTAAAAATATTACTAAACTTACCGCGCACTCATCGTTAAATCAATATAATCATTTAGTCTAAATAGTATTAGATAAGAATCATAATTATTAAAAAGATATAAAATAATGCTGTTTAGTATCCATTTTGCGACACTTTGCGTTTCAGTAGTAAAATGCCCGTTATTGTGTTGGTTAAAACTAGCATAGCATTTTATTTGTAGCCCTGTCGTTTTGGCTACAGCCGTCAATAATAACATTATCTATCCATTACAAGCAGGTATAGATAGGGCATACCTGCAAGTACCTAGAGATATCTTATCATATTGCCGTGCGTCGATGGAATACTTGAGTTCGATAAAAAAGTTCCATGGGATTTTTGTAGTAGTAACATAGTAAGTAAAATCATGTAAATGAGTCTAGTTTAGTATCTTTCTGGAAAGATCAGGAATTAAAATCAAGAAAACAAAGAAAGAAAAGAAAGAAAACATATTTATTTACAGACAATTAGCAATTTAAAGTACACACTATCTACGCTATACATGCATAGGTACAAGAAATATAAAGTGCCAAGAGCTGCAAAACGGTCCCTGACTCGGCGTGAAGTTAGTTGGCTAGCAACTAACGCTGGTCATCTAGTCAGGAATGAATCTGCCCGCGACCACGGCTGCTGTAACCATAGTCTAAGCGAGAAATATAAATAGGTAGGTAATCGCGATAAATACCCATTTAATTCATATAATTATTAGGAATGAGGAAATAGAAGGGCCAAGGTAACCGACGCAGCTGGCAGAATAAGCAAATTGAAGAGATAATGGGCAGGTTATGAGATACGAAGAACCAATAGCTGTTGGGGAATAAAGGTTCGCAAATGATGAAAGTCATGTGACTAGGAGAGTGATGAGTATGAATGTAGATGGATGTTTGAGTAGAGGTAGGCCAAAGAAAAGATGGATGAACAGTGTGAAAGATGACATGGATAAGATAGAAGTGAATACAGAGATGACGGCTGATAGAAGAGAATGGAAGAGGAGAACATGTTGTGCCGACACCACATAAGCACCTAGACTCACCTAGCTTTAAGACGTTTCAAAGTGATTCTTGCATCGTACTGAATAAAAAATTATTGACTTTGACTTTGACATAAAGTGGGATAAGGGCAGGAAGAAGAGCAGACAGACGAATCGCGATCTTGACTTATAATCGTTCTTACTGATTATGATAGTGAGAAGGCCACTGAAGTCCACCGCTGGTCATAGGCGGAAGGCATACGCCCATACGGTATCTCAGGCTTATATGATTCTGGTTTCAAGATTCCTCGACTTGACTTACAAGCTAATTCTCGGTAGTTAAAGAGGTAATAGACAAGTGCTTATTAGGTATATTGGATCTGCTAACCTAAAGATTCATAAATAATAAAAAAACTAAGTCTTATCATTGTTTGGCAAGAACAATATTATCAGAACTTCTCAATGCCTAACTGTACGGTTTGAAGGTAACCGTCATTCACTTAGGTACCTACAACAAAATACCTACGCAATTAATAATTATCAAAACCGTAAATAAATTCATAAATGAGCCTGTAGCCAACTCTACTGGCGAAGTTTTTAATTTTGAGTGTCCTAAAAACCTTGTCACGGAATAGTCTTCAGTAGTATTCCTTCTTCATAATTCAAAAACATGACGTGTCGAGTGCACGAAATAGGTGCTTCTTCTAGGCTCAATTATAGTCCTTTCACCGCGATAAGAAGTCTACAGTAAACTCGTGAAGACTAGTCTATCCTACATAGACTTAGGTATTACGTGCTAAGTATTGCAATTTTTTTCAGAGGAAAGCTTGACTGGATCAAATGATGATTTTCTGAACTGCGTGCATTTTGATTGCACACAGCTTTGTTGCTAGCGATTTTTCATTACTAGCGTTATTTACCTTTCAAAATGATAAAATGTATGTACAAGCGAGAATTTCGTCATCGACGGTAGTCTTCTTCTAAATTAATGGTATATCTGTCCATTAGGACATTTTTTTTAATTTGAGGATATATTACTAGATCTACCCCATAACTTGCTCTCCGAGCATGGGCGCACTCGGGAAATACCTATCACTTCCAGTCACATAACCAAGTGGTGGTCGCTTATAGAACGTAGCTTGACCTACGGATCGGTTAGGATCGCTAGTTACGCCGCAAGCGTTTCAGGGTAATATGTAGGTATCTACCTATTTCCCTATTAAATTCTATGCACGATGTCGTGGGAGTGCTATGTAGGCTTCATATTCTTGAAAATCTAATAAGAATTCCTTCAGGAATTTAATTTTATATGTGATGGAATTATGAAGTTGTACATGAATGAATATTTGTAAACATCTAGCTGGTTTAATCCAGTAAAATACCGGTTTTGTATCAAAGTATTTTAATGACCGAAATTTAATTAAATTCCACGAGTTGGTATGTACCTATACTACTAATGTAGTACCGTGACTGCACTGGTAAAAATAACCGATGACATTCGGTTCGGGATGGATAGCGGAAAAGTCACAATACTTTCACTACTTGACTTTAGCAGCGCCTTCAATAACGTTGACTTTGATCTACTTCTCGGTGTTCTGGGCTCCCTTAACATATCTCCAACGGCAGTTGACTGGTTTCGTAGCTACTTATTTGGACGTCGGCAGCGTGTACGTGTCGAAGATACTTACTCTTCATGGTGCACTCTCTCTGCTGGTGTCCCTCAAGGCGGCGTCTTATCTCCTCTTCTCTTTAGTCTTTTCACAAACTCTATTTCTCTAAATTTAACATCTTCCTACCACCTGTATGCAGATGACTTGCAAATTTATCAACAAACCACGGCTGATAACATTAACGGAGCTATTAGCCTCCTTAATTCTGATTTAGACCGAATTTGTGGCTGGAGTAAATCTTTTGGACTCACAGTAAACCCAAATAAAACAAAGGTGATATTGCTGGGTAGTAGTAAGCAATTTCCTAAAATTAATGTATCTCTACTCTCGCCCATAATATTTGATGGAACTCCAATACCAATCAGTCAGTCAGTCAAGAATTTGGGAATCATTATGGACTCTAAGTTGACTTGGGAGCCATGGGTAAATGAACTCAGTCGAAAGATGTTTGCATCAGCTGGGTCATTACGTAGACTTCGGAACTTCCTCCCTACCGCTACCAAAGTTATGCTTGCGCAATCACTTTTACTCCCTATATTAGATTACGCCGACGCCAGCTATCTCGACCTATCCGAAGTCTTGCTAAATAAACTTGAGCGTCTACAAAACCTCTGCATTCGGTTTATATTTGGCTTACGAAAGTATGACTATATCTCAGAATTTCGCATGAAACTCAAGTGGCTCCCTATCCGTCTTCGCCGGAATGCACATATTCTGTCCCTTCTTTACAATATTCTTTTTAATCCTTTCTCACCACCTTATCTTAAGGAGCGCTTTGAGTTCCTGTATCAAGCTAACGATCGAAATCTTCGATCTTCCGATACCTTGAAGCTTTCTACTCCAGTCCATACTACTAAAATGTATGGTAAGTCATTTACCATACAAGCTGTACGCCTATGGAACTCTTTGCCACAGTCTGTCCGTTTATCTAAATCTATTCATGTCTTTAAAACTAATGTCAGCAATCATTACTTTTCCTTGTTGTCTACGTAAATTTGTCTAATATCCTTCAGTATTTGTGTTAATATGTGTCATAAGTAGGTATTTATTATAACTATAATTATATATTAATATGTTTTATTTTATTATTTATAGGTAGTTTAAATTTTAGGTACATCAGGTTTTACTTTTGTACACCGCCGTTCTTCTAATTTTTGTTAATCCTCTCCATCCAAAGGTTGTCTGGAAGAGATCGCTCTTAGCGATAAGGCCGCCCATTGTACCTTTATTTGTAATGTTTCTTTTAAATGTATTCTTTTGTGTACAATAAAGTATTAATCTATCTATCTATCTAATGATAGCCTCACAGATTTACTACTAGAATTAGGTTGGATAGATTAGATAGGTACCTATATGATTCATTCATACCTAGGCATGGTAACGTATTTCCAGAGTCAACCACCCAGAATTTATGGTTATTGGTCTCTTATGATGAAGCAGATTTTTTCCACTCATGAAGAAATACTTTATCCCTGAATTGTCTTATCATCACAGGTGTTTTGGATAACTAATCTTTCTTTCTTGTTCCAGCTACCTGGTGTCGGGCGATGCAGACGGAAAATGCTACATCTGGGATTGGAAAACGACGAAACTGTACAAAAAATGGAAAGCACACGATGGAGTGTGTATATCAGCCCTCTGGCACCCCCACGAGCCCAGCAAACTCATGACGGCTGGGTGGGACGGTCTCATGAAGTACTGGGATTAAGAAAAAGACAACATCCATTGCCACAATTGTAATTCTTAAGAACCATTGAACCATAAATAGATAAAACGAAATAAACTATGTATAACAACATCCAATAACATTTATTTTATTTAAAGCCTTCCCTTGTCATTCTTGTAGGCGGAACTAAGCGGCTCCGGCGCGCATAGGGTACTTGTAGAGCTCCTCGTGAGAGATATCCACCTTGTACTCCATACTGCACTCGCGACAAGTGCCGTTCTTCAGGAACTCATTGAAGTGGATATCGTTTTCGTGGAATGCTTCGATCAAGGCAGTGATCAAGCTGTCGATCATTTCTGGCGTGTGGAAGGGCCCCGGCGCGAACCGAAGTCGCTCCGTGCCGCGCGACACCGTCGGGTAGTTGATGGCTTGCACGTAGTGCCCGCGCTTCATGAGGGAATCCGCGACCGCGGCCACCTTGTCCGCGCCCGTGATGGGCACCGGCACGATGTGGCTCACCGACGGCATCTGGGGCAGACCCGCCACCAGCAGGCTCAACTTTAGATATCGAACTATAGCCTGGTGTTTGGCGCGCAAACTCCTGCCTTCCTCGCTGGCGAGCAGGCGGATGGAGGCCAGCGAGCCGGCGAGCACGGGCGGCGGCAGCGCCGTCGTGAAGATGAACCCGGGCGCCAGCGAGCGCACCGTGTCCACCAGCAGCGCGGAGCCGGCGATGTACCCGCCCACGTTCCCGTACGCCTTGCCGAGCGTGCCCGACACTATGTCGATCTTGTCCTGGATCCCGCGCTCCTCCCCGATGCCGGCGCCGCGCTTGCCGTACAAGCCGACCGCATGCACCTCGTCCACGAACGTCAAGGCTCCGTACTCGTGCGCGATGTCGCACATCTCCTCGAGGGGACAGATCGCGCCGCTCATCGAGTGCACCGTCTCGAACACCACCAGCTTGGGCGCGCCGGGCGGAGACGCCTCGAGCATCTCCCGGAGGTGCGTGGGGTCGTTGTGCCGGAAGATGTGCTTGGGCGCCCTGCTGTTCCTGATGCCCTGGATCATGGAGGCGTGGTTGCCGGCGTCCGAGTAGACGACGCAGTCGGGCAGCAGGTTGGCGAGCGTGGAGAGCGTGGCGTCGTTGGCGACGAAGCAGGAGCTGAAGATGAGCGCGGCGGGCTTGTGGTGCAGCGCCGCCAGCTCGGCCTCGAGGCGCTCCGTGAGCGGGGAGTTGCCGGCGATGTTGCGCGTGCCGCCGGCGCCGGTGCCGTGCGCGCGGATGGCGCCCACGGCGGCGTGCGTGACGGCGCTGTGGCGCGACGTGCCGAGGTAGTCGTTGGCGCACCACACGGTGACGGGCCGGCGCTCGCGGCCCTCCAGCGCGCCGGGGTACGCGCCCTCGGCCGCCAGCCGCGACACCTTGCGGAACACGCGGTACGAGTAGTCTTTCTTCTTGGCGCTGATCTGCTCGTTGAAGAACTTATCGTACGAGTAGGCGGGCCCGCTGCGCGAGTCGATGTCCTCGGTCATCTCGCGCGGCGCCTCCGACACGATGGAGTTCTGCTGGATGAAGGGGCACTTGGTCTCGTCGTCGCCGAGCGTGCGGAAGGCGCGCGCCAGGCGCGGGCACTGCGCGCCGTACTGCTTCACCAGGCTGCTGCCGTAGTTCCTCACGTACGCCGGGCTCAGGGATTTCAAGAACGGACAAGGCATTTTTATGTAATCGACCCGAAAACACTTGCGACGCGAAACTATGCTACTTAAATATTTATTCGAGTGGATTGAGAACGTTGGCTCTCACTGTAGCCGAACGTTAGGGAGTGTTTATTTTGTTCTACTGGTGGTTGGGGTGGGACGGCGCCTTTTATAAAGTTGCTGTCGTCATATCGATCGACGATTGCGCTCGTCTCGTTCACTTTTACGTAAATTTATTTTGATTACATTTCATTGCAAGAAAATGTTGCAACGTTAAAAAATCCAGGTGGTCACGAATACGCTCCACGACATTTCAGAGAGTTCATGCTAAAAATATTAGAAAATCCGAAATAAATTGGAACGCTTCTGTCAAAATATTTGGTTATTTGACGGTTTTGAAGATGCAACAGCTGATCAACGGGATGACTTTGGCACACACAGCTGATGATTTTGACTTGACTGACATGTAGTCTAACTGACAGACTGACAGCTGACTGGGTAATGGTGTGACCAGATTCAATATTTTAGGACGTTTTCGGTATTTGATATTAATTTATTATCTACGAACATCAGTATTTTGTTGGTTTTTAACAGTAGTCTGTATTTATCAGTATATTTTTTCGGCGCTCTTATATTTACGCAATATTCATCACGGCATGTTTAGCAAAACTTTTTTTTAATTTTTGATTGTACTTTCTGGGTTAAAGTTTTCTGTAATATTCCACTATCTTTCTTCATCTTCTTTCTTTGTAAGCTTAATTACGTTTAATCTCACTGCATTTATCTATCATCGAATTTTAATTAAAGCTTTCATCATTTTATAATAATAAGTTGATGATACACACTAGCAAACATTTAGCAAACATTTTTTTACGGAAGTCAAATCTTATCCTACCTTGCCATCTACCGGATGCAATTAGGTAAAAAAATAAAAAATGGGCGGTTCTTACGACAGGGATAGGGTGATGATGATGTTAGATTTCGTGACTCTAAGATATTTTCGAATTACAGATACGCTAGTAGTTACTATGATGACACGGTAGCGTCACAGAATAGATAATAGTTAGTATCAAGCATCTTACGGCGTTTTTCGTGACTGTACTATACATACCTATTATAGATTTTATGAACTAGCGGCCGCCCGCGGCAGGCTTTGCCCGCTTAGCAGTGGTCATTGCTAACATCCATCCTGTGGAATGTTTGTTTTATTTACCTACATGATTTTGTAGATCTACTGCATAATTAGTTAGGTATTATGAATAAGGTAGGCAAGGCACTGAGGGCTGGTTTCCGCAAGGCTTCTAGTGGGCCCTTTTTGCGTGGCGCTTGACACCAACGTGTTGCTCGAACTTTCACGCCGGTTTCCTCACGATGTTTTACTGGCATAGTGCACACACATTTTTCTACAGAAAAACTACTTGGTACACGACTGGATTTGAACCCACGACCTTAGGCGGATCGGACGGCGGGTCCGCTACGTCTAGACCACCAGTGCTCTCTGCCAACGAGCTTACCTGATGGTGGATTCAGAGGAGCTGGTAATCATTATAATCATATAATGTAGGTAGGCATTCTGTGTGAAAATGGGACTTCTCAGCAAATAGGTAGGTATGTACTTATAGGTACTTAGGTAGGTAACTTATCATCATCATTATTATTATTATTAAAAGCCTGTTGTGTCCCACTGCAGGGCAAAGACCTCTTTTCCTTCTCTCCATTCATCTCTTGTTTGGGCTACTGTGGATCATCATCATTATTATAAATTGTACAGATTTGTATTTTTGTAATGAGTAAACTCAAAAACTACTGGACTGATAAATTTATTCTGCCACTATAATGCTGAATTATCCCTGAATAACATTATACCTAGTTCAATCAAATTAAACCTACAGGATATGAGTCTCTTTCACCAATAACTCTGCATCTGTACTGTAGTTTATAAACTACTGAGTAGTTCAACAGGTGGTACAAATAAAATGAAATGAAATATATTTATTTGCAAGAAGTATGGTACAATTATTAGATCCCAGCTTCCTCATCCCCTTTTTGAAGGCGAAGTAGCATTTAAGCTGAGTGAGGACCATTTTGGCTCATAAACAAATGCTTATAAGTATACCTAATTGGATACTGTCGGCACCCTTTTCAGCAATAGAACTAGGATTATGTGTGTACCTATTTCTTTCTGTGTTTCTGTACCTATGTGTTCTATGTTTTATTTTCTCTTATGATTTCTTGTGTAGCGGTACCTTTACTCAACGTTCTTCTCTTTCTGTGGTTTTATTTTCTTTAGTTGTGTTTTTTGAGCCAAATAAAAAAATTAATAACAATAATCAATTCAGAATAATAATTCTTAAAGAAAATGGAATATAATTTATATGAAATCTTTAACGCTATAAAAACATTGATACAACATTGTAGATATCTTTAGTAGGTAGTTACTTCATCACACACATTTATCTAGTTACTTCATTCACAATCTGACTTCACACACTTTTGGCAGGGTTTTAAACACACATCACAGACCCACTAAAGTCTGGTCTACCACTTTCTTGCGCTAAGTTTGACACATATCTTCAGCCCACTGAAGATGAAAGCCCACGAGGTGGCTGGCAGAGGTGTCCAGCCCTGAAGAATTAAAAGTTCTTCTCATTAGTGATGACTGCCCAGTTCTAACTATGCGTAGGAGTTGCATAGGAGCGGTTGGTTCCCACCGCTGCTGGAGGCGTTGGAGTCGTCTGTGTTGTAGGAAATGGTAAATACTCTTCAAATGATAATAATAAGACAGATCATTAATTACTGATGCTGTTCCAGCCATCGCATTTCTGTCCTATTTAATATTCCGGATGATTTTAGTAGCTCGTATCTCGAAATAGCCTAGCAAGAATTATAGAACAGTAGCAAGCAGAAGCAAGCATGACATTGACCTCTTGACATTTGACAGTTGAGATGTCAGTTTTGACAGTTGAAATATAAGATTTACGCACACAAATGTAGATATACATACTTATACGCACACATAAACCATAGAAATCTGCTTCTTCTTTTTTCGTGAAAATAAGATCGGCCATATTTTTTGGATGAAGTTAGGGTTGTATGGTAGATTTTTACTAATTCTTATCGTTCAAGGTCAATACAGTGGTGCATGTAACTTATAAAGCTACGACAATCCAGTAAGCACACTACATAAAATCATTCAGGCAAAGTGAAAAACCGGCAATGTGATCAAAGACAAAGCAAATAATTAAATGCGTGTGAGATCTGTCGCACCAGTAATCGATGAGCGGATCGCACGTATTTCATTTTTGAACCGAATTGGGCTGTTTTTACAAACCCAATCCAATTCCTCAGGGAAGTGGAATCACAAATGGAAGCCGCGATAAGGCGTTGCCGCTCTTACTTAGCTGTGTATTACACCAGTGATCTTATCTTTGTCTATCCCACGGAACGTAGCTACGAGTAGAAGAGAAAGTAGATGTAAGTTTGGCAACACCTTACTCCTGTGTAAATCGTGTCTGTTGATTTCCGACATGTTGGACAAAACATTGTGATGCAGTGCTGAGAAAACTCAATAAATTGTGTTAAAAATAAAGCGTTTCTACAAAATCAATTCACCTAGTGAAAAAATGTGTTGTTCTGCTGTGTATTGTTCTTCCAGAACAACAAAAGGAGGTGTAAAAGACCCGGAATAGTCATTTAATACGTAAGTCTTAGTCAATATATTTCATCTTTTTACATGCTAAAAGAGCGAGATTTTTTACCAGAAAAACAGTAATAATTAAATTTTATTTCATGTTAGTCTTATATTCATAAGCGTTATTGATGAAAACTAAGTGTAAAACCATGAATTATTGTAAAATAAAATGTATTGATTTAGGCATCTGTGCTAGTGATGTACTACACCAGCCAATTTGGCTATATCGATAATATTTTAGTTTCCGTTTTTTATGCATATAACTCAATGCTTTGAATTAGTTTACTGCGGGATAAATGTTTGTAAGATCTGCAAATATTTGTAGCGGGTCACTCGTAGTTCCTGATACCCACGATACGGGTATCCTAGTGTAATCCTACTGGGGGATCATGACTACTAAGTACTCAATACTCAATACATTTATTGCTTTACACATGGTTTAGTTTCCGCATACATCGTTTTTAGGTGTAATTAGGTATCACATGGACTCTGCATGGGTATAGAAAACATGGACGCAGGCCGAGGTTTTATGGTAAGTTAGCTTGATATCTTGATATTAGGATTATGAAGTGACTGTTGTAATGTTGTGGAATCATATTAATGTGAAACATCTTTCGTTTCGTTTTTTTTTGTACATAATATTTTTTTTTAAATTATAAAAAAAACCGCGCACAGTCAAATTGGCGGGAATGAAAATCTGATACCTACCTACCTACTCTGCGCTGTGGATGTTATGTTCTCTTAGGTTTATCACAATTTTATTTTGTTTAATAAATACTAAGTAGGTACTTAGTCGTTGGGTGCTGAACAAGATTTAAAACTCGATTGAGAGACATAGCTGAAGAAGTAAACTTCTGATTCTAGAATTAATTTGTTTTTTGTTTCCTCGCAAATTAGAGAATAGTACTAAGTATACAATGCTCGGCTGAAATAGTAATTAACGGCCTCGTTTATTTATCTCATTTATATTTTTTTTTAGATTCCCAAAATGCCCCAGAACGGAAAAAAATGCAAGAAAGTGGTGTGGAAACACAATACCTTTCTACAACACCCAAGCGAGCAGTGAGAATTTTAAAAGTTTAAACCATTTCATAAATTTTCATACCGTGAAAATCCCTCATTGTTTATTGAATTATTGTAATATTATTGTAATTTAGTTGAACAAATCAAAGAGTTTATATCCAATTATGACGCCTTTTTCATTGATTTCGGTATTCAATAAATAATGCTGGACAATTCACACAACATTATCTAGCCCTAGAATAAGCAGAACTTGTGTTATGGGTGCTAGATAACTGATATACCTACATAATACAATACATTAAATGTATATATATTTTTTATTTTTTTATAGAAAAGACCAGAACACCCGGAATAAATACCTGCAGATCGTACAAATATTTGTTCTAAGGCGGGAATCCAACCCGCAACCTCTTGCGTCGCAGGTGGACATTCGCCCACTGCACCACAGAGGTCGTCAAATCGTCGTAATTCATCGATAGGTTAGTTAATGTCGTTACTTCTCTAGTCACGCACACTAATATATATCTACAACTGAACACTAACAAAAAACGGACACGCTTTGAAATTTATTTATCCATCCATAGTAAATAAAACATCCTTGCAATTCCTTACAAAAATTTAATGCCGGCTCGTGGCCTTTACCTCGTGGTTTTTAGACACATGCGTAGGAAATTTTAAAAAATCCTTGTTTAACGTTTAGTGTGATGATAATTTGATGTACCTAATAGAACTTGGAGAGAAAGAATCAGTATTTTGATTGGTTTATTGGCTAGTATTTTTTTGAGGTTCCTTGGTATACTTGTTTTTAATCTGGTCACACTGTCTGTTGGGAAAATCATCATCATCCATTCACAATTCACTCAGTATTTTGATAAAATTTCGTCGATCGAACGAATACGATACGAACAAGGAATCAAAACCAAGAGTTATTTGTCTGACTATGTTTTCACTAAATAATCAATTAGAATTACGACGAGTGACCATTTCAAGTCTAGTGACATGCATTTACTTGCCCAGTATTATCACAGTAATATCATACAAAGACCTCCTCTACACGGTCGGCAATGGTTCATCTTTTTACATTTTGGTTCTCATATTCGTCGCCGAGCTTCTGAAGTCCCTGTATTTGAGCTCGAACAATGATATTCATGGAAAGAAGAAATCTAAAAGCAGAGCAGGTGACATTATGAGGTCATCTGGGTTTCTGCTCGGTGTTATGTTCAGTTTCTTCGTTGGGATAATATTGTTTGGAGCGCCTGTTATGGACTATCACGAACAAACGCTGATGTTATCAGCGCTGCTCACCCTGCTGACTGTTTTCCCGTTGATCGCTCACGCCGGGGTGGAGACCTCGATGCAACTGCTATTCGGAGTGAAAAGTTACTCCAGGGATACTATAGTGGAGATGTTGGTGAACAATGCTATAATGACGGTGTGTGGCGCATGGCTGGGAGCCGTAGTCATTCCCCTGGATTGGAACACACCATGGCAGCAATGGCCCATTCCCTGTTACCTCGGAGCCGTTGGAGGATTCCTTCTGTCCAATGTATTGACAGTGTCTAAAGTGACTCTTATGACTGCATCATACAAATATCCAGTCTTATCTGTTATTGTTAGTGTTATGGATAAGTTTAGAATATCAAAGTAGTTTGGTAGCATCTGTGCAGTATTTTTGTTATTTAGTCCAATAATGCATTTATGTCTATTAGAAATTTTATAGATATATAATAAAGTTCAAATGCGGGCATTTAAATTATAAAACACAAACTTGGTTTTTTTTCTGCACTTCAATACGGTTCCCACAACTTGCCTAAAGGTGTCTGTTATTAATATTATTAATGCAAATAGTTTTTGAAACCTACAATAAATCCTACAAGCACCAATCTGAACACAGGCCTTTGGTCATTGGGTTTTGTGTGTAAACACAAACACAGGCAGCAAACTAACCAAGAGTTCCAATGTTTTTTTAAGTTCCGGGGATTAATATCTAATCAACTTGTAATTGATGATCATGATGAATTTGTATTATTATTGTCTTACCTACCTTCCTTGTTTAGGATTAAGCAAAAGTCAAAAAACACATTAGTAAATTAATAATTTTATTCATTTTGTTAAATATTCACATAATCTATTTAACATTATTTTTAAAATATGAAACTTAACTAATTTGCTTGATCACAATTTTCACATAAGTAAATCCTAAGTAGCGCTATTACACGCCAATTACAACAATTATAAACTTTGCAACGCAATTACATGTTAGGATATAACAATAGTTAACGCATCTAAGGCCTTGTTGATATTATTATGAACAATTGGGAATTATACTTAGAAAATAACAATTATTTTTAAACTAGGAAAAGTAGATTTAGATTTAGATATACCTAAAACTACACTCATGGTCGCCCAGTTCGTAATTGAGGTCTTAGAATAACATTTCTAAGTGTAATTTCCAACATGTCACTGAAATAACACACCTACACTCTTCTAACCACAGTCACAGCATAGCAATACTCAAACACACAGCTACCTATTCGATTTGAGAATCATTAACAAATTCATTATATTTCAACTGTATCCTTACTGTTGATAAACGGTAAAATGTTTTTCCTATGACTATGCTACGCCTCATCCTCATTAGGGCTAAAAGGTAAGTACTGCAGAGAGAGAGAGAGTTTATACTTGCTTAAGTAGGTACCTACAAAAAGTTTTACTAAGATCTAGAAACCTACTTAACACAAGTCTTAAAGAGGTATTTTAAGACAATGAGTAGTTATGTGATAATATTGAAGGCGTAGCATATCCGTATGAAAATCCAGTAAAAATGCTTTAAAATATGTTTAAATTTAATACAAACAGTAACAATGTGGCACAGGAAAATCTGAAATTAATAATTGCGGTTTCAAATGTGTATATTGTTGTAAATTATAAAAACATTACGGAAGTTACCTACTGTTTTTTAGATATGAAAAATATAACGAGTATATTAAAAATAGTTTCTAAGTATTTTTTACTATAGTTTTCTGATGTGGCAGTGCATAATTGGCAACACTTCATACCACATTTAAAAATAGCCTACATTTTCACACTCTCAATAATTTTTTGAAATATTTATTAAAATCCTAGCATGACCTCTCATTTTTCGCTTTTAACAATCACAAAACTAAAGCGATATCATAGATTTTACAATTTTTATTTGAATACGTCTGCAATGCGTTACAAAATCCTAGCTACAGTGCGTGGTTTGGCGATTGCCGCGACATACACACTTTAACACTCGGGCTTTGTCACAATACTGCTACCTAAAGATATACATTTCAAATCTGTCCTAAACACATTTTATTTGCAAGAAGCATGATACAGAGATCATCAAAAGTAAACATGATTTCATAAAGTTTCATGACTTTTATAAAAAAAAAAAAATTAAAAATTTGTTTATTCAGATGTTAAAAGAATATAAATCCCAGCTTTTTTTTTAATCTCTGCATCTTTATGCAAAAACTATGTCATCAGGAAGTATAATAAAAATTTTAAAGTTTTGAAAAAATTATCAACATCTGATGCTGACTGACTGACTGTACATGGTGTTCTTACCTACTTCCGTCTTCATTCATTTCACTTGGATAGCCAAGATTTGTCTTGGCTATTCAACCACCACGACCAAAAGCCACGAAAAAAAACATATTTATCTTTAGGTAAAATGTTGCACTAAGCCCGACAAATACACTACTTTTAAGTCTAATCTGATAATTACTAATGTCAAAATAAAATCTTAATACAAGGATCAAGTACCGTGAATGAAAACAATACAGGAGCGATTGAAATGATCACAAGACTCTATATAACTTTTTCACCGTGGAAGTACATTACAGTAGGAGATTAAAAGCTTTACTATAGACATTAGACATTGTAAATGTGGTAAGCTCTCGGTGAAAAAAGCCTATACGTTTAACAATTTAGATATTAGAATAAAGAAATATTTAGAGACCTTGTGTAAACGAATCTGCTATACGCTATTTCCCAACCATTAAAAACCGTTGATAATGGCGAGCGTAGCAATCCGTGACATATAGCAGTAAGATAGCGTTCTTTTACACAACTAGCTGAGGGAATAAGCATATGCCCCACTTGATGTTAAGTGGTTCTTCTTCTTCTTCTTCGTCGTGTCGATGGTTCCCTTGATATTTTGTCCCTATATGTGTTTTGACCAGAAGTGGGCCACATTAATTGCGCTTTCCGTTAAGTGGTAACCATCGCTTATAATAAAGCATTGCGTTGTACACACACGTCACAAACGTGCCCTACGATATATTGCCATGCCATTCCCCATTTCATTCACATTTATGAATGAAAAATAGAAAAACTATTAAAGTAGTTATTAGGTAAAATACCTAGGCCTTTCTGTTATATAATCTGTTTTCCTGACATGACAGCTTGGATACTAGGGTTTTGGCTTTGATAATTAATTATATTTTTTACGGGATGTTTGTTAACACGTTGTATAAGTAATTTGTTACACCATCAAACTATATTTGAACATTTGCCTGATCGAGAATAAAATTAATTGAATAACTGATATGTTTAGTCTACTTTTGCCACGGACTAAATTATAAACTTAAATACATTTTAGACTAAACATTTCCTTCATCGTCTGTGACCTTAAAGGAAGTTACAAAATGACCTGTGAAATTGCATGTTAAAAACTTAGTATTCTAGTTAAAAATATAGGTGGACTTACGAGAAAATCTATAGAAAGAACTTACAGATTATAATATAAAAATGCACCGCTAATACTCAATAGTTTTAACAATTACCTTTGCTGGGTTTTATATTCAAATTTTACAACTGTTCTATCCCACATTTGACGAAAATACAATTCTACTGTTAATTAAAAGTGATTTGAAGACCCCATCCGTATTTATGCAGCATTTTTCGTAGAATTAGCTATACCATGAACTATGCTTCTACGATTTCAGTAGGCTAATAATGAAGAACAATTATTAATTCATCTAATATTTTTTTTATGGAGATGCTTTCAAGTTTAACTCAACTTAAAACCTTCTTTAAAAAAAAATATTGTTCTAAAAATAATCTAAGTACACACATTCTTGCTCCCTCTTGTTACAAAATGTGATCTTAAGACAGGTTCGTCTGCGTAAAACCTGGTAGGTACCAATTGTAGGCCACGTTTTGTAATGATTTTATTCAGTAGAATCACAATGATCACATTGAAACTGGGGTTCTTTGTCATGACAGCTTGTAAGCATTTGAATATAAAACCCAATGCAATAACATACGCCTTAGCATTACTAATTCAACCGATAAGTCTTCGACAGTTTCAGCGACTTGTTCTTTTGAATCAAGTTTCTTATGTTGCCAGCACGCTCAATAGAAATAAATATTTTTTTTACCTACTACCTAGCAGGTAGGTTTACAATACAACACATATACTAATCAAAAAGCTTTGGAAGCTGTTTGGTTTTAATTTCCGTATTTTGAAACAAAACTGAAGTCTAAGGTTTGAGGTCTAAAAATTGCTTTAAAATTTATCTCCATAAAATTGACCACAAAAAAGGCAATTGGTTTTTTTTAATTCTATGCATGATTCTCCTTGATTCAAGACTGATTGTTAGAACTTTTTTTTTTTTTCCTAGGTATGTACAAGGTGTAATAGATGCAATTATTAAAAGTGAGGTTTCCCTTTGAGGAGGGGACCCTACATGAGCCCAATTAAAGCAACGTTGCCCTCGGGAAACGTCGACTAGAGCCTTTCTTTTCAATTAGAAGAAAAATGAAAGATTAAACTTGATCATTGTTTCAAAATAGAAAAGGAACCAAAATACAGAACATCAAACTGTTATGTTTGAAATGTTGTTTGTGTGGTATTGAGTCATGTTGGCAGCACTGCGGCCGTACACAATATAATACGAACTATACTAACGAGGAGCGAGAGAAGCCGCGTGCACTAGCGAGTCTACGTGTTATTCGTGTCCGGTTGGAAGTAGTGGAGTCCGTTTATCTGAGAACAAACAAATAGCTCAAATTAGCACAAAAAATTCTGACTACCTCCAAAGCTCCCCCCTGTCCCCAAAAGATTCGAGAAGATGCCTTCAATATCTAGTGATTAATAGTAATTATCACTAATATCTAGTAATTAATAGATTAAGAGGAATAAAAAAATATATTTAGAAAATAAGACTGTCCCCTAAAGAACCGCCGCGACGGTCTTGCGGTTTGACAGAAACGCATAGATTTTGTCTATACTTGAAGAGATTTTGTCTTGACTCAAACCAACCAATCATCGAACTAGCTGTGTAAACGATCAAATTGATTCAAACCAAAATCTCATAGAGCATAAACAAAACCAATTCGAGTATACATTTACAAAGAGCTTAGGTGCTCAATATTTTCAGTGCTGCAGGTAGGAGCCTCTAGCTAATGTTCCATACCCTACACCCAGTCTTTTTCTTATTGTGTCACTGGTTCTTTCAAACCAGTGTGGTGAAAGGATTTCAAGTGCGCCTCAGAGGCTTTTTTCGTGCACTCGAAACGTGTTTAACCACACACACACTTCTTGCATATGCTGTGTAGATACTTTATTATAACTTTGAAGCGTAGCGTGTGCTGTCTTTGAAACTTTTGCTTTTGTATTATTGCATTGCATACGTCTGACTAAGTGAAGTGGCACCACACTGGAACTTTACTGCTTTTATTTTAGATTTGTAAAAGGATCATATTATAAAAAAAACCGTAGGAACCGAGCCGTAGTTTGTTGCCTGTTCTTCTACGCTTGGTCGCGTGGAACTGGCACCTAGACTCACCTAGCTTTCAAAGTTATTCTTGTATCGTATTGAATAAAATTTTATTGAGATTGAGTTTAAATTTCTTCAGTGCTGCAGGTAAGGGCTTCTAGCTAATGTTCCGTGCCCTACAGGCGCGAGGTAAGGTAGGGTAAGGTTAGGTGCGGTGCGTTACCGTCATGTCGTATTCGGTGACGAATGCGGGCACGTCGAGCTGGTCGCGCGCCATCACGGAGTAGAGGAACTCCACGCCGGGCAGCGTGTGCACCTTGGCCTTGATGGCGGGCGCCATGAACGTTAGGAACCACCACGTCATCATCTGCAAACAATATGCTATTAGTAACTGTTATTAGACTTATTAGTAACTATTAGTATTAGTGACTGCCTTCACAGCTCAGTTGGTAGTAGCTCTGCCTTCTGCGCTGGAGGGCGTGGGTTCGATCCCCACCGAGAACAAATATTTGTGTGGTGAACACAGATGTTTGTTCTCTGTCGGGGTGTTATATGGTATTCTATGTATGTATTTACAAAAAAAAATGTATTTAAGTATTATATCAGCTACCTGGTTCCCGTAGTACAAGCTCTGCTTAGTTTGGAGCTAGATAGTGTTGTGTGGATTGTCCGCATTATTTATTTATTAATTACGCGGAAGACGAAGCGTAGGGCGCCCACCCACCAGATGGACCGACGACATTGTTAAGATCGTGGGACGTCGATGGATGGAAAGCTCAGAATCGTTCTTCCTGGAAATGTGTAGGGGAGGCCTATGTCCAGCAGTGGACTTCTTCAGGCAGATGATGTTGATGAACTACGGTCTTCTAGAGACTGATGGATATGTGGGTAGAGGTAGGCCAAAGAAAATATGGATGAACAGCGTGAAGGATGACATGGATAAGAAAGAAGATGCACACCCTTCAAACCGAAACAGTAATGCTGAAATAGGCATGGTAGTAGTACTTTTCCGGACGAGCCCTTCTCAAAGAGCTACTGATATATGTAGATTCTGTGTTAAAAAGAGACAGCTATACCTAATAATAGTTGACCATTTATACTGCAGGCGAAAACTCCGTCCTTACAATTTTGAAAGCCAAGCGGCAAACTTATACCGCCTTATTTGCCGGCGGCCGGCAAAGTGCTTGAAACAGGGTTCTTTTCTTGCATTTAACCATCATGTTTTAGAGCTTATAAGTTGTACGATATGCCAGTTTGCTTATGATATTTTCTTTCACCGATTGAGTAAAGTTGAGCATTACATTGCTGCCTCACAAACTTAATCCGCCTATATAATCCAAAGGGTTAATATGATGATATGCACAGCTCACCTTTGTCCAAAATGTGGGATGGACGATGTAAAACGCCTTTAGATTCTTCTTATATCTGAAACGTTAAAATATCCAATTAGCAATTAACTCATAGAGAGCTAAAAAGTCACACAAAAACTTGAAAAGGAATTTGTTCATATATTTAGTGTAAAGACGCCCTCCGGCAAAGTGGGGTAAATCTGCAAACACAGCAGGATAAGAGCCAAAGACCGGGCACAGTGGCACGTTTTGGGAGAGACCTACGTCGAGATATTGTTTTTGGAATGTATGTCAAACATTCAGTTTGGTTGTATAAAAACATATGTTTTGTTAGGCGGTTTTGGGAATAGGACTATAGGACATCCCTACTGAGACCGGACAACAAGACATCACTAGTCGGGGGGATATAGTAAAATGGCGGCGTAATGCGTAGAATTTTGTTTTCCGTGCTATAAAGATACACAGAGCTCTTGTCTTGTTGTATCCAATGAATAGTATACGTCATAGGTTCCTTTGTGCGTTGGTGGCTCGGTGCAGCCAAAACAGCTCGATATATTTTAGTAATAGGTGTGGTTGGACTACCCTCAAGACGAGTGATAAAAAAATTCGGCAAATTTTTATTATCCGCACTTGATGTGCGGGCTGTTTTTTCCGCAAGTAGGCCGCTGGTGGGCCCTTTTTGCGAGACCCTTGACACATGTTGCTCGAACTTTTTTAGGTTCTACAACACACCGGTTTCCTCACGATGTTTTCCTTCACTGTTTTGAGCGTGCTGGCATAGTGCACATAAATTTTTGACAGTAAAACTCATTGGTATACGACTGGATTTGAACCCACGACCTTCAGATCAGAAGGCGGGGCCGCTACCGCTAGACCACCAGTGCTCTCAAGACAAGTGAATATACTGTGGGTACAACATAGGCTGATGATAAGTATACTAACTTGTAAGGCAGCACGGTGTAGACTTCTTTAAGCCAGGAGAAAGGAGGATGGTTGCCCGACGCGGCGAGCGTGTGGAAGTAGGCGATCACATAGTCTCCGCGCACTATCGGGTCTAGCAGCTTTATCAGGTACAACAGAGCCTGGAAATAGCATAAAATATGAAGTTAGTTATAAAAACGTGAAGAAAACAGTTACAATTCTAGCAGCAATTTGCTAGTTCATCATCGAGAGCCTCAAAATATTGTGGACAATCCACACAACACTATCTAGCCCCAAATTAAGCAGAGCTTGTGCTATGGAACCAGACAGCTGATATTATAATACTTATATGCGTTTTTTTTAATACATTCAGAGAGAGCAAACATCACCACACAACAATTTGGTCTCGGTGGGGACCTACGTTGCAGAAGGCAGAGCTACTACCGATTGAGCTGAGAGGCCAGTCACGCTGTTGCTTTTTCGATCGAAAAACCAGTAAAATTAATTACTGAAGTCAGTGTTGAAGTCCACTGCTGGACAAAGGCCTCCCCTATACATTTATAGAAAGAACAATTATAATAGGTAGACTTAGATATGTTGGCCCAGACATCTACAAATCAGGGCGCGGTCTATACTGCCTGATATTGGCCAGTGTATTAAGTTCTTATCAGAACGCAACACGCAACAGTTACTTCCAATAATAGACTTTCAGTGCCTTCTAAGAAACAGCAGAGCAAATAAATTCGCGCTTCCAAAGATTCCGGCTACTTTGTCTTCCTGTTTGCAGTCGCCAATCAAGACTTTTTTGTTTATTACTTATGGTTTGAAATTTTGGGCACACTTAAAAGGAATCGTGGCGTAGCGTGGCCTGTGGTGTTAACACAATCGCCCTGTTTAGTTCTTCACCGACCGCTGACCGGGATAGTGCACTTTTTTCCAGTTTCACGTCCATTGCAAGTGTTTTGCCAGCCAGCAATGAGCCATGCGTCATTCTGTAAACACCAAGTGATCGTGGCCACTGTTGTGCATTGCAAAGCATGCCCATCATACGCTATTGTGTTCTAGGCCTTTAAAGTTACCATCACTTGCCACTCCAGACACCTTGGTTCCTTCTGTCTCCTGTTGATTGAGTTTGGTTGATTTCCTTGTCTCACATTCTATATCAACGTATATCGCAATATCAACGTATGGAGGTATAGGAAACTAACCTTTTCCAGATCAATATCGCTGATGGGGAACCATTTCCCGATGAACACGACGACAGGTCTGCCCAGCCGGTCCACGCCGCTCTGGTACAGGCAGCCAATACCGGACACCTCGCTGAGGTCTTCTGTGCGGGCGCGACGCAGCAGCCTTTCATATCTGAAGACAAGAGATGAATTTCTATTGAGTAACTTGGTTGAGAAGTGCTTACTGCTTGATATCGTTGTATTTTGAAATCAAACTAATATTATACCCAATGGAAATCCTAGATTCCCACAGTTTAGCCAGATTGAAATGGATTTCAAAATTGGCGAGGCATGGTGTTTTCATTATTTCTGTCAGACTGTTTTGACTGGAGTGAAATATAATCAATCGTGTCTGCCCACATTACACTACGACCTATAAAAAATATTTTGATCCAAATGTTATGAAACAGTACGAATCGCCCTTGGCCTAAAAAGCCGCCACGACACTCCATCCACATACCGAAGACACTTGGAACACGGTGTTGTGGTAAGGAAAGCGGGTCAAGATGAATTGGTTATTGATCAGACGGGTCAAACAAGGGTTCTATTTCGGGGTTTAATATCAATCTTTGACGTACCAGTGGATAGTTTTTACCGGATCAAGGATTTTCGACTGATAAAACTAATTCACCTAATTTTAAACTATAGAATACACCACTAGATTTAAAACATACATTAGTAAGTAAAGAATGTGTGGCCAAAATGACAAACAGGCCTTACCATACAATAGATGTATTGTAGATGATTTATATAACGTCATGGGCAACTGGTGTTTACTCATGCCCCTACTTACGGGACGCTATAGGTCTTGGGACAGGATTATAGATGGAATAGACTTGCCCAGCCCCTATACCATCCTATACCATAATACCCCATACCATCCTGACAGCTTAATAGTCGGCTTAATCCACAGGAAAGACATGGTCAATACGTGGAGCTGACTAAGGCGCGGGTTTCCTCACGATGTTTTCTTTCACCGTTTGAGAGCAGTAGCTTGTATCTTGTCTTGTTTTCCTGTTGAATCGGAAGACTAACACTAGACCACAAGTACTCTGGAAAGTGCTTCTAATAAAACGAATAATAAGTCCAAACGGAAACTTCTGAAATTTCAGTCATCCCTCTAGTGAGCGGTTACATTTGATTTTGATACATGTAATGAAAATAGGTACTTGTACCATACAAATACTGAAGAACCATATAACAATAAAGTAAGTAGTGTACGTTTTATGGGCAGTTTTGGTTCAATGGCAAAACTATATAGCAATGTTAAACATGCTGGAAATCATGTAACACGTGATTTGTTACTCTAATGTATACTTATAGCCCTTGTAAATAACGTACATTTCAGCATCAATGCACGAATGCGGATACAAAACGGTATTTACCGTATCTAAATTATAACAAAAACCGACGGTAGAACAAACGTTTACTGTTGACAGAAGGTTTGAGAATATTTGTTTAGTTTTAATTGACGCGCCAACAAGACCCACCTACTCATTCATGTTTTGCGATGCGGTATTTTTATCTTGATGGAAAACAGACTACATGTAGATGAATTTGTTGAAAATACTTCACTGACGTAGTTTTTATGCAAACCGACGTCCTACGTCATCTGTCCGTATGCGTAGCATCACGCGGCGTACGCCTTTCTTTATTTTAAGATTTTCTTTTCAAATAACATCTTAAAACTCTTGTGTTTTGTACTGCCCATCCTCCGGTGTAATTATTTTGATCAAATTTATTTGCGCAAGTGGTAGTCATTGCACGATAAATACCTCAAAGTTATAGAAAGCAAAGAGTTCAATGATCTGTAAATTAAAATTCATAATAGCCTTTTGAACGCTCGGCTGAATACAATAGAATTTGTAATGTTATGTAACTGACATTTATCAGTAAGCGTTGTATAAGTAGCGTAAGCTGATTGATTCGTCTTGCCCCTGACTTACCCCAATTTTAAAACCTAGGTGGTAAAGATGTTCCAAAAATATACTTGGTTTCGTGGCCAAAAGTCAACTCACAGTTTATAAACCTTTGCACTCGACCCTTCTCCTTCTGGGCTGTCGGGATTAGAAGCCTTGCCTTTTATGATTTTGCAGCGAGTTCCGACTGGCTAAACCAAGTTCTGCAGCCTTTAACTGGATCTCTTTATGTTTATTTTTAACCGAAAATAAAATAGGCGAAGGTTCTCAATTCGCTTGTATTTTTTTGCTATACCTACTTAGCGTTATTTCATCATATAAGAGCCGAATTAAAAACTTTTTTTTCCCTATAAAGTAAGTAAACAATAAAGGTTCATATTGCTTCCAGATTGGTTCCATAGAAGTTCATAAAAATCGGTTAAGCCATTTGACCATGAAGTCGGTTTCTCAAGATTTTAAAACTTAAATTCCTTCATCTAAGAAATAAATTCTAGAAACTAACCCTCAAGTAAAATGAAAACGAGTACTCATCCAGGACTATGTAGTAGGAGGAATGATTCTCCAGGCAGTGTTTAATTGGTTCATAAAAATGACAAATGTATGGGCATGGAAAATGTCGCGCCAATGCGCCGCCCGCCCATTGCACGATGACGTCATCCGCCTTGGGGACATTCCGTTATCCATCCATAGAATATACAGTATCTACTACACAGACATGGAATATGAAGCTACTTCAAAGGCTTTTGAGGAGGCGAGCACGCAATCAGAGCTAATGACGTGAGGAACAGAAGGTTTTTGTCGTCAGGGAAAAATAATAGAATATTTTAGTATTTTGTTAATTAAACACACTAAAAGAAGCGACGGTCAGCTTTCTGCTAACCTCATAATACTGAACGTGTTTTTTATTTTTGATAAAAAAACAAACCGAAACTGTCTTCAATTGTATATCTTTAAATTAATTCGTCAGTTCTAAGCGAGGTAGGTAATTTGTAGAAGTAATATCTATTTACCGATGAATAATAAACGAATGTCAAAACTGGTTTTATGAGCTAGCTTATTTGGTCGACAAATAATTCTAGTAAAAACAACTTGACATAACAAAAACACGCGGCGACGAACGAATTCCATTGCTATCATCATCATCATTCACAGCCCTACTTCACACACTGCTAGGTATAAACCTCTCTCTCTTTGTATAGATAGTGCAATTCACGAAGACGCGGGATAGTGGGCGGAATAGTGGGGCGCGTCTTCGTGGATTGCACTATCTTATAATGTACCACTGTTGACGGTCCTGTGCTTGGTTTCCACTAAACATCAGGCCATATGGCATAGGCATGCCCATATGGCATGGGCCATATATGCTTGTTCCATAAGATAGCTGTATAAAAAAAAGCTGACCTACAAATGTCAAAGACAAATAAAATATTAAATATTCTTTTCGCGGCACCACACGAAGTTGTGGACATAAGCATAGTAAGGTACGGACTAAAATCAATAAGTCATTATAGATTTCCAGAGCAAAAACTAAGCCTTCTAGCAGACAACCATAGCCTCATTTTTAGGGTTCCGTAGCCAAAAGGCCAAAACGGAACCCTTATAGATTCGTCATGTCTGTCTGTCTGTCTGTCTGTCTGTCTGTCTGTCTGTCCGTCCGTATGTCACAGCCATTTTTCTCCGAAACCGTAAGAGCTAGACTGATGAAACTTGGCGAGTAGATGTATTCTGTGAACCGCATTAAGATTTTTACATAAAAATAAAAAAAAACTATACATTTCGGGGGTCCCCATACTTGGAACTGAAACTCAAAAATTTTTTTTACATCGAACCCATACGTGTGGGGTATCTATGAATAGGTCTTCAAAAATGATGTTGAGGTTTTTAATATCGTTTTTTTCTAAACTGAATAGTTTCCGCGAGAGACCTTTCCAAAGTGGAAAAAAGTTGGTCCCCCCCCCTCTAACTTCTAAAGTAAGAGAATGATAATACAAAAAAATATATATGTTGTACATTACTATGCAAACTTTCAACGATATTTGGTTTGAACGAAATCTAGTCAGTAGTTTTTTTTTATACGTCATAAACCGTAAACCGCAATTTACCTTTTGACGAACTACAAGAAAGAACCTTATTATGTTACATCAAGTAACATAATATAAAGGTTCTTGTAGTTTGTCGTGCTACGGAACCCTTCATGGGCGAGTCCGACTCGCACTTGGCTGCTTTTTATTAAGTTTTGTGACACCCACACTGGACATCATATATTCATCGTGCTTGTCTCATGCGTGGGATTTTCGAACAATGGGTTAGATATGCCACTGGCTCGCTAGTTATCATCATCATCACTTGAAGGAGACATAAACCTCCGCTAAACACATCCACGAACGGGAGCCTTTTTTTCTACACAAGTTGCTATTGTACATCGACTGGGACACACGTTCGTTATCCAGTTCGTAGACCTCATTCGAGAACCTTGATTCCCCCGCGGTTGGCGGTTCTATAGTACTTGCTAATTCTCATCAGATAATGCGTTTAGGTAGATAGACAACTCTTTAATTGTTCACCATACACATTTTGATGTTTTTCTGTTATTCTAAAGAAGTCCACTGCTGGACTTAGGGCTCCTCTACACATTTCCAGGAAGAACGATTCTGAGCTCTTTCCATCCACCGACTTCCCGCGATCTTAACAATGTTGTCGGTCCATCTGGTGGGTGGGCATTTCGATGTTTCGTCTTTTGGTTCGTGGTCGCCATTCGAGAACCTTTATTCCCCAACGGTTGTCAGTTCTTCGAGCTATATGACCTGCCCATTGCCACTTCAACTTACTAATTCTAAGAGCTATGTCCTTGGTTGGTTAGATCGTGTATCTATTACACAGAAATACAATTAAGGACATAAACGTACATAATTTGGCAAAACAATCACCTTATAGGTACGTACAAATAAAACAAAATGCGTAAACCCAATCCTAATAGGGCGGTCTAGTTACTCATAGAACGGTAAAACTGTAATCACAATCTCGCATACACAGCATTGTTAGCACAATAAAGCTAAAAGTGAAAAGTTGAAAACATAACCGTCGCAGTTGTCGGCCAGTTGAACAAACGAGTAAAACAACACATGCGATAAGCGATAATTAAAAACGAGGTGCGAACACGGGACATTTGAAATCCGTTGATTGCTTTCGTCCGACATATTCGTAATAACGACAGCGTGAAATTGGAAAACAAAATGGGAAAAGTTTGTGGTTGACTGCAGTTTCACCTACGTAAAGTAAAAGGTTAAACAAGGTTTGTTAAAATGGTCCATGCGATTGCAATGAATACAGAGCACTTTATTAATACAGAGAAGAAGAATAGGATGTGGATGAGCTTTCGAATGTAAAAACGCTTGAATTTCGAGCCAAACAATAAAATAAATACAACTAATGTTGGTTTCATAATGTATTTTACCTATAACGAAGCGTATGGCAATATTGAATTCTTGTTTTATAATTTTCCTGTTTCGTCTGAGTAACTGTTTTTAGTTCATTCCTTTTGTACGGAAAACTCCCAACAAAAGTAACAAAAAGGGCACGTTCCAAGTTTGCTAGCATTTCCAACAAAGAACTTGGGTTGACCTACTTGTAACATTACAGGATCATATATCAAATGCTCTTATTAGACAAACTAGAAAATGGATTTTATGAAAGCTATAAATTATATCTATCATAAAACGTAAGGCCCCCACCCACCAGATAGGCGGACGACATTGTTAAGATCGCGGGAAAACGGTGGATGGAAAGGACTCAAAATCGTTCTTCTCTAGCAGTGGACAGTGGTGCCTTTCTCTAGCAGTGGACTTATCCAGGCTGATGATGATAATAAATTATAGTTACCGCGAGTGTGTAATTGAATATTTGTACGTTTTTGTAAGCCACAACGTTATTTACCTCTTTAAAAATATTAGAGTGAGACTTTTATATGGTGGTGGTGCTAATTGGTACTTTCTTCAAGAGAAAGTAATTAATTTAAGAATTAAACGATGATTCAAACTAAAAGTCAACTAATTAGTGCTTGGAAATCAGCTTTCGTAAAAAATTAATAGTTCTTCGCATATTATATCATATTTTAACAACGTAAAATACAATATCATTGAAAGAGATTGAGCTCGAACCAACATCTTCAAAACACGAACTACTCTTTTCAAATGATGACTTGATTTAAATTGAGTAAAATTTGGTGCCATGATGCTCCCGACAAAAAATAGGAGTCCTCCACCCACACATGTATGTCGTAAGAGGCGCCTAAGAAAACAAATCAGAAGAATGATATCAGCATCGAGTATATCGACATTGCCATCACCTTTCCCTCTGCCAAACGTGGTGATTACGGAAAACACAGGACTCCTATCAAGTATTGGATTTATAATAAGGCTGATGACTATACATTTAGCAGTTTAGCTCTGGCAGGTTTCAGTACTCACTTCTCTTCAGCAGGTTCCTCCGCTGGCGGCTGCGGGGTATGAGTCGTTAGATCAAGTTCAACTGTCATTGTATCCAACGCCATAGTCACTTTATTTTATGCACTTGCTTTAGTTCTTATTGTCAAACACATGGAATTCAAATCACTCAAAGTTACGCAAACAGTGGAATTTAATTTTGCAATATAGGGCACTTTTTGGCAAAGTCTACGCTTTAAATTCTGAAATAAGGGAAAACGTCGTAGATGATGTAATGTAGTAAAAGTGGAATGAAAATAGATAATGCGTCATAGAATATGAAAATTTGATATTAATAGTTTACGCGCTATATTCATACGTAGTAGGTATGTTTACTGTGTAGTGGTTCCATTGTCGGTCCCCTCCATTTCCGCAAAAGTTACTACAAGATCTTGTGCTAGTTTAGTATATTGGCTAATCCTTCTTATAGGCGATAACATTATACTTAAATACAATAGTATTAGTTATACAAACACGCTCAATTTTCTTTTTTCATTTACTATTCAAAGTATTTATATTTTAGTTTATAATTCTAGAGATGAAACGTTGAAAGGCTGTATATTACTATATTTACGTTACGTTTAGCATAAACACTAATATTCATGAAATGCTAAATATTTACACCAAATACTATACGTTTTACAGTAGGTACCACCCACCCACTATATCCACGCGTGTTTAGAGCAGATTCAATAACAAATTTAAATTCAATACACCTAAGTGGTTCTTTGACAGGGAAGGTAAAACCGATAAACAACAAACATACCTACATGAATGTACAGTGGCAACTAATATATGAGCAGTTTTATAATAATGTAAACATATTGTACGTTATCAAATGTAAACGGAAGAACTGGCTAATACTACTGCTACAGTTAATATAAAGGAAATGTGTGAGGCATGAGTGTGTGTAATGCTGACGAAACGCAACTCGCAATTCGATACGCTGTGAAACAAAGTAAAACATAACAAAGCACAAGTGTGTAACATGTTTTATGTTAATGTATGATGTTGTCTCGATGCTACTTTGATCAAATTAGAATTAATGCTGTCAGACAAATATAAATAAAGGTATAACAAAACAATCATTTTTCTTCTTTTAAAATGAAAGAGTTACTTTGAAAATATCATTGTTGCGACTTGAGAGGCATAAAACTACAAAAGAGGGGAATGTTTTGATTGAATCTACACGTGCGATTATATAAAGCCAGTGAATTGTCAGGTTATTTATAAATCAAGTGGAAGCACGGTCACGGCAGATCGGCAGGATGTTCAATGATGTAGATTAATCCGTACCGCAATCAACCACTCGAGAACAAGCCCGAGTCAAGGTGATGATAATGTATAAAAGCAGGATCACAATGATATCAGTTCCATCTTTTGATGGAACTATTATCTGGTTACCACGGTCAGTTAATAGCTTGTTATTCAACAGCTTAAGTTAGTAATGTTGCGTGAAGATCAAATAAATGACATTATGGGACCAGTAATGTGAATTAACTCAAGTGCGTTACATAGAACATAGTAACCTGTAAAGGTAATCCCACAGCAAAACTTACTGTAAAGTTTACCCAAATTCAATAGTTGATCATTTCACAGCTCATTATACAGCTATATTTTAAGTGGTGTATAATTAATCGTGGATGTTGGAATACTTGGTGGCGTGGAAACTTACAATTAAAACGAAAGTGTTAATTTAGCAGACGATCAAGGTGCACTACATACTCACAAAGCATGCAAATGAGTTGGAAATAGCAACAAAGGCGTTGTGGCTGGGGTGGAATATGCGAGTATATTGAACGCAAGCAAGACCGCCCAAGCGCTGCATAACTCAGTGCAAAACACTGTTCACTTGCTCGTTACTAACAAATGATACGAATATAAAAATCCAATAACAAATACTCAATTGAAATCGAAAACGATTTAAAGTAGTGCAAGGTGAAAGATTTTATTTCAACTAAATCAGATAAAGGGTCGTAAAAATCTTGAAAGCCTCAACGATACTATAACTAATAAATAACCAATAAAACAAAAGGGGTAAGAATATGAAAGGAAGGCAGACATTGTGTATTAGATAGACTGTCAAGGTAAGCAAAATGAAACGTGAAAAACATTTTAAGATTAACAATCAAAAACAACAAACGACCTCCATGCATAAAATACTCCGATTTGAGAACGTTTTGCTAGAACGAACTGTTTCGATACTAACGTGTTGCGTGAAAAAATATTCTTGTTATACTCACTATAGTAAGATTAGTTGATTAACAAGTTTGCAAAGAAAACTATAACGATGGGATGCGGCTGACAGACAGTAAACAAGATGAAAGATACGAGAAACTGATGGAATGAAACGCCGAAACGCTTTTTAGACAAAAATATATTTGCAATATACGCAGAGAGACGTATGGCATTTGTCCTGTACCGAAAAAGTATAACAATGAATTATGCCGGACCTTTCCACATTTTCGGACCTTTCCACATTTTAGAGCCTGAAACAGTGAGACAGCGTCGCGGTAGAGCACCCAAGCGATGGCAGGACGAGCTGGACGCCTTTGAGATGGACTGACGACTGGTGGCACAAGATCGTGGAAAGTGGCGGGATTGGGGGGAGGCCTTTTCCCAAAAATGGATCATTCGGGCTTATAGTAAAAGTAATAATGCTAGGTGATATCATTAACACAACAAGTGCAAAAATTATGAGTCACATTATTAAAACTCATAAACCAAGTGTCATATTTTGCATACAAATTAAAATATGCAAATGATTAAGGTCATTGAATAACAATGTTATTATCGGTAATATTCCATATTTACTCGAAATGTAAAATTGATGAAACATCACAACTGTGAATTGTAGATCAATGTTCCAACTTCAGTTGTTAGTTAAAAAAATAAAAGTTTATTTAGGTACTGGTAGTTAGTAGCAGGTTTTCATTTTTCCTATAAGTACAAAGGTTCAAATAAAAACCAGGATACAAGGGATAAACAGCCAAACAAGTGATGAGGCGGTACACCGACAAAACGTATAGAATGTTACTTTAACGGTTTTTCATGACTAGAACCAAGGGAGTTTTAAGTCTATCTAAAAGCAATCTGTGTGATTGATTTTCTTCCATTTAAGTAAGGCCAAAGCGTTATCTTGTCGGAAAATAGCTATCGCTTCAATTTCAATTGAAACCGTCTCTATAAAAAAAACATATGCAGGTAGTGTGTTTCAGATGCAGCACGTGAGAACAATAAATCTTTCGAGGACCGCACGCAGACAAAGAGAATAACTAATACTCGTAGGTCTCTCTGCAGTCTGCACTCTCTTAAGACACATTGCACAATTTGCACATCAGCGAGCTCGTTATTCTGTTTTATTGTTTGATAGTTATGTTCAAAGAATGTAATTAGTTATTATTATGATATGTCTCAGTATTAAGTATATAAAATTAATATAATAACTGAACGATCTATCTGTGTAAATAACATATAGCATGCAAATCTGACAAAAGCGTTTTATGAACATGAAAATGGAAATCCTAATGACGTCACACGGGAAATTGTTCAGAGTTCTGCACTTAAAGGAAAAGCAATCATAACACAAGTATGGATAGCACAACACGCGAGGTTAATGTCATGCGATTAAATAACAAACTCGCAAAACACAGCTAAAAATATATCATTAACGTTCATTGACAATGTAGATGGCTGTCTGAATGGGAAGTTTCGGCAATCAAAACGCTTATTTGAAGGTAAAATCGATAGCAAAGTTTCCTAGCACGACAATTTCTAGCATCTGCTACTTGGTTGTCCAGATGTTTTCGTGGTTTCTAGATCCTACATTGCTGAAGAAATCTTGGGGATGAATGCTGTTAATGGTATTTTACCGATGGTTGTAATCAATAACGCTGGTGACTTGGTAGGTTTATCGACAGGAGTAATCGTAAAATCACTGCAGCACACAAACACTAGTATAAAGCTTTGAGTTTAAAATGAGATTAGTTCGCGAACAAATAATATGAGCGAGTCGCGTGATCTGCTCGACGTTCGCGACTAGACTGAAGCAGGCGCGAGTGTGATGCGCGGAGCGGAGCGACTCCCTCCGTGGGGTAAATTACCACAGAATTAGGGTAATTGAAATGACTTAGGTGTTCCAAGCCTCCATCGCCATGTTAAAGATAAGGGTGTGGATTGTGGAAGCGACTTGTTGATACATTTTGGCACGGTTTCAAATACACGCCAGATTCAATGTTTCTCGTCGTTTTGAGGGCAAGGTTTCTACTATCTTTGGCATTCATACGAGCAGGCACCTATTGCTTTTATATAAGTAAAACCAGTTTTAATAACGTACACATGCCATTGAGTTTTAATTAGAATTGATTCATATTAAAATAACAGTCTCTAAAACGAGATGAGACGAAAGGCGTTTTTATGAATAAGAAAACACGAATAATGCTTTTAGGGAAACGCCAGTAAGCAACACTGACGGTTTATAGCAGAAATAAAGTAAAGTACGAGCGTGGCAGGGGTAGGGCGCGCCGCCCTCCCACGTTACAATTCAGGACGACTCAGAAAATCCCGATCGATCGCCCAACCACTCGGCCGACTCGAGAACTTTAGAAGCAGCGGTCGACGGATTTGTAGAAAGCTTTGTCATGAGATCTGTTGGTCGATTTCCTCTTGTAGTGACGAAAATCGGACGACTGGTTCAAAGGCGCCTCGACATCATCGATATTCCAACGACTTAGCCGAGGCACATGACGCAAGAGTTACTATGTGAGGGTATACGTGCCCAGTCTTGATGGTTTTGCGGAGTGACATTCAAATGACCGGTCGCAACTTGGCAATAATTGGATGCTTGGCGCGGAACCTTTTTCAGGCTCTAGAGACTACACCTTTTTAGTTGATTTATGTATAGGCGAGAGGCTTCTATGAAGAAAATATCTAAATACTATTTTATTTCTCATAATATTACTTTGAAACCTACCACAATGACGTGTCCGAGTTAGTTGCATTACGTATCCCGATGACTAATGCGGTTATCACCTTGATAGGTACATAAAAGATATCGTAAATTGCAATTAAGAGTAAAGTTGAGAACTTTCTAGATTCATGATAACTTCATTGTGAATGGTAATTTCAGAATAAGCTGTACCTACCAGTTATCAGTTTTTACTCAAGTGTATGAGATTTGCACGAGAGATGGCCAAATTAATAATGGCATGAGAATATCCTAAGGGAAATGAAGTACATGTTATGTATGTGATTGATTCACAAAGAACACTGCAAATAGAAACACAGACAATAAATGTCCATCTGACCGCCACTTCTGTCAACTAGACAGGTCCATATCCCACGTCTGAACCAGGTTGACGGCATTGTTCTACTGTAATGAAAACTCTAGGGACATGTGAGGCGGGAACCCAATAAGGGTGCCTGCTAGGTGAACAAGCGGATCTGGCAGTTATTTTTTCAGAACTATTTTAGGTGAAATATCCGATAAAATGCCACCTTCCCATGATTTCGAAAATATTTATTAATACGGTGTACGTCTAAGCGTTAAACTACATATTTTATTTTTATACAACTTGCTGATGGAAAAAGATCATTTATGGCCCTCCTGATGCCCTCCTATAACAAAGCCTTAGCTCGTAGATCACGCACGTCAGGAATCGTGTCTTACGATGCACTGCCATGCATCCATCAACTTGAGGCATACAGGTTCAACCTCACGTGCCAGTAATTTCACCGGCACCCACACCTTTCAAACCGAAACACAGCAACGCTGCTTCACGGCAGAAATGGGCATGGCGGTAGCACTTCCCCGGACGAGTCCTTTACACCTCTACTCTAAATTTCAATTTCCAGCAAGACTAAGCCTTTTGCTCTCAGGTTTAATTCTCAATTCAGTTCAGGCTATTTAGTAACCGCTTCGCTTATGTCTCACTCTCAGTCGCACAGACAAAGCGGTCCTTCAAGCGGCAACAGAACTAGGCCATCGGCAGCTCTCGCTAGTTCCGTAATTAAGTGCTTGCCGCGCATCGCGTCTTCATTAAGATGAACAATGCTCTGAATAGACAATACGAACCTGTTAGAAGGATGTTTGCACCTGATTTTATGGCAATCTTTTTAATTTTTCTGTGGATTCTTATAAGACTTTATTTTATAGTTAGGCTTGGTCGCATGGAAGTGGCACCTAGACTCTCCTAGCTTTAAGACGATTCAAATTGATCCTTATGGGATCAATTTTTTTAAAAACGCTTTGAATTTACAAATGGCAGCAATGTTGTCTACATGGCTGCTACAACAATTGCTTCTAGATACTTAAAATTTGGAGTATGTATGTTCTACACACTTTGGACTGAAATAAAGGAGTTAAAAGACCCGTAAATTAACGGCTACTAACGACTTCGTCTGCGTGAACCTTTACAACTGCTGAAATCTATCTATCTATGTGCATGCTGTAGGTAGATTATGGTTTATAGTAGCTACAACGACCTACTGGGGCGTTTTTATCTCTATGACCACGACCTAACCAGGCAACCTTTAGTTAGATGGATCGGTCTGAACAAAGACATAGATACACCATCGTAACCACTACTTTTCCACTCCAGATAACCAAACAGAACTGGGGCCTAATTCTCGGGCCAATCTCGATCATTTTGTAATTTTATTTTATTGCTTTTTTTCGAAGAGAGAATGGCAGATTTCCTAAGTAATTCATCAACGACCTCATCGTAGAAGCCACGGTATACGGAAAACGTAGAAAAAGTGCGGGGTTGTGCATTGCCAATGTGTATTTAAGGGACATTGAAAATCTCGGTCGGCCCGAGAATTCGGCCCCTGATCTCAAACCTGCACTTCGATGATGGATGGCATCACTCGATCAAGCTAGCAGACAATATTTGTCCATTAAGAGCCGGTGACGTGGCATCAGACAGAGATAATCCCATAATCCGATGAGCGTACCGCATTTAGCCGTGCCGTATGACACAGCGTAGGTTTATCCCTGATAGATGTTTCGCGTGTGGAGAATAGAATAAGGATCTATAGGAGTAGGATGACCTCATTTTTATAAAACAACGTGATATTTTATGTTAAATTTTGAGAGTTTTGACTATATTTCGGCACAGTTGCATGCACCATGATCACGGTTGAACTGAAGTCCAAGAGTAAAACTATTGTTATTGGCAGACAAATCGATCTACCCTCTTTCGCATTCTTTTGTAGGTTTCAACACTACTATTGGTTCCATTCTCACTTTTTATTTCAATTTCGACAAACAACACTAACGGTATCCCTATAGGATTTCTAAAATATAAGTTGATAGTCGCATTTAGCAATCTTTATAAAAGCTGCATTCTAATTCAAAATTTAATTATTCAGTTGGATCACTTTGAAACGTCTTAAAGCTAGGCGAGTCTTGATCCCTGTTCCACTAAGCCTAGAAGAACAGGCAAGAAACTATACGGCTTGTTTCCTACCGTTTTTTTGTATAATCCTTTTACAAAACAATATTCGATAAGTTAATAATATTTATAGTGGGACCTGATGGACTGAAGACTTTAGTAAAAATTTTCGGAACGGAATTCGGTGGTTGGAGCTCAAAACCGGTTTTCCTGGAAACGTACGCCGGGAAGCTTTGACTTCTTCAGGATGGTGAAGCCAGGACTGATAGAATAAAAGAGCTTTGTAACTAATTGTAAGAGGACCATGATGGATTTTGGATTCACAAACATCTCGTATAGGTTTTTGACTAAGAAATAGGGTACCTTTCGGTAGCTATTATTTATTCTGCTCTCTTAAGAGCGCATCGTGCGAAAATTTGACATTTAAAAAAAAAAAATCATAACTAAATAACTAAGTGACATTTTAAAAATCGCAAAAGGACTAATTGTAGACTATACATTTGAGATTAATTCGAATTTAAGTGTGTTAAAAAAATATACTATTTAACATGACATTCTATTTAACGCTAATGAAAATCGTATGTCAGCGTTAAATAGAATGTCATGTTAAATAGTATATTTTTTTATTTATTTAGTTATGAATTTTTTTTTTTAAATCTCAAATTTTCGCACGATGCGCTCTTAAGACATTAAATGAAATCAGCAGAATCAACTTTCAAGATACTAATCAGCGAAACGGTATGTAATACATTACTCACTATGTGTTATTGTCGTGTGAAATGTAACAATGGTGTTAGAGAAAAGTAGTGGAGAAATAACACGCACCTAATTATAAAGCTTTCTGATATGTGAAAAGCATTGAGAAAGGTAATGGGTGATTCACACTTTGAACTACTGTTCTATCTTATCGCTATAAAGAGCTCTATTTAGGTTTAAGATCTTTATTATTAATTCTCTTAAGATTAAAAATCGCTTACGAGAACTAAAACAATGTTATACAAATGGGTGTTCGATTCGGGCTAAACAAAACAGATGTGGGTAGATTTGAAAAAATATTGTGGACGAAATAATGTTTAAATGGGGCCGGTTCACACTAGGTAATTACTAATTAATACTTACTAATTAATATATTGATTAGTAATCTATACTAATATTATAAAGAGGAAAGATTTGTACCTATTTTTGTATGTTTGTATGTTTGTAATGAATAGGCTCAAAAAGTACTGGGCCGATTTAAAAAATTCTTTCACCAATAGAATGCTACATTCTTCCAATTTGACATAGGCTACATTTCATTTTGAAAAAAATTAGGGATCCTTGGTAAAATTTGAACAATGTAACCGAAGGTGTAGAAAAATGAGTCTTAAAATGTCTTTCGTCGAATGCGCTGCCGAAACTATTAGCGATAGAACAAAATAATGTACAACAATATTGTCTACCCCGTGCGAAGCCGGGACGGGCTGCTAGTAAGTAATAAATAAATAATGCGGATAATCCACACAACACAATCTAGCCCCAAACTAAGCAGACCTTGCACTATGGGGACCAGATAACTGATATAATACTTAATTACTTTGTAATGATGGATATGTGAGCAGAGGTAGGACCAAAGAAAACATGGATGAACTGTGTGAGAGATGACATATAAAACACTTACGTTACTGACTGACTGACAATAAACGCACAGCCTAAACCGTCCTAGAAGCATGAAACTTGGAGGGTATGTTTCTTTTATAGCATAGGTGTGCACTAAGAGAGGAAATTGGAAAATTATTTCCCTAGGTGGAGAAAAAAACAAAAATCTTTTAAAAGAAAACTCAACACACAGCCTATGCTCACAAATAACTCTCTTGCATGAAAATTGGTGGGGAGGTAGCTTAGTACCAGGAGACGGACTTGTAACTTTAATCTCGAAAAAGTTATGGAAACGGGTCGTAACGGCAACGGGGCGAGCGAAGCCGCGGGCGGCCGCTAGTTCTTCTATATTTGTTTTATACAACTAGCTGATTGAACAAGCATATGGCCATTGCTTATAACAAAGCATTGCCAGGAAGGTGCCCTGTGCCCTATGATGCTCTGCCATGCGATATCAACTTGTGGAACTGTATATGCTTAGGCTCATATTCATAAGGGTCCTAAAGCAGTCATTTAGCTTAGCAGGCCGTTAAGTATGTTGCCATCTGCCATCTCTATTTGTTGACATGAAAGTGACAGCAATAGGAGACTTTAAGCGAGCCGATAAAGGTCTCTGGCATTATGAAAAAGGCGTGTACACAAGGATACGCATCAGACTATACACTGCTAGCTCTTATGTCGTTACGATAAGCGTCATTTTTCTTTGTTTTTAGGTAACTTGAGCTGTATCCCACTGTACCTATAACCTAGATTAATCTTACTTTAAGACGTTTCAAAGTGATCCTTGTGCCTAAAGAAAGAAAGTTATATTTATTGACCACAAAAACAAGAAAACAAAAATAGGCATAAATGCCTGTTAGCTTTAGTTTTGTCGACCATTGACCAATTGCTTACAATAGGTACTAAGGTTATTTTTATGCAAAAATGCTTGCATAAGAATTCTAAACTGCCATCAAAATAGGTTTTATTGCATGTTGCTACGGAATGAGTGGCATTAGAGTCAAATTTTCCACTCCACTGCACGCTCAAAAATCACGGAATCGTATGTATATCGTAGTAATCGTCTACATCATAATTTCATTGGTTTTACTTTTACATGCTTTGTTTACCCAACTACGGCGAAGCAAAACGGAAGGAGCATTTAATTTTGTGTCGTGCATGACCACGGCTTATTAGACTAGTTTCATACTCTTTAGAACATGTACCAACACCAAAAGATCTGCCTTACCACCTTATAAGGGTGCATTTTCTGTGACGCCAGTAACCGATATCCCGCTGTGATTTGATTGTAACCAGATTATAACCAGTCTTTGGAAGTGTAAATATCATAAAACAGATGGCCTTTATTAAGTGAAACAGATGTTTATGGTCCCATTGGTCCTCCCATTGGTCAAAATTTGTGAACATGAAATAGGCGGAGTCAGCTAGCTTGCAAGCAGCTTTGTTTCAAAAGTGGTAATGCAGAACCTAACCTAGTAAGCTCGAAATCATATCAAGTGTACGCAAAGCCTCTTTAAGGCGTACTTAAAATCCTTTCACCACACTTATTTGAAAGAACCAAGTGACACGTTAAGAAGATAACTTTTTAAACTTATTTTCATCAAAATAATCAGAATGATTTTTATCAAAATGAATTGCGTTAAGGGTGTCGTCACACTGCGTATGCGGCAGCAATACACGCGCCTCGTCACGAGTTTATAAGATTCATATAGCTATGTTTACATATGGCTTTATTTGACATTATTTGCATTAAGATGTTTCTAATGTAGGACAACAATAACTGAAGGCTTTTTAGGCTATATTTAGAAATTATCTTACAGTATTTTTACAAGTGACATTTTTAAAAAGCCTCGTTGAGGCGCACTTAAAATCCTTTCACCACACTTGGTACGAAAGAATCAGTGACACGATAAGAAGTGAATTTATTTTAGGCATTGGTTTTTTCCAACCTCAGAAAAAGGTCAAGTCCACCTTTTTTGAGGTCGGAAAAAAAATGAAATCGCGTCACTTTTTTTTATGTAATGGAATAAGCCAATAAAGTTTCGCGGTTACCTCTGCCTATATAGGTCCTTTAAGACGAATAGGCATTTAATTTTCATTTCATTGCAACCGTAGAGCAATTTGAGCATCACTGCTTGGCGGTAGAAAAATTTACGGTACTTCCCCGGATGAACTCCTGTATGATATTAAATGAGCTTAAATAAACAAAAACAAAGCTATTACTAATGTGACGTGGCACAAAATTCCGATGCTGACGAGTGCAACCTAAAAATAAACCAGTAATTGATCATAATAATTCAGCGGAAATATTATTTTTAGCATTCAATAACAAACCGTATGATTATATCCACGTAAATAGTAAGACGCATGCGAAGAGAATTTTCTGAATATTAATATCCGTTTGTAAATAACTAAAACACGGTGTACAAGACTATACTCCCAAAGACTAACAGGACCATTGAGCCCTGCTTGCTTGATTACAACAGAAGAGTGCTCAAGAGATATATTTTTTTGTGATAGATTTACCATGTTTGGTAGAAAAGCATGCAGTCGTTTCATGTTCTGAGGATATTAGGATTTTAGACTGATGATTCTGCGCCGTAGTCCGTGGGTGCGATCTGTCTGTATGTTTGGTGAACAGTGAACACAGATGTTTTTTCTCTGTCTGGGTTTTATTTTACACTCTAGAATGTAATATTTACAAAAAAATATATTCAAGTATCAGCTATCTGGTATTCATCCTACAAGTTCTGCTTAGTTTCGGGCTAGATAATGTTGTGTGAATTGTCCACAAAATTTATTTTTATTTATCCATAATTTCAGTCGGAAGATGTTCATAATTTTTTTTAAACTAGTAAGAAGAGAGAAGTGGGTGGTTGTCGGAGACAAAAGTTTTGAAATCTATGTCTATCCTTTTCTATCACATAAGGATTTTTCTACAACTTCTTGATTTTGCCAAAATTACATTAGGTTATCTATCTGGAATATTCCAGAATGATTGATTATTCTAAAAATAATCAAATTTCTTTCAAGTAGTTCGTTCGTTTTTCTAGGCAAGTAAGTTTTTAAAAGTGATATTTTTACAGCCTTTACCTACCAAATAATTCCACTGCAAATAACGCCTCCATCTGCCGGCCTATCAATATTCCGGTTATTAATAAATCATCCTCGATCCCAAAACGTGTGCAACGAAGCATCATCATTATGTTTATTGTTTTTCACACTTTATTTCGAGTGCGTCCTGAAAGGTGATCAATCTATTGGACGTCCATATATACTTCAATTTGGCACAGTAGGCAAGTTCAAAATTTAATGTTTAAATCAGTGAAACGCTGTCAAATTTGACAGCGATATTTGACAGCGTTTCACTGATCGCTATCGCCAGCGACCTAGGTGTGCGCAGGTCTTAACACTTTTGTCCAGTACCTATCACTGAATGAATATTTTTTATGGTACCAAAGACAATATGGATGGACTGCGTCAAAGATGACATGAGCCAGAAAGGAGTGAGCACTGAGATGACGAATGATAGAGGTGAGTGGAGGAAAACCTATTGTGCTTATTGTACCCCACTTAGCGTGGGATAAGGGCAGGAATATGATTATGGAGTCATACTACTTTCAATAAGTCATAGTGTCACCAATCGTTACCTTGAATAAATAGAATTGTAGAAATATTGTATTGAGGAAACACTAAATTGTAGTAGGTAACACTCAGTGGTGTATAAAAATGGCGGAAACAATGTAGAAAAATACAGATAAGGTTCTTTTAATTTTACCCCATCTTTTAAATAAGCAATCACCACCACATCACAGTCAAATAAATTAAAAAAATTATGTGCAAAAAACGCATTGTTTTCTTCAATTTAGCAAATCCTTAAACTAACTAGAGAGAAGATAATGTGAATACATGTTGATGAGCAAACGTTTACTCATGTCACGTGCCTCCAGATAAAACATTTTTGACAAGTGCTAATATTTACACTGTACAAAGTAGAACGGGTGATGCACATTATGCAAGAAAACACGAGCCTTAGCAACTAACCTGTTATAATTGACATACGTCCAAAATGAGTAAGAAAGCACTTGCGTTCCTTTTTCAAATTTTTCAAACAAAAATCGTCAACTCATATCGAATTCAGCGATCGCTCGAGTGATTTGTGTTGCTAGAATTGCACCCCTGCCCTGCATTCTGGCAACACGGCTCGATTGAATAATCGTTGACTGACTCCGCGTTCCATTTTCAAATGTTTCAAACAAAAGTCGTCAACCCACATCGCATTTAGCCATCGCTTTAGTGTTTTGTGTTGCTAGAATTGCACCTCTGATGTTAAATGGAGGTAACCATAACCTATAACAAAGCATTGCCTCGTATAACTAGCGGCACATAACTTTAGCGCTCAGCGACACGCGCTGCGCATGCGTCGTAGTGTGCCATGTCGCGCACACTGGATGTGTGGATGTGTGCAGAGTGTCCTATTGGTACAGAGAGCGGAGTGCGACGGGAGAGCCAATCAGTGCTACGCACACTCGCCCTTCATACCGCTAGCCCCCCTCAGGTACCTTATTTTTGACTTCTGCGCAATATCGGACCTAAAGTTATGTGCCGCTACCTATACCATTGGCTGACCATAGTCAGTCGGGGGCGTAGGCGCGCGCAAACGCGGCCGCCGCTTCCTCGTCGTAGAGCGACCGACGTATCTGTGCCTGTGCTGTGGGAGGGGGTAGCATGCGGTACTCACTGGTCGTGATCGTCGATGCACCTCCGTGCGCCGGCGTGGCTGGGGGGCGGGTGCGCGTGCGGCGCGAGGAGACGCTGCGTGTCGGGGGCGCAGGCGCGCGCGAACGCGGCCGCCGCCTCCGCCGCCGCTTCTTCGTCGTACAGCGATGTGTCGTCTTCGGCTGGCAACAATACATTGTATTTCATTCCTCTTGACAATGAAATGAAATATTTATTTGCAAGAAGCATGGTACAATTTGATCGTCATGCAAGAAAAAGTGGATCGCATACTTCGTCGGAGACCGACATACACAATTCATAATATAGATATATTATTATGTTCAATTAAAAAAAAACCTCCTCCTTGCTCAAAAAGACCGTCATTGTGGCGTACCAGAGCGAAGAAAAAGTAGCATTTCTTCCTCAAGGGAAAGTTTTTTTTAAATTTATGTCTGTCAAATGACAATGAGCCTTCAAAACACAAAAAGTCTTTAGTCCTATGTAGAATAGATATGATAAAGACTCGACTTATTACTGTTCCATAAAAAAAAGGACATTTAATTTTGAAAATGGAACTATTCGTCGATCTCTTTTGTCCAAAGGATCGCGTTCCCAAGTAGGTCTCAAATGAGAAATGACAAATCGAGTAAACTTCAAAGGTGCTTTATTGATAGTAAACAAGAAGAGCGCGTCACAATGTAATAGCTGCCTCATACCATGTTGCCCAGAACGCAACGATAGCGCGTTCTAGGACTGTTACAAATTTAGCAGCGACATCTAGTTCTGAAGCCGGTACTAATTACGATTTACATTGAAAACTATTGCTATGATATTTTTATAATGAACGGACTTAAACATGCCGCCCACCAAGAACAACTGTTTTGTTCTTAACTAGAGAAACACAACTATGCAGCTAACTTTACATTGACATTATTATAACATTGCTTCAATAGCGATAACAAACTACAAAACTAAGTGGACTGTATACAACAAACTTCAATAAACAAAACAAAAACTCAACCTCGTATAAAACTAAACTTAACCATTTCTGTGAGTGATACAATAAACAACTTAAACCTAATCACTGACAGGCAAAACACACAACCTCGACACAGGTCGTTTGCATAGAGTGCCATTGCACTTCAGAGTCACAACTCGTGTGACTTTGTCTAAACCAGAGTGTTTTTTGGATGATTTTACCCATCATCCAACGAGCAGGAGGCACATTATCCTCTTTGACTAACACAATATCTCCAATATTTGGCTCTGCAAGTGAACCAAATATTCTTCAGACCAACGCCACCAAAATTCCTGCAATACGCGCTGACACAACTGCCAACGTTTCAACGACCTCAAACTATTATCTTCATAATTTCGATCAGGAAACGTTATCAGAGGCTCAACAATAAGAAAATGACCTAGTGTTAAAGGAGTAGAGTCGTCGGGATTGACAGGCATCATTGACAACGGACGTGAATTTAAATATGCGTCTACTTGGATCAGTACAGTCGACATCTCTTGATAGTTAAGTGCCAAGTTCCCTATCACGCGTTTTAAATGAAACCTTGTGGACTTTACGCCCGCCTCCCATAGCCTACCGAAGTTGGGCGCGAGAGGTGGAATAAAGTGCCACGTCTTACCGTTGTTGCCTAACCACTCTCTAATATCTACAGTCGCAGATGACTTTTTTGCGACGACAAGGTGACCTAGCTCTTTGGAGCCGCCAACAAAGTTGGTGCCGGTGTCGCTAACTTGACCTTTGAGTCTCACAAATCTCCTAAAACCTGCGATGAAGCCTTGAGCTGACAAATCATTTGCGCGCAAAATCTCATTACTGTCTATCATTGGGCAGAGAGATTTCAATTTCTTCTTCACCTTACGTCTATTTCTCAAATCCTCAATTTCTTCATTTAACTCTTGCTCTTGAACCTGTCTTATGCATACCTTTGTTGCTTCTTCTATCTCTACCTTTGTTAAATCAGTTTCGTGCCTTCTACTACTATCTCCCAGATTCCTCCATCTCGAAACCTTACGGCAATATGCTTGGTTTTGAGTGGACTGGACGTGAGCCCAGTGCAAATTGACAATCTGCGAGAGAAAAGCACAAACTCTGTTCGCAACAAAGGTGGTCCAACGGCTGGGATGACTGCTAAGCCACACCAAAACCACGGATGAATTGGTCCAAGCATGTACATGAGTTTGAGTGATCTTCATGACTTCCAACACATCAAATATTAAATCTGCTAGCAATACCGCTTTCGTCAACTTCGGGATCGGCTGCTGCTTAACTGGTGAAACTCTGGTACGTGCAGTTATCAAACTAGTGGTAATGGATTTGTCTCCCTTTATTACCCTGACATACACGTCCGCATCGTACACAGCAATGGATACATCCAAAAACCCGTACAATTCTACGCAAAAGCTATTAGCTGATATGGGAACCCATTCCGGAATGCTGAAGTTACATGTTTCTTCCAAATGATGTCGGTAAGTTTGCAACTCTGCTGTTAGTTCCAACGGCAACTCCTCGTCCCAACCTATTCCCGAAAGCCAAAGCCTTTGAATCAACACCTTAGATGACACAGCACAAGGTGCTGCCCATCCCAACGGGTCAAATAGGTGGGTGATGTCCGTGATGGCTCTGTGCTTTGTTAGAAGAGTTGGCTGGCTTGGAAGCTTTACCGAGTACTCATCACAATAACGATCCCATATAATCCCCAAAATATTCATAACCTCATCCATCTTAATATCCTTTTCCTTCATTCCCTGATCCTGATCCATTTCCCTTGTGTCATCCCTTTCATCCTTCATTAGTTCATTCAATTTCTTGCAGCTACTCACCCATTTTTGCAACACACAGCTACCTTTGGTAAGTACTTCTGTTAGTTTCTTCTTCAACATTAATCCTTCTTTTGTTTTTTCAGATATTTCAGGACAATGTGAGGACTCATCAACAGCTGCCAGTGTTCCAAAGGTTTCGTGCATGGGATCATCGCGCCACACCCCTCTCTGGATATCTGTGTGTTCACTACCACTTCCATCCCTGGAAGTGGTTTGAGAGTGGATGTCTTCGCATTGCTGCTCGTCTTCGGAAAGGATCTCTCGTGATCCGCGGATAGTGGATTCAATCTTCCAGCACTGCTTTAGGAGTGCGTTGTCATCACCCTGATTTGGCATTCTAATAATGCTGTGATGACAATGAATATTCGAGTCTGAACTCGATGGAACTTTACCAAACAGAATCCATCCTAAGGCTGTGTTCTGTGCTACGGGAAAGCCTAGGGGACCTTTGTTCAGTCCTTCTCTTAAAACCTGGCCATACACTTCAGCGCCAAGCAAGACATCAATCTTGTTTGGTGTGTGGTATTCTGGGTCAGCTAAAGTGAGCTGTATCTCAGGCCAGTTGAATTCAGCAAGTTTCTCTGAAGGTAAGAGCGACGTAATGGTACCTAACACGAATGCTTCTACTTGGACACTAAAATTGGGATCAACGCGTGAGTGAATAGTCACTGTGACTGTAGACCTAGAAGCAAAACTGCTCTCCTCACCACCTATCCCTGAAACAACCGTTCTGGCCGCTGTTTTCTTTAATCCAAGTAGCTGTACTGTTGATTCGGTTATGAATGATGCCTGGGATCCCTGATCCAATAACACCCTCAACAGTTGTGTAGACCCAGATCCTGTCTGTGCTTCGACAAGAGCTGTGGCCAACAAAACTTGTGTAGGTACTGACCTCTGAGAAAAATGTGAAACTACACTTGACGAAGATGGTTCGTCCTCTGATAACGCTGTCTGAACGGCAGACACCGTTGATTTGACTTCTTCAGCCGTTGAAGTTGATTCCGCATTAGATACGGCTGAATTTGAAACTGATTTGGGATGCAACAGCGAATGGTGTCTTCGCTTGCATACGCGACAACTAGAACTTTGACGGCAAAACTTAATGGAGTGTCCTAAACCCAAACAGTTAAAACATAACCTATTGGTTTGAACAAAATCATGACGAGACTCATAACTCTGATTTGCAAATTGCTTACAATTTGCAATTTTGTGGCTTTCATTACAGTACGGACATGTTACATTTACATTGGCATTATTGTCGGTGCTAACTACGTGATGTACTTTTGGCTTATTCAAGGACGGTCTAGGTCTGTTATCTTTGGAATCTAAGAATTCTAGTGCCCGAGATCTGGCTTCTAAAAACTCCCTAAACTCTACTATTGTGGGCAAATTATCATGGGAGCTTATTTTGGTTTCCCATTGCTTCCGGGACTCAATATCTAGTTTTAAGCTGACAATGTGTATTACTATTATGTCCCACGATTTAACCTCTACGCCTATATTCTTAAGACCGTTCAAACACTCCATCGTAGTGTCTAAAAGACCTTTGATTGAGCTTGAATTTTCTACTACAACAGGTTGGCTCATCAACCTTTTCAATAAACAATTTGAGATGAATCGCTTATTGTCGAATCTATTGACCAACATTCATCATAGTTAGCTGACGTAATCGGAATATTCCGGACTAGCTGTTCAGCTTCACCCGACAACAAACCTTTCAAATAGTGCAACTTTTCTACCTGAGCCAAACTTTCATTTTGATGAATTAATGACACAAACAAATCTTTGAAAGTAGGCCATTGAGTATAATTACCCGAAAATGTGGGAATTGATATTTTTGGTAACTTGATGCTATCATTTTTACATTTTACTGTTTTATCAGAACTTGGAGGAGTCGCAACTCCTCTTTCAAACTTGGATACAACTTCTCTCAAATCACATTTATAATTAGTGTACAATTCCTCAGAATTTTCATACACCTCATCTACAAAATACTTATCATCTTTATTTAACTCAGTTACTTTTTGTACAATACTTTCATGAACCTTTACAAAACTGTCCCAAGCCTTTTCTAAAGACTCTAATCTAACTTCTGCGTATGACCGAGTGATTCGTTCCTTTGGCGATTTTTTAAAGTTACTTATCGCCTTCTCTATACGCAGCTTTGTATCGGCTTGCAATTTGTACAAAGATTCCATTTTTAAAAACTAAATTTTTTCTAAGTCCAAAAATATTTGTTAAAATTTTACAAGTGTTTAGGATTTAAATAAATTTTCAAAAATCGGGCATGGATTCCCCGTCTCAACAGAGTTTGAATTTCTTACAACTAGCATGCACACGAAAATTACAAGTCCTAAATAACACAAATTTTTCAAAGTCCAATATTCAGTAAAATGTTAAAGTCCCAAATCTCTACCGAAGAACTCTATCTTCGTTTTCACCACAAACTGCTCTACCAAAGTAGATATCGCTCTACACTTCAAAGTAATCAAATTGTACTCACAGTTGCACTGCACAAACCACAACAACTTGCTCCAATCCAGTATTGCCTTGTCTCCAACGCTCCGTCAACTGCAGGTGGCGCCCTCTAGCGCATCCAAAGTGCACCTCGGCTACTTCCCCGCAGTACCGGCAGGCTGACATCCGCGGCCCGCGGTGATTGCTTCTCCCACCTCTAGTGTGGGGGGCACGTCAGTGGCGATCCACCACTGCTTCCTGTGCCCGGCTCGTACAAAAACGTTGGGACTCGCTAGCACTCCAAACTCCAATGGGGCTAGTGAAATCCGCTCGTAAGGACCATGTCCAAAGGATCGCGTTCCCAAGTAGGTCTCAAATGAGAAATGACAAATCGAGTAAACTTCAAAGGTGCTTTATTGATAGTAAACAAGAAGAGCGCGTCACAATGTAATAGCTGCCTCATACCATGTTGCCCAGAACGCAACGATAGCGCGTTCTAGGACTGTTACAAATTTAGCAGCGACATCTAGTTCTGAAGCCGGTACTAATTACGATTTACATTGAAAACTATTGCTATGATATTTTTATAATGAACGGACTTAAACACTTTTGTAGAATGCATGCAATGCGTTGCGACTACAGAAAAAATAAAAAAAACATTGGCGCGAAATCTTTAGTTTTTTTTTTAATTGCGATTTAAATTAATTAGTAGTGACTGTTATTCGTTTCTAGCCGTGTTAATAGTTCTTTTGAAGTAGTGTGTGAATATTTTTAAGTGCGCCTCCTTTCGTGCACATGACACATAGTTTCGAATATCATACGATAACAAAGAACTACAATGGAATTCCTAAAAAACGCGCGCTTTACAATCAAAATGTTTTATCTTTGTCAACATAATATTATCGTATGTAGTGTGTCAATAGGTAACCTCGCATTTTTATGACAACAGTGGCGCAATGCGGTAAATCACTGACAGTTTTGACATGTCTCACAACTCAGTAACAGCTCTGCCTTCAATAATGTAGGTCTTGGGTTCGATTATTTTTCTAATTGACATGGTTGTTTTTGTATCCGTGTTGAATACAATATCCTATGTTATAAAAAACATGAGTATTCCATCATATTGCCACTTTAACCAGATCTGGGGTTAGATGTGGGATTTAAAGTGATCCTTGTGATACTTACCACTAAATAAATATTTTTTGACGTGATAACGTCTTATAAATCGATGGAGCCGGCTGCACGCACGAAAAAACATGACTCATGCGTCGTTACGTCGTTTCGTCGTTCCATTTACCTGAGCCCGAGCCCGAGCCCGGGTCGGGTAATGGGTAAGGGTAAATGAGGGTAAGGGTAAATGAGGGTAAGGGTAAGGGTTCGGTCGGGTTCCGGGTTCGGGTCCGAGAGTTCGAGTCCGAGTCCGAGTCCGAGTCCGAGTCCGCGAGTCCGCGAGTCCGCGAGTATTTTCTTATGACGTTATCACGTTCAACTATCGTCAGTAAACCGACTTTACAGACAACCGATTTTTTTTATTTAAATTGACAAGTATTTAAATGTATGTCAATATAAACCTTTCCATAGAAAAAACTATTCAATTGAAAAAGGTGTTCGAATTTATTACTTGCATTTCTTAGTGCCTAAAAAGCAAGTAGATATACCACCCCAAAGAAGCATTTTTAGTCTATTCAATTTTCAACTTCTATTTGCTTGCCCAACAAACATTCACATCCCAAAACATGCCAAAATGCTACTCACGATCGTATTCAAAAGCAGCGTTCAACATTATCTGTGACAGTTTCCGAACGCATAGACAATACAAGATGGCGTCTTGGCGGGAAGCTAGCTGTCACTTTGTTTCCGATTTTCACATCACAATTCACATTACTTCAATGAAACAATATAGTAAATTGTCTCAAGTTTGGTAAGTATACAAAACGTGATTGGCATTATTCAATTTAATAATATTATCACTGTTCGCGTCACATAACTGGGTCACGAAATATAGATGACATTTCTACCTTGATTTTGTAAAACAAACCTACACAAAGTTTATTAGGTATAAGAAGTTTGATCACGAGAAACCGAGTTTTTAGGACGATCCAAAATGATTCTCGCAATTTGGTTGAACTAAGATCTTTTACCGAAAGATGGACAGTTATTCACACTTTTAATGGGATACTAAGCTATAAATAAGCACTCTTTTTAAATTAAAAAACGTACGCTTTGCTCAATGAAACGACACCAACTAATTTTTTACACGCAGCATGACTAGATAAAAGATCTTAATTTGCATAAGATAACTGACCTTAGAAGCATAATTAAAATTAGGTAGGTCTAGATACCTACCATGCCTTTGTTAACAAGATTAGAACAATACTTTATATTACTTATACGTGTACGTCATCAAAGGTACAAATACCCCTACACTACCTAATTACAAGAAATAAATACCAATTCTTAGATCTCACACAGCCCCATCTATCCAAACCATCCCAAACTAAATAAAGCTTTTGGGAATCAGTAGGTAGATGATAGAAAACTTGTTTGTCCTAGGTAGGCTTCGAAGTAGATAGGCATCAAACGCAAACAAACAAATCAAATATTTATTTATTCAACTAAACACGTATCACTTTGAAACATCTTACAGCTAGGTGAGTCTAGGTGCCAGTCGCAGCCGGTCCACGCGATCAAGCCTAGAAGAACAGGCAATAATCTACGTCTCCATTTTTAAAAAACTAAAAAGTATTAATAAATTATAGTTTAAAAAACTAAAAAAACACGCTTTTATAACTAATTGAACTAAAAAGTTAAAAATAAAACTGAAATAATCAATTGAAAAAATTATATTAATGTACAAAAAGCGTGGGGGGCTTGATTTTGATTGTTGTAAATATTTTATCAATAGTTTATTATATCTGAAGTTATTATAAAAAGCACCCCACGCTTTTTTGTACAATAATATAAATTTTTCAATTGATTATTATAGTTTTATTTTTAACTTTTTAGTTCAATTAGTTATAAAAGCGTGTTTTTTTAGTTTAAAACTATAATTTATTTTGTAACACAGAAGGCAGAGCCAACCAACTTAGTGAGGCCAGTATTAAACAAAGGAACAAACAAAGGACAATTTAATGATTCCCCTTACCTCTATTAGGCCTGGCTTTCAATTCCAAATCCATTGACACTGTTTTAACCTCCATATTTACACTACACTATTGGATTTAACACTTATTTATTTGTAGAATTGTGAAACAAAGTGTAAAGTAGTAACTTTGAGAATGAACAAGGATTACTGAATGCGTCAATAGATAGCTACGTTTATATGTTTAGCTTATCTTAGATAAGGGCAGTGAATGGCTATCGGTCGCCCTATATTTGTTAGTGTATGTCTCATAATGTATGTAGGTACTTTGTTGTTTTCACAATGAGTAATACAGTTTGTCAAGTAGGTACTCTCAAACGGCGAAGGAAAACATTAAGTAAACCGGTATGTCGTAGAATATGACTAGTGAAAAATAAAAATCTTAAGAAACAGACTTCATGGCCATACTGTTGAACTGATTTTGATAAAATTTCTATGTAACTATTATGAACTATAGATCTACCTTTCATAAAAAAAAATGTTTTAAAATCAATTCTTCAAATGTGGAAGTTATGCGATGACAAACATTTAAAAAAAACTACAGGCTTGAGAACTTTTTTTTATGCAATAGCTGGTAGACGAGCAAACAGGCCATTTGATGGAGAGCAGTCACCATCGCCCATAGACACATGCAACACCAGTGGTGCTGATGCGCTGCCTGTTTTTTTTTGTTTATTAAAGAGCTTAGCTCTTGTCGGGGGTTTGATGCAGTTTTCTCCAATTAAGTCTTTCGAATCCTCCTTGACTTCCTTATACGACATGACAGCGACCTTTTATTTTATCTGGCTCACGTTACTTATTCTTTGTCTTCCCCTTCCCCGTTTTCTTTCAACTTTTCCATCAATTATAGATAGAAAATGCTTTATTGCACCCAACAAATTCTATAAGTACAGGTACATAAAAACACTTAAAACGATTTGCCTCATACAATGGGTAGTCTTATCGCTAAACAGCGACCTCTACCAGACAACCTTTGAATTATGTTCTTTATGTAGCTGTCATGTCGTAAAAGATGTCCCAAAATTTTAAAGATATCCAATACATGCGCTCTTGAGATATTATAACGGGGTTGTAATACTCACTGCTGTCAGAATTGTGTGAGTGAGGGTTGTGAATGATACGTATCCGCCTCTCCGGGTAACTAGAATACAAATACAAACAATATTTAATATGTGTCATAGAAATTCTAAGAACCTAACCTAGGCACTACAGTTACAGTTAGAGGTATGAGTGAGAACATGTTTGAAGATGGAGAATGCAATAGGCGCACTTGATGAATAAAATAAATAAATATTGTAGATAAAGTACTTATGTTCATATTTTTTGGTAAATACATACTTGGAATACAATATAACACTCAGACAGAGAACAAACACCTGTGCTCACCACACAAATAATTATCTGTTCTCGGTAGGAATCGAACCTGAGCTGAGAGACCAGTCAATAACTTAATATCGTCCCAGAGCGTAGATTCTTCGTCAGGTAATGGAGTTTTTATAGGCAGAAGTAATAGCTTATACTTCATTCGGCCTCGCAGCTCAGTTGCTCATAGCTCTGCTTTCTGCGCCGTAGGTCGTGGGTTCAATCCCCACCGATAATAAATATTTGTGTGGTGAACACAGATCTTTGTTCTCTGTCTGGGTGTCATATTGTATTGTGTGGATTGTGTATAATAATAGTTTATTTATTTATTTAGAAGTACAGCGGAGCTATGGACGTGAAGAGAGCTATGTCGTGGTACATACCTCGCCTCCGTACACAGAGTGGGCACGTGGCTCAGTCTGTGTGCGCCGGCGGAGGCCTCGCGCGCGCTGCGGGGGAAGTACAGCGGCGCTATGGACGTGAAGAGAGCTATGTCGGGGTACATACCTCGCCTCCGTACACAGAGTGGGCACGTGGCTCAGTCTGTGTGCGCCGGCGGAGGCCTCGCGCGCGCTGCGGGGGAAGTACAGCGGAGCTATGGACGTGAAGAGAGCTATGTCGTGGTACATACCTCGCCTCCGTACACAGAGTGGGGACGTGGGTCAGTCTGTGTGCGCCGGCGGAGGCCTCGCGCGCGCTGCGGGGGAAGTACAGCGGCGCTATGGACGTGAAGAGAGCTATGTCGTGGTACATACCTCGCCTCCGTACACAGAGTGGGGACGTGGGTCAGTCTGTGTGCGCCGGCGGAGGCCTCGCGCGCGCTGCGGGGGAAGTACAGCGGAGCTATGGACGTGAAGAGAGCTATGTCGTGGTACATACCTCGCCTCCGTACACAGAGTGGGCACGTGGCTCAGTCTGTGTGCGCCGGCGGAGGCCTCGCGCGCGCTGCGGGGGAAGTACAGCGGAGCTATGGACGTGAAGAGAGCTATGTCGTGGTACATACCTCGCCTCCGTACACAGAGTGGGGACGTGGGTCAGTCTGTGTGCGCCGGCGGAGGCCTCGCGCGCGCTGCGGGGGAAGTACAGCGGCGCTATGGACGTGAAGAGAGCTATGTCGTGGTACATACCTCGCCTCCGTACACAGAGTGGGGACGTGGGTCAGTCTGTGTGCGCCGGCGGAGGCCTCGCGCGCGCTGCGGGGGAAGTACAGCGGCGCTATGGACGTGAAGAGAGCTATGTCGTGGTACATACCTCGCCTCCGTACACAGAGTGGGGACGTGGGTCAGTCTGTGTGCGCCGGCGGAGGCCTCGCGCGCGCTGCGGGGGAAGTACAGCGGAGCTATGGACGTGAAGAGAGCTATGTCGTGGTACATACCTCGCCTCCGTACACAGAGTGGGCACGTGGTTCAGTCTGTGTGCGCCGGCGGAGGCCTCGCGCGCGCTGCGGGGGAAGTACAGCGGAGCTATGGACGTGAAGAGAGCTATGTCGTGGTACATACCTCGCCTCCGTACACAGAGTGGGGACGTGGGTCAGTCTGTGTGCGCCGGCGGAGGCCTCGCGCGCGCTGCGGGGGAAGTACAGCGGAGCTATGGACGTGAAGAGAGCTATGTCGTGGTACATACCTCGCCTCCGTACACAGAGTGGGCACGTGGTTCAGTCTGTGTGCGCCGGCGGAGGCCTCGCGCGCGCTGCGGGGGAAGTACAGCGGAGCTATGGACGTGAAGAGAGCTATGTCGTGGTACATACCTCGCCTCCGTACACAGAGTGGGCACGTGGTTCAGTCTGTGTGCGCCGGCGGAGGCCTCGCGCGCGCTGCGGGGGAAGTACAGCGGAGCTATGGACGTGAAGAGAGCTATGTCGTGGTACATACCTCGCCTCCGTACACAGAGTGGGGACGTGGGTCAGTCTGTGTGCGCCGGCGGAGGCCTCGCGCGCGCTGCGGGGGAAGTACAGCGGAGCTATGGACGTGAAGAGAGCTATGTCGTGGTACATACCTCGCCTCCGTACACAGAGTGGGGACGTGGGTCAGTCTGTGTGCGCCGGCGGAGGCCTCGCGCGCGCTGCGGGGGAAGTACAGCGGCGCTATGGACGTGAAGAGAGCTATGTCGGGGCCGCAACTGCTCGCTACTATCACTAGCTGCGGGGACTTGTGTTGCTCGAGGTAGCGACGGATTGTACCTGGAACGTCAATTATTCAAAACTCATTTATTTCAGACGAACAATTTTGACCATAATTGAGAACGCGACTCTACACTGGATGTGCGCGGGGTGTGGTATCGGTGTGGGGAGGGGAATGCGAGGGGAGAACCAATCGGTGCTATGCACGCCCGCCCTTCATCCCGCTAGCCCCCCTCAGGTACCTTAAACTTTCTGTGCAATAACGGTCAGCGCTAAAGTAACGTGCCGCTACTTATACTAAACGTACTGTTATATCCGTACTATGTTCACAAAAATGCTTAATTCGCGCTGATGCAACCCTTACCTACATCCAGCTCCTACAGTCAGTCTTGGTTTGATCTCTAACGTGACCGGTTGTCCGTGGTCCATAAAATCTTTTTTTCATTAATCATATCCAAATAAATAGTTTTAGCGAATAGTTTTTTTTTTAAGACTTTCGTCGATCCTCGTATAACAGTACGTATTCAGTTTGTATCGTACGATCAGTATCCGAAATCGGAGTTTGCAACCAAATTTCGTCTACCAAATGCTGTTTTCGATTGAGCACGTGTCTCTATATTTTGTATGAAAAATTAATGAGACAAAAACTCGTTTCGATCGTTTATATCGATCAGAACGAGTTTTTGCTGTCACGTATTTTTGCTGACTCATCTTTTCTCCATACAATAGAAAGAGGCAAATAGGCAAAACGAAAACAACATTTGGTGGACGAAATGTGGTAGCAAAACTCCCGACTTCTGGTACAGGCAGGCAGGTAGACTTCATCATCACCAGCCTGAAGAAGACCACTGCTGGACATAGGCCTCCCCTACACATTCCCAGAAACACCTGGACAAGAGACGCGCAGGACAGGGGAGGCTGGCAAAATATGAAGGAGGCCTATACCCAGCAGTGGGTGATACCGGGCTGAAATGATGATGATGATGACACATTTCCAGGAAGAACGATTCTGAGCCCTTTCCATCCACCGACTTCCCGCGATCTTAACAATGTCGTTGGTCCATCTGGTGGGTGGGCGCCCTACGCTTCGTGGTTAGGTAGACTTACGCAGTGCAATATGCGCGGCGAGCTCCGGCGGGAAGGTCCTGCGCGAGGAGCTGACGATGCAGAGCGCCAGGGAGCGCGCGCCCAGCTCCAGCCCAGCGAACAACACGTTCCTGGAACACCACCATAGCTTGTATAACTATACATCAGGGGTGCTCACACTTATGGCCTGTGCACACCTAGTTCGCTGGCGGTAGCGAACAGTGAAACGCTGTCAAATATCGCTGTCAAATCTCAAATCTGACAGCGATATTTGACAGCGTTTCACTGATCGCTACCGCCAGCGAACTAGGTGTGTTCGAGCCCTTATAGTGTCGGCGATCGACCAGAATTTTTCCAAAGCAAGGAATCGACTAAACCAGGGATCCCCAAACTATTTTGGACAAGTGACCCCTTTTCCAAAATGAACAGTTACCTCAGACTCCCATGGCCAAATTACCTACTTTTAAGATCAGACCCCTTATTCACAATGGTCCGCTAACTTAAAATCTGCTACAGAGTGTTATTTTTCATAGGTCTTTCTCGACTTAGCCCTACGCTTCGTCTTCCGGTTCGTGGTTGCCATTCGACATAATACGTAAATATACAAAACTAGTGGCCGCCCACGGCTTCGCTCGCCCCGTTGCTTTTTCTTTTAAAAGTTTTTCCTCATTTTCTCCTCTTAGGGAAATAATTTTCCAATTTCCTTTCTTAGTGCACCCCTATGCTATAAGAGGAACATACCCTCCAAGTTTCATGCTTCTAGGACTTACGGTTTAGGCTGTGCGTTGATTGTCAGTCAGTCAGTCAGTAACGTAAGAGTTTTATATATTTAGATACATACTTGTAACAGGAGTGCAGCGCGGTCTCGGCGGCGCTATGGTACTGCGGCACGTAGTTGGGACACACGGTGTGCGCCACGTGCCGACAGCGCAGCCCGAACCCCGGCGTCACCACCACCTCGCCCGTACGGCATTCTGGAATAAAGTTCATATTCAATATGAGTTGTGTGTACCGAAGCATTTATAAAAACAGTGGGAAACAAATCTAGAGGAACAGGCAAAACAACGACTCGGTTGTTTTGCCTGTTCTTCTAGATTTTGTTCGCGTGGCCGTTCCCGGCCTGTTCACTGACTGGCCTCTGAACACAGTTGGTAGTAACTCCACCTTCTGCGCCATAGATCGCCTATTTAGCCTCTCGCCTATCGTAGTGCACTACGATACACTGCCCCGCGTCCATCAACTTGAGGCTTGCAGATGTTCAGCCAGTAATTTCACCTGCATCCATACACAGCAATGCTGCTTCAGGGCAGAAATAGGCATGGAGGTACTACTTCGCCGGACGAGCCACACACAAAGGCTCTACTACTATTAACAAATAAAGAATATAGGGTACATTACCATGGTTCCTAGAGATAATCTCCTCCTTCAGATCAGGTCCGGCATGGTGCATGATCCTCTCGCTGACCGCGTTGCATTCCATGAGGGTCTCATCCGTAGTGTTGGTGATCACGTCGGCGTCTAACGTCGATATGTCGCCATGCCTGGAATTTACAGAAAGCAAGGCTTAAGATTAAATGAAATTGGGCAGGGCATGTGGCTCGTAGGCCGGACGTTATTTGGGCTAAAGTATTAACAGATTATGTCCCACAAGGTCGACGTCGTCGTAGAGGAAGACCCCGGAAAAGATGGCGGGACGATCTCGATTGACATATAAACGACTGGCCCAGGTAAGCCAAAGATCGACAGGTGTGGAAGAAAGGGAGGGAAGCCTTTGCCCTGCCTTTGCCCTGCACGACCCAGGCTAAAATAAATATAATAAGGTTTAAGGATCTTGCACTTGGGCAGAAAGAGATATACCGTCTCATTCATAATGCCTGACACTCGGCTCGCCAAGTCTCTGATCATTGTCACTTTCATGCTAACAAAAAGAGATGGCGACAGACTGAACATCATGTGGGTCATATGCATGGATTGGCAGGACGATCTGGAAGTTTTTGAAAAGAGGCTCGGGATATAGAGAACTGGAAGTTTTTGGTTGAAGTCTTTGCCCAGCAGTGAGACGATACAGGCGATTCAAATTCAAATTTTCTTTATTCAGTTGCATCACAAGGTCACTTTGAAACGTCTTAATATGATGGTGGGATGGCCCCAGGATAAGAAACCCTACAAATCTTTGGGGGCTTTTGCCCAGGAATGATACAGGCTACGAAAAAATGTGTGTTACCATAAGACGAGCCTGGAGTTGAGGATGTCATCGTGCAGGTAGGGCGGCGGCACGTGCGCGAGCGCGGCGGAGTCGGGCGCGTGCGCGGGCGGCGAGTGCGCCCAGCGCGCCAGCGCCGCCACCGCGCCCGCCCCGCCCGCCCCGCCCGGCGCACGCATCACGCACGCGGGGGGGTCTGCAACAAACACCTACTTTGAGCAACACTGAACGCATGTATGGTGGAGAGCACTGGTGGTCTAGTGGTAGCGGCCCCGCCTTCCAATCCGAAGGTCGGTTCAAATCCAGTCGTGTAGAGTCTGTTCAGAAAGAGAGCCGTCGTGGCCAAATTTTGAACTCGTTTCGATTTTTATATGGCAGCACATCCCTTTCTTTCTGTCAGCATTTTGCACCATAAAAATTAAATAAAGGAATAGTACACTAGTTGTGATAGGATCAAAACGCAACAGACGCGCTATCCAATGAGTTTTTCTGTGCACTATGCCAGTACTCTCAAAACGGCGAAGGAAAACATCGTAAGAAAACCGGCGTGTTTGAGCAACACGTGTCAAGGGTCACACAAAAAGGGCCCACCAGCGGCCTACTTGCGGTAAAACCAGCCCGCACATCAAGTGCGGATTATAAAAATTTGCCGAACACTGAACGCATAGATGGGCCCCACCAATAAGGGCTTCCGCACCTCACCGCCATTTCAGATCTTCACGTAGTTCTGATTTTACTACGAAACACGCCACATGCACCAATACGCGCGTGTTCAAAACGACATCATTTATTTAGCGTCTCAGTAAGAGTCATAAGAGCCGCCAAGTCGGCCGCTGTAGAGAAAACCTCTGCAAGTGGGGAATGAGGGACCCCTCCTTGACTGGCTGTGACTGCGGAGCTCAGATCCAATCAATGCCGCATCTACTGACCTGTCCACTGTGCCCAAACATCTGCACAATGGATGACCTTGCCAACGCCACAGGAAATGCAGTAGAGGTGGCAAAATACTTCTCGAGAATTGTCTAGTTGTACCATTGACACGATAGAAGAAGAAGATAAGAGCCGCACACAAAAAGACATTGCGAATTTCTGTGCAATAGGTAGTAAGAAAGCGGCTTTAGTATGGAATTTGGCCGAGTGCCCGGGGTGTGTCTGAAGGTACCCCCTGTAGGTTTCACTACTCCCGGCCCGTGTGTAGTGGTGCGCGTGAAGCTTTTTGGTCACATACATTTGGCATATACACAACGCGGATCTACTACTTATGTGCCCTATGCAGAAACAATGCTTGAGACTGAACAAGCCTCAAGTATGTTATTATGACAGTTCTTCCGAGGAGTCAAGGTAAGACTCGGCTCAGACGTAAGCATGATTCTTGCATACGGTCTCAGTCACCGACTGACCTATACAAAATGCCATACAATCATATTTCTGGAATGTATCATGCAAAAGCCCCAGATCACAGAACATATACATAACAATACTACTTGAATTTCGGTTTTTAAAAGCGTCATAAGCCCTGAGAAATCTACATGAAAAATAACCAGGTTACGAGTATTCCTATCGCGTTTGCAAAGCCTTATCGACAGAGGATATTACCCACCTACCTTAGAGAATAGAAATAAGCACTCTAACTTTACTACCGAAGAACCTATATCTCAATCTGTACGAAATGAACTAGGTATATATTTGGAGCGAGCTCAGCCTGACCGGGGCTACATTCATGAATATTCAGGATCCTCGGGATAGCACCTGCTGTATCCGGCCGGTTCTGCTTTAATTTGTACTTATCTGAGTGGAAATGTAACTGAATTCTAATTCTGAAAGCTTTGCTTTATGCTCTGACACCCTGTTTCAGACTGAGTGGCTCATTGCATTATAAAATCAATAGTCTTTGAAAGAGCAGGGGAAAAAGAAGTTTAAGAAGAGGTAGACCAAAGAGATCAGAATGATCAGATGGATGAACTGTGTGAAAGACTTAAAGGAGTGAGATTTGCGATGACGTATCATATACACAAGGATTAGAGAGTATTAGAGAGTATTAGAGAGTATTAGATTCCTTGTGTATCATATACACAAGGAATATAATACTCTCTACGAGAGATGATACAGGTGACTGTAAGAAGAAAACCTGTTGTGGCAACCCCACTTAGCGAGGGTTAAGGGTCGGAAGATGATGATGTTAAATCTAATATTGTTAGGTTCAAGCTAGAATAGTGTAAGTAGTTGTCTATGTAAAATAGAGCACGACGGTGCGGCAAAACACAGTACCTACGTGAAAACCTGACTTGACATAAAATATTCACACTTCAACGACAGAATCAAATCCGTTCACATTAAAATAGGACCTTACTCCATTGGCATAAGACTGCGAAAGAAGCCACAGATAGGAGCGACCTAACCTTTGGTGACAGGCATGTTATTAAAAATTTACCCAACGATATGACACGATGACCGACTTACCTTAAGTCTAAGGATCATCATACATACAAGGTTTCTCAGGAGGGCATATTATTTCAACACGCAATCGATGAAAAATAAAATATTCTATGTCAGAGAAAGGTGAAATATGTAAACGTTGTTTACATTTCCTCAATAAATCCATTTTAACAGTTCACCAGACCCATTCATGAAGAAATTGACCTACATTCGCCATGCTAGTAGCTATTATGGTATCGGTAAGTTTTCTCGTACAATATACGGTGGTATGCAAACCAGCATTCGAACTAAAAATGGATGCAGCCTGAAACGATGACGTATTGAAGTAGTCCCATGACGTCAGAGTTGTGCTATCTCCATCATAAACGATAGTAATGAAAGAAATAGAGAATTCAAAGAATTAACAATCGAATATTCGAACTAAGGCTGTAAATATGCCAATAGTAATGCGAGTACTCCGCTTTGGGTTTGGTAGAAAAGAAAAATTATACCAATGCTTTTGAATAAATTACATTTTGTTTGAAATAAGAGAATAAGACTGAGCATTTAACTTAAGGTTTTAGTTTAGGCATTTAGTTTAATGAACCTAGCCTCGTAAATTCATGATTTCATAAAGATGCAAATGAAATGAAGCTAAATAAGAAATAAAAGATGGAAACTGCAAAAATGTTGCCTAATACCTATATCATGAATATTTATTTCAGCAAACTTAATCTAGTTTATATTTCATGGGTTTAGGACTCTCTTATAATAAATAGCATATAAATACCTGTGTTAGAGTCTCGCTCTACCGAAGTGCATTTTATCATGACTAAGTAGGTATAGTAAATAAGTGTGGCACGGTATCAAAAAGAGATGTTTTACATTTATAATTATTCATGGGGTTTATACGAACGAACGTGAACGAAACGTAGTGAAATAACGGAGTCAATTACCTCAAATAGTTGTAGAATTTGCGTATCACTAAATAGATGTAGGTATAAGAGCCAAAAAGAAAATTGGATCAATGAAACGGATATGAACTGACAACCTAACGAACAATACTCTTTGAGTTCAAGGCCACGGCGCAATGAGAACAATGAAGTACTGCTGCTTCTATCTAAGTACGTCGAATTCTTGATTGAACCATATAAATAGTGACTTAGATGAATAACTAGTATTATACAGTTATAGGGCATGGTATTGCCTTTAGCAATAGCAAATATCAAAAGCTATAAAGTAAGAAGCTCCGGTCCCTACGAAAGAGGTATCTCTCCCCAGTTTACATAACAAGCAGCTATACCGTAAACGCTTGAAGGCTATGGAAAATAATGTTACATAACCATCGCAGAAAATAACATCTCAGGCAGAACTGATCTATTTATCGCAGAATTCCTGATAGTTACCTACACGATGATTGCAGATCATGAGCGTAATGATGAATGAATGAATATTAATGACAATGAATGAGAATTAAACGATCGACATACCTAGAATAGTCATTCCGGAAGCGAAACCGTGAAATCACAACTCCGTACACTTATAGCAAAGGCGCAATGCAATTTACAAATGAAACGCGCACGTCCGTTCGTCCCGGAGCTCGAACAGCGTGTGACCTCGAACGCGCAGGAAGGGAACACACCCCCGGGGGTGACGCGACCATGGGGTGGGTGCTGGTGGTGACGTCACACGGTCGTCGACCCGGGGAAGTGGGTCATCGGGGTGGTCGATCTACAGCCAGTTTGGAAGCAATAAAGCCTTTGTGTAACGGCCGTAACATTACATAATTCAGCGTAATCCGCATCCATTGTGCTGTCATTAACAGCTACGCAGGTTGTATAGTGCGAGCCATTGAGGTGTGATGGGCATAATGAAAACAAGCATTGGACATGAACATGAAATGGCTTTATGATAATCCTTCTTTTTTACTGCTTTTTATTTAATCATGATGAAAAGGGAGCTGATACAGAACCCAATAACACTAAAACTGAAAACGTCTATAGCACCGAAAAATCAATAAAAGCAAATAGCTTTAAAGTCCGACCGCATAACCGATAAATATCGTCAAGACCTTCAAACCGACTAGAACCAAAGTGAATTGAAGCTTCACTTAAACTTTATCTGAGCGAAAAGGCGCAGTGCAAATTCACAAGTTACACGACGACGACATACAAGATTAAACTTCAGTTTTCCTATTTAACTTTTGCATTATAAGTTTGATTGTGAATGTCTGAGCAAGAATTGTTTGGTTTGTTAGTTATCGTAGTCACATTGCATGTAGGTTATTTATTTTGCTCACTAAATAGAAATACGCACGATGGAATCGGCATGCTAAGAACAACATTCAATAGTTGGTGTGTCACTTATGCAAATAAAACAGGTTCAAGATAGTATCAGTAGGTAAGTAAGCTATCAAAAACACCTAAAACTAAAACAAAGTTGTTAGATGTCTGAACGAAAGCGTAGTAATAGTAGGTAACTAGGTACTGAAAATAAGTATTTAAAAAATTAAGAAGTTTGAGAGGATGTTTGCTTCCCTGGGATCAGCCACTGGCACACGTTTTAGAAGACAAATAATAGACGTCCATGCATTCTATGAAAAATAATAGTCTAGAAATCATTTAAAATGCACACGACCTCATTCCGCATCAACAAATACGCAAAAAGCAAATAAAACAATGGTGCAGACGAAGATATGAATCATAAGCTAAAGTACTGTTGTAAAGAGGAACAATACAATTATTAGGATCATCTTTATTTACATGGGATTTTGACAAGGCGAGACGATAATCACTATCTTTATTCTTATTTGAGATCATTAAGTACAATGAGTAGAATCTAAAAGAGCAAGGTGAAACTGTCACCATACTATCTTTGTATAATATCTACCTTGCGACAAAGAGGATTAAGCAAGCTTTAAAGCAAGTGCGTTTGGAAAACATAGATCTTTGAAACGCAAATAGGCGCAACCCCAAACGTCTTGAATAATAAATGCACACGAAAACAAGGTTTCCCATTTCCTTGTTTAGCTTGTTTGAAGATAATGTAAAACAGAAGCTTATTTAAAATTGGCTCATACCAAAACCCACTAGTTGAGCAAACATTTGGTTTGGCACCGCTTTATAAATCTTCAGTATAATGTGAAGATAAGAATTGTAATAAATATTCTGATGATAATAGGTTCAGTGTAAACAAGATGGATGGAATAATGACTACGATGATCAAAATGGTGATACCTAACGTGAATGAAGGGCAAATCGCAAAAACACCATCTGGCCCCTATTTAATAAAGCTGACAATTCGACATATATGTCAAAAAGCGACAAAATTGTGGAATTGTCGCGCTTTTGTGACATATTTGTCACTTTTATCAATAGCCTAAGCGCGACAATTCCACAAATTTGTCGCTTTGTGACATATATGTCGAATTGTCAGCTTTATTAAACAGGGCCCAGGCTTTGGTATAAAAGTAACTAAAAGTCAGCTAGATACTTAGTTGATTCATGTTAGTAGAAAGTAGGTATAGTTGCCATCATGACGTAATTTCTTGTCGGTATAGTTATTTAAAAGCGATAGGCGACCAATACGATAGAAGTGAAGATATAGTTTTATCATTGTTGCTACTTTGGCCAAGGTCGACATTTGCTAGCTATTCTGAAAGAACTGGCAGATATGGTTTATATATATGAACTAGCTGTGCCCGCGACTTCGTCCGCCTGGAATAGTGATTGGGTAGCATTTATAACTTCCAACGAAAAAAATCTGTATTCGAGTGCATGTGGCACAGTCAGGGTCGGGCAGACGCCGGGTAAGCACAGTTAGGCATATTTCCCCCCCATTTTTTTCTTGTCGCAAGCTTAAATAAAACATTTACATAAACCTTACATATTTCCATGCAAACTTTCAAGAATAGTCTTATTGTTATTTTACACCCTTTGTAATACATTAATTTGTGGGGAAGTAGAAGAGAAGATAAGGAAAAACAGAATAATAACTTAAAAAAAAATTATATTTATTTAATAATTGTGTCGGCCAAGATTTTACAAAATTTACTGCTAAGGGTCCGGAGGCTTTGTTTGGCTGGTTTTTATTCTAGTTGATAATCTAAGAACAGTAATACAACTAAATTTTAAGTCAGACTCGGTCGTACTTACATTCAAGTAGTTTTTATTTAGATTATGCTCATAAATTAAAACTTAAACTTGGTCTCACTCAGTTTTACCAACACACTCGATTCAACAAAAGTTTACCGCTGTTGCTTATATGAACTTCAGGATCAATGATAGGTATATTATGTACTTGAATACAGGCCCAGATAACAGACTGACCACACCAGAACTGGTCAGGCTTGGTACCCAATCGGAACGGATGAGATGAAACTCCACCAGGTTAAACACTGGACTGGTGAAATATTTTTTTAACCAGAGTACAACAGACACTTTCACACCTTTTTATCTACTATAATGCTCTGACACTTACTTCTGCAAATACAATAAAATCAAATATGTAAGTAAGAAAGTGATTGAGAAAAAGTTACGAAAAAATGGTCACAGTTGACATATTGACACGTGACAGTGACAGTTTAGCTGCCGACTTTAAAAAACATGTTTCGATGTTTTTTCCTGTTCGATAAATCGAGCTATACATCGATCTATCTTCTTTATTCTTTCGATGTATCGAATGACAGATTATGAAATGAAATGATGTTAAGTTATGATATGTGTAGGTATTTCTGTTGCCGCTATAACAACAAACACCAATAAATAGAATTTACAGGTCACAGAACAGATATTCTACTTCAACTCAGCTTTCATGCAAAATAAGACTCATTCCAACATTTTTCATTGAGATTTCATGAGAAAAATCTTTAATGTAATTTACTTAGAACAAAAAAACATCCACATGAGCTGAATCTTGAGATCATTAATAAAAATTATAGGGCTCTCATTTAGTCTGCCTACTGGGCTACGTAAGTAAATAAATAGTTTATCTGAAATATAATGGTCAGATTTCACCGTTTTCCAATTCATGAGTTACGATCTTTCCACAGAGAAAAAGAATTAAACTGGTCAAAGTTGAGGTTTTATGAAATTAACTGCTTACAATCGATTCGATATTTTTCTATTTAAAACCGAAAAAGCATCAATACATCGAGTATATCGAAAGCATCGGGTCGGTTCGATGTATCGCATTGTAAAGCTGGGAACAAATTAGCGGACGCGGCTTTCGGACGCGGCTTACAGCCGCGACTGATAGTGTGCACAGTCGAACGGGACCTGGCTTGCCAGATTTCTGTCAGACGTCCGAACGCTCAAGGTTACGTCCGCGGCTTACATCCGATAGTTTGCACACTTCAGTGTACATTCATTATCTAGATATCTATCAGTCGCGGCTGTCAGCCGCGTCCGCCTATTAGGTTCCCAGCTTAAATATCGATCTTTTCAATCCATCGACGCTTATGACTATCTGCCACTGGCAACACTGGTCGGCAATCAGTCAGTCATAAGGACTTGGCGAAAAGACTTTGCATCCCCGCCAGCACAAAAAAAAAGTCAGTCAGTCAGAGTCACGTAAACAAACAGAAATTTCTCGATCGAAAGCCGTCGCAATTGTACAAAAAAGTGTAATTCTCATGAAAAATTGTGTTTTCAATATGTGTTTTGCAATATTAAGTTGCATAAATGTCCTTTCTAATGATTTAACCTATCTGTGTACCAAATTTCATTGCAATTGGTGATTGGTGATCGTCGGAGTGTTTTGGTGTCAGAGTGAGACAGAAACATCAATGTGATGCTCTTTATAACGTTTTAAAAGGTTTGTAAACCTTTTTTCGCAATAAAAAGTAGCCTATGTCCTTCCTCAGACCCTGAACTATCTGTGTACCAAATTTTATTTCAATAGGTTTAGTAGTTTTGGCGTGAAAGCCAGACAGGAAGACAGACAGACAGACAGACAGACAGAGTTACAAACGCATTTATAATATTAGTATGGATATAATAACCATGTAGAGTTTATCTTCTTTATGGAGATGGAAGAGACTTCATGCAAACGCATTTCATTGGAGCTAGTTAGTAACTGCCTCACGCACGATGATGTCACTGAAAAATTGCACTGCGGGGGCTTTGCCCCTGTAGTGGTGAGTGGTAACCGTTTTCCCGTCAAGTTGTTCGTTTTCTATGTACAGGTTTTCGTGATATATAATATCTTCTTATAGAAAACCTTTCGATTTTTGCGTAAATATATGTTCTTACTTGTAATATCATAAGCTAGAAGCAACTTTGATTAATGTAAAAAGTATGATATCATCCAAAATTGAATTTTGTAAGCGAATGTAACATCATAAAACGTGAGTTTATTATAATTTACATATTTATGTGAAACGTTCCATAATGCGAGAACAAAGATGAGATGCGCAGTAAAATTAATTTAACATTTAGGTATTTACCTTATGTTATGTTTACCTTACCTTTATAGAGCAATACAAAAGTGATTATCCTTCATATCTATATTAGCAGTAAACAACAGAAATACTGAAAAACCTTACGTACATTTTATATACAGGCTTGAAAATTTCTATCATATTCTTACCAATCAAACTGTAAAAGTTCAAATATGCAATTCGAAATAGACAAACATAACATAATTACAGAGCAAAATTGACACCGTTATGATAAATTGTTATTATGATATGACATATTATTTTTACCAGTTAAAATGTTTCAGTTAAATACTATTGATGGAAAAACAAATGATATAACAAATGTATTGAGCTATGAATTATTATGAGAATTATTAGATAATCTCCAGGTCAATCATTCATAAAATATAGTAAGGTACCTACATGTGTATTCAATTCATAGGTTTAATTTACATGGTTCTGTTTAGCACATACATACATAGCTTCAGGTATACCTAAGCGGTTCCTGGATAGGTGGTAATATGGGTGCAGGCAATTCAGGAGGTACAAAATTAAAGGATTTACTCATGTATTCGATAACTGTATGCACAACAAGAACAAAAGAATTTACATTATTGTTTCTAACGAGCCTATTGTAGAAGTAGAATAACGTTGATTCGCATGTTTTGTTTATATCCACATGACAATAGGAACCATTCAAGACAAAAAAGAAGGATTAATGGTAAAAATAAGTGCGTATAAACAAACAATTACTTGACAAATAATTTTTTATTGTAACAAAATCCACAGCTCTTAATGTGGCCCACTTCTGGGCAAAACACATATAGGGACAATATATCACGGGAACCATCGACACGACGAAGAAGAAGGTGTGAAAAATGTATCTTATAATATAACTTACAGTAAAGGATTTAAATATTTTGCTTAAAACTAAACTGATGAACAGTAAACTAAACCGACCAATTGTCTCAAACCAGACTAAACTAGGCTCCACTACCATATACGATATTACGGTAAAATGCCACAGAAAAGAAATTCTCTAAATCAGTAATTAAAATAATATGTATAAGTTAATTGTCCCCATTAACTTATACATATATATTATACATATATATAGCTTGAGCAATTTGACCTATAACAATCCAAATTCGAACTAAATGATCACCATAGTAAATATAATTACTGAAAATAAGTACTACAAGTTATTTTCTTTCCACACTCAACTGTATTTCTATTTTCAGGTCAATGATCAAAGGTATATATCGCGGTTATATAGACCTTGTGATACCTAATGTTGAAAATAGTAAATAGACCACTTTACTTTCATGCAATATAATAAATTCTCCTGTTGAAATACGAGGCACAAAGTATGGCCGAAGTAGGCTTGCGTGTTCAGAGCCCCTCAGGGTATAACAAACCGCTGGATCATCAGATTGGTGATCGATGTCCATTATCTTTATTTTTGTGTATTTCTGAACTTGGAACACGAAAGGGTTTGCCAATAACAACTAAATTAAATAAGCCTTTGTTTCATTAGTTCTCTAATACATATGAATCTCTCTAAAAACGATTTAATATTAATTTTAAGTTTCTATGTACAGTATTATTGGTTGTCTCCGTAGCGTAACCGACTAATAAGTAACTAACTACTTGAACATGTTTTTTCATTGCCTGAGGGGCCTAATTGAAATCGTAATGAAAAGCACAGTGTTTACCTCGGGTGAAAGACTTATTTAAGTACCTCGAGCTCCATGGGCGCCCTCGCTACGCTCGGGTGCCAAACCCATCTCGGGACTTAAATTCGTGACTTTCAATCCTCGGGTCACAATGTACTATTTTCAATTTATCATGCTTAACATGGCGTGAATTTGCACCATTTACTATACTTTCAGTCTGCACATGTTTTGTTCTATCCACAATCCTATCTCAATTACCAATACAAATAACATAGAAAGATAATTCATTGTACTGTCGATTGATAGGGTTACTCCTACCAAGGTATATATAGTTAGACAGAATCCACAAAAGTATAGATAGGTACATTTACACCAAAACAACAAGTAAAATCTCTAATTCCACGAAGCTTGGCTACATTAGATAACACTATGCTCATTCAATTAGTACTATCAAGTGGGTCCAAAATGGTGACATCAGATGCTCATTTAGGAGTTGGTAAAACTGATATTTTAGAAAACAGATTATTCGATTATTTTTCAACATCTGTGTATCAAACCAGTTTATCAAGTCTTTGAGTTATACGTGTTTCCTCGTTGAGAACAATTACATTCCACATGTAAATGTAGGTATACACAATCAATAGCATTTTTTATTAGATATCGAATGCAATCAAGTTTAATAATTGTTTTGATTGTTAAACAAACTGTGAAGTAAACATTTGAAATTGCTTTTCATATAAACTAATATTTGCATACTATCTACCGGAACAAAGCAAATATTTACATACGTTGCTGTTGTAAATGTAGCAATAAAAAGTTCGAAATTAAGTTGATCACATATCTTCAATCTCCATTTTACTGTTATTTTATAGCCAACACAATGTGATTTGACATCGTAAATGCACACAAAGGAGTCAATGGTATGATGTCAGTAGCCACGAAACTAGTCCCTACAACATCGGTCTCACATGAACCTAAACTTATGTGTACTGCACGGGAACGGTTTGTCTATCTGCAAAAATTTCATCGTTTTAAGAAACGAGTTAGATAGAACTCTTTCAACACTGCAGGAATAATATTTTTCTCTTTTTCCTTTTATCATAATCCCGTTAAAACGCACGGAATAAATATGTAGAGGCAAATTTTATTTTTTACACGACTTGAATGATAAATTGATGATACAAATATTGGAAACGCCGCCGCCGTTAAAGAAAAAGAAACTTCAAAATTAATGCCAAAGTAAGCAAAGTAGAGTGTATTTATAGTTTCAAATTAGTGGAGGTAGTTAGAACTACAATCGTCGGCAAAGCAATGAAAATATTTTAACCCGCTATGGTACACGATACGGTGATGTCATTGTCCTAAGTACGAGCCAAGCCAAGGCTAAGAAAATCGACCGAGCATGCTTTGGCAACACTCATTTGGCAAACAGAAATCTTGTATTCTTTGAATGTATTATTTTTATTAAGAATTTTACCAGTTGATGCAATTTCGTTTCATCTTCGTAGAGTAGCAGTAAGTTTGAGAATAATAATGATGTCTACGCCTAAACGAGCTGGGGGCTTATTCTCGGGCCGATCTCGATCATTTTGCAATTTTATTTTATTGCTTCTTTTCACAACCCCGCACTTTTTCTACGTTTTCCGTATATCGTAGCTGTTGAGGCTTTTATGATGAGGTTGTTGATGAATTACTCAAGGAAATCTAGCATTCTTTCTTCGAAAAGAAGCAATAAAATCAAATTGCAAAATGATCGAGATCGGCCCGAGAATTAGCCCCCTGATGCGCATCATCGAACCGTGATTATGAAAACACGAGGATAACATAACATGAATCCTCGTGCAATTTTCTCTTAGCCTTTGCATCTGCTTGAAGATCATGAACTAATATACTGAATTATGCAGGAGCTCCGTCGTGTATATTTCGTAGTGTCGTATTGCGCAAGGCGGATCTTATATTGAATTTCCCTTCCGTTTAATATTATTTGATAAATAATATATTAGAGACCTGCAAGATTAAAGTATGATGATTATAACACAAGACCTGCATAAACTACAATAACAGTTGCGGATTCTAGATTACTCCTGGTTAAAAAAAGTTTAGATGTCAATGTAAAAGGTCAAACTCTATATTCATACAGTACATAAGTTTCCCTTTACTTTGCTAAATGGATAATAACTTGTTTGATAGAGCAGTTACTTGTTTAATCGAAATATATGGCTGTACGAGGTCAGCCAATGTCGAGGACAAAAGCCCAAAAAAAGACAGCCGCAAAACTTATGCGTTGATACAGTCACGCAAGGTAAAACCATTTTTTCTAGCTAGCTAAGCTACGTACCTACAGTATGTGGTACAGACATAATATAAGAAATGGACGACATGACGTTCGCCCGGAAGATAGATAATTGAGGAAGGATATAATTTACCAACTGAAAGTTACTAAGCTACCCACCGACAAAGAGAATATCGTTCTTCAATAGAATTAATAATTCATGCAAGACAAGAAGGTATCCGGAAAACAGACAGTTAAGATAACATTTTCATATTTAAAGCGACGTAATACAGGTAAAGTACACAACAAACAATGAATGTACAGTACTTCATATCATAGCAACAAAAGGCTCCACCAACTAGTCCGATCATCCAATTGGTCGATACTTGAGGCGCATTAATCTGATATAGGCGCTTGTGGTTTGTCGTCATACACTTTTGCGGCTTCTGACACGGTCATGCGAAGCCCCGGCGGATTTGTAGAGCTATCCTATCCTATTTCTACATCATCAAGTTTGAATATGTACTTTAGTTCTACATAAATATGTATATCGACCTCTCCATGCAATTCAGATATTAAATATTTTAGGCTTTTGCTACAAAAAGCATAATTGCGTGCCGGTTATTGAAACTAGTTGAACCAGTTTTCACAAATTCGTTCACTTTTTATTTACAAGTTTTTGCCATTAAGACCCTGACTGGAATAAGCGAATCACTGTTATTAGATAAATGCTTTAACTTGATTTGTATTTACAGACCTTGACTTAACTTTTGTATTGCAAAGCAATTTACAATGTAAAATTGATAGAGTAGCGGCTAATAATAGAAGAAAGAATTATTAATAGATAACTGGAATGGATCATGAATGATGTCAGAAAACGATATCCAAGAATAGAACAAAGCCGTAATGAGTTCGTAAACTTTATTCTTACACCACAATTGATTTCATAAACGAAATCACTTTCCACCACTATAAAAGAAAAACATATAAAAGAAAAAGTAGCAACAATAAAGAGTGGCATGAATTAATTGGATATGGTGGTTATTGAACCAGGACATACCCATAAATAAGCCCTAACCGCGATAGGGCCACATAACAGTTGAACGACTACCGGAGATTCCAACCAACCCATAGAGGTAAACGAGAATGTAACGGTACCGCACAAAGCGAATGCGCTTTCCGAACCACTGAATCTACACAGTACACTAATTTAACCGCCAATCTTCTGTTGTGGATTATTGTGAGAATATATTCACATAAGCTTCAACGTATCATCATGAAATTTGTGTAATTGTGCTTACTAGTTGGACATAATGAGCTAACAGAGCTAGAAAACATAAGGCATGTTAGGTATAAGTATAACCGAGTTAGTGGATTTTATCTTCAAAATAGGAAATAATCGTAATACAGTGTTAACAAACAAAAATAAGAAATATATTTTCGGATAATTGGGGGAACTTTTTTAAAAATCTTAGTCACTAGAGATAGACTTGAAAGCATCAACCCAATAGCTCATAGTAGTATTTTTATGGTAAAAAATGAACCAAATCCTGGGCCTCAGATTATAGAACCTTTCCTCATGGGACCCACAATGCCAATGGGGCCATTTCAATTCAGACAAAGAGCCTCGCCTATCTTTACAGTTCGACCTCGGGATGAAATTGATGCAAGATTTCAAGCGCCAGACAATCGTCGGGGGATGAAGATTCAGATGTAATAAAAAATGGCGAGACAAATTGAAGGCAAACCAAGCAAAATAAAATAGCCCGAAGATGTTTTAGACGTATCTAACTACTTATATACACAAACAAGATGATATACAAGATGCCCTTGCGCTTTTGTTGATCTAAGGTGCAAACGACGTCATTGTAACTATTGCGACAAGTGACATTAGTATTAATTCATGTGAGGTCACATAAGAGCTATGATGTCACCTAAACTCATAATAGATGGTAGTAGGAACAACATGTGCATGCAGTTCATTATTTTTAACTTGTTGATAGTAACTTTCATCAGAATTTAACTTTTCATCAGAAAATAACAATTTTTAAGTCGCACATAAACTTGAATAATATTAATAATAACTTATTTACAACAGAATATACATTATTTACAAAAACTATTACTAAACAACATGAAATACCTAATTAAAAAGAAAAAATAAAAATTACATTTTATAAGATACTAGAAAATTTTATAATGAACTCTGTTTTCCACCTGTAGGTATTACAGGTAGAAAACAGAGTTCAGATCACCGACCGCAGGCAATGTGCCCAAAAAGCTGGCAACGTTACCTCTTTGAATAGCTAAGCTAATTCTTTGCCCTAGGTAAGCGCCAGCCCTTTGGTCACCAGTCTCAACCACCAGCCTCTTGGATAATTCTTCGAATAGAAGCCACTAACTTGAATTATGTTGAAAATAGCATATTGAGAATTCATAGATTTAATATAAATAAATAGCTACACATACAGATGATATGTCGAAACCATCATGAAACTATATTCATAAATCTGGCTAACAAAGCAGACTTTACTATGGGCTTAGCAGATGATAACAACAAAAAACTGTAAATATTAGGCATGAGTAATGCTAAAACAAATAAATATTCTCATTGATGTAATCTAGTGTTGCCCAAATTCAGTCTTGGTCTTGCAGTCTTGGTCTTGTTCTTGCGTTTTTGCAAGACCAAGACCAAGAACAAGACCGCGTATTTTTAGCAAGACCAAGACCAAGACTGACCGTGCAAGACTTGAGCAAGAACAAGACATAGCCTGCAAGACTCTTGCGTCTTGCAGCTAGGACTCTTATTAGGTCTAGGATAGGATTCTTGGTCAAAAAAATTTATATAAAGTATCATAACCTGTTGATTTGTGTTGTATTTTATTTTTTATTCAAATAAATGATAAATCGTAAAACTCTTTTATTAAATTTCTTATAAGTTGAGGGTTCAATCTCTTTCTAGACAGATAAGTATTGTTCTTTAAAATACAGTCAAGTTATTGTAATTAATTTGTCCACAATATTAAAAAAAAAAAAAAATGGAAAACGACATATAGGTCAGTTGATTTTTCGAATTTCTTATCAAATCTTCAGTTATTTATTAATCTGCTTGATCTTTACTATGGCTATGTTAATTCAAGCTCACAATGTTCCAATTCTAATACGTTTTTCTAAGATTTAAAGTAAACTTTAAAATAGTAATAGACTAATAGGTAATTGCAAGACTTGCAAGACTCTTGCTGCAAGACCAAGACCAAGACCAAGACTGGGAGCGCAAGACCAAGACCAAGACCAAGACCAGGTGTATTGGCGCAAGACCAAGACCAAGACTGGCTAAGTCTCGTCTTGTTCTTGCATTTGGGCAACACTAATGTAATCTCTTGGAGAAAGAACGTACTCTGATATAGCTAAGAGCAATGACCGAATGCAGGGGAAATAATTCCATTAAACAAGCCTAGCAGCACCACTCGATATTCAGGGACTAACCGATCCAATTGAAACGCTGCGCATGAGAATAATTGGAAACCAATTATTAGTATCGATCGATGACGTAGTTTTTAGGGTTCCGTAGCCAAATGGCAAAAACGGAACCCTTATAGATTCGTCATGTCTGTCTGTCTGTCTGTCCGTCCGTATGTCACAGCCATTTTTCTCCGAAACCGTAAGAGCTAGACTGATGAAACTTGGCGAGTAGATGTATTCTGTGAACCGCATTTAGATTTTTACACAAAAATAGAAAAAAAAATATAAATTTTGGGGGTCCCCATACTTGAAACTGAAACTCAAAAAAATTTTTTTCATCAAACCCATACGTGTGGGGTATCTATGAATAGGTCTTTAAAAATGGTGTTGAGGTTTCTAATATTGTTTTTTTCTAAACTGAATAGTTTGCGCGAGAGACACTTCCAAAGTGGAAAAAAGTTGGTCCCCCCCCCCTCTAACTTCTAAAATAAGTGACTGATAAAGCTAAAAAAAATATATGTTGCACATTACTATGGAAACTTCCAACGATATTTGGTTTGAACGAGATCTAGTCAGTAGTTTTTTTTTATACGTCATAAATCGTAAACCGCAATTTACCTTTCGACGAACTACTAGAACTTCTAGAACTCTATGTTATATTACTTACTGCTACGGAACCCTTCATGGGCAAGTCCGACTCGCACTTGGCCGCTTTTTTTGTTAGTAGAGTGAATAGAGTTATTGGCGTAACGCTTTAGAATGGGATAGAGAATGAACATGTTTCGATGGCCATAGCATCGACTAAGGAATAGAAGTTATCTTATGGTAACCACGAATCGGAAAATAAAGAAAGAATGCAGGTTGTTATGTGAATACGTTTTGCAATCTATGAATAATTAGTCACGAATTCAAGACTAAGAAAATTGCTAGCAAGAACGAACACAGAAATGTCATGCTGCAGCTATTAGTTCGAGCAGCGGGTGGGGGAGCTAATTAAGATATACCTTCTATGAACAAAGACTCGCCCAAACATGACATAGACGATTAGAATTCCGATGGATTACTTCGAAATCCTTCATAAAAAGAATATCTTGAGGGTGTGGGTCTATACAAAAACTGAAACAATCAAGTGAATAAACATAGGCGAACAATTTAAAACTGGTAGTCGCTGGCAGACTGAACCCTACTGGACAGTGGGTCAATAAACTTTGGCCAGGCCGACCATGCGGGCTATTTCACGGTTTACATTTATCGACAATTAACAGGTTAATCTAGAAAAAGTTGAGCTCTGAAGAAAGAGAGCTAGTTTAGAGAAGGTGGGTAGAGCGTTTACCAAGTTTTAATAACGGTGCAAGCGAGGTCATCACACTAATATTTTAAATGCGAAAGTTTGTGTGTCAGCGTGTGTTTGTTCCCACTAATCTCCGTAACGTCTGTAACTTGGATGTATGACCTGGTGAAATATTCAAGCTAGGTGTTTTTTAATTCGGTAGGTCTACCGACGGGCATCTTCCAGTGTTTTTGTGTATCCGAGAATACAAACTTGTGGTAATTTTACAATATTTTAGCCAAGTTCCGAGTATTTTGACACCATTGCCCGTAGGCTTGTAGATACTGGAGTAGCTAATCAAAATGCGTGACGCGAAGATCGGATGTGACCAACCACCCATAGTGAGAAGTCACGGGTCAGACCACTATCGCGAATACTGATTCATTGGAGTGCTAGTTTTACTGCTCTATGCTATGCTCTGTATTATTTAATGTTTACGACAGCGTTCAAAAACTAAATTCGTACACGCTTTCGTAGGGATAATTAATAAACAAGCAACACCAAAAACAAAGAAAAAGAAACGGATTATCCATGGTCAAAGACCAGATTCTTTAAAGGAAAATAACCTTTCAAACTCACCATCTAATTTGAAATCCAGGATGACAAATTTCTGGGCACTTTTAAAAGAAAAACCTCCACTGAACTAGAGAAAGCTCGGAACTTTGACACGATTAAGTTTACAAAACGTGGACAATCGAAGATACGACGGCGCGTCTGCCTCACACAGAGTATGAATGGCAACTGATGATGAGAAACAAGATGCAATACGTCAGCCGATATAACCTGGCTTCGAGCAAATTGTATTTTAAACCGTGCAGGTTTAGATTTATTTTCGATTAGCAACGTTGCAAGGCTTCAAATTGGTGTAGGCTGCATCGGGCTGCAGTTTTGACATGGATTTTACCCACGCCTTTATACGCATGTAACTGAAACTGGTCTTTCAACTGGTATAGGTATTTCTATCGTAGCAGTAAACATTTTACATAATTAGAGGTAATTAAATATAGACCAGCAAAAAATATTTAAATGGGCACATTTGCATAACAAAATAAGTTGTGGTATGTAGTAGATTTATTAAGATATGCGCTGGGTCGACGTAAAGCGAAATATAATGTTTATGATAATGCACATCATACAGTTAAGTAATGTTTTTATTGGTATACACGCTGTTCGATAAGATATTAAATTAATCATTATTTATTTTATTGATAACGTATAACAGATAATATGGAACCAATAGACAGAGATAAATACTTCAAAATCAAACAGTCGACCGTTGCATATGCAGGCGTAAATTGTATCGAAGATTTTTTCAAGGATAGACCTAAAAAAACCGTATTCCGGTTGCTTTAAGTAAACACCTTGAGATTTGTTTAATTACCCACTATCTTCAAGGTAATATCGACTTGGTTCCTTCATGGAAATAACTACGCAATTAAATAATGTGCGTGTCCCAAACCGGGTCAAAATATAAATAAAACAAAAAAGTAAATAAATTACCTTCGTGATTGTCACAGATGTATTACAAGTAGGAATTGCCTGACACAGACGAAACAAGGTTAAGGTCAAATCCGATACCTTTTATTCTACGGTATGACCTATATTTGTGTCTGAGTATGGGGACAGTTCAGTAAGAAAAAAAACAAGAGACGTAGCATAGGTTGCATGGATAATAAAGAAGTTGGAAAAATTCAATAAGACTCTAAAAACAACACGTTTTCAAAAAACTTTAAACAGGTGTGTAAGTTTAAGTTAGCATTGTGAATGAATTTCTGTGACAATAACTATAAAAAGTATTCCTGGGTTGAAAGACCGATGGTTAATGAGCTACCACAAAGAAACCTTTAGAATTTTTGACGGTAACAGTTAATTAAGGTCTGGTGTGGTAAGGTGTTCATTATCTAAGATGCTTTATTTATACGAAGGTAAAGTAAGATTTCAGTTAGATTCTAACTGGTACCCTTTACCTTCGTATAAATAAAATATAGTTAGAATAATAGTGTAACGAACCACACACCCTATGACAACACAACAGTGCTATGGTACACTACACATGGTATATCATCTTTACATATTATACCTTTAAACTAATATGAGTTGAATATTGATATGAGCGCAATTCTTCATTACGAAACTAAAACCCACACGTCCACAGTATCTTTGACCACAAGAAAATGACAATGAAGAAACCAGAAAGCTAACGACACTTGCTACTTGTACGCGCGTTGCGGTCGCGTGGAACTGGCACCTAGACTCGCCCAGATTTAAGACGTTTCAAAGTAATCCTTGCAATCCTACTGAATAAAACCACTTTTGATTTTGATTTAGTACAGTCAACATCAAAGTAAATCATGATCGGATAAGCATAAAAGTCAAAGGTTTCGTGGGATTAATTTCGAAGCTACGAATCATGATAATGACGGTGATACATTAAGTTCAGCAGGTGAACCTAATCAAAACTAATAAATTGAGCATGAGGAAAATGTTTTTTTTAATTATTTTGTTAGTACTAATTGTATTAGTACCAGTAGCACGTGGAGGCAGTAAAACAGCGACCGAATTTTTTACTTCGGCAAAAGATTACCTAACTCTAGTTAAGATGGCATTCGTCGTAGAGAATTTGTGAAATCTTAACCGGTCCGTGGCCTTTTCCACCCGTAAATAGCATAGTACTACATTCAAGCGTATACTGGCCTTTCCATCTTTCTCGTTCATTCTTATCGATCTAGAATGACACCTCTATATGACTCGTTGCTAATGATTATTTGGATTGGGCCTGAAAGAATTGGCATTGTTTGAGGAGGCATGAGCCATTGTTATCATGCAAATTATTAATTTTCCATACGTAGATACAATCTATCTACTAGATAGAGATACAGATATTACGGAATGAGTATATCAGGGGAAGTTTGAAAGGCTGGCGTGGTAGGGGCATGTTATGTGGAGGGATGAAAGTCGTGTGACTAGGAGAGTGATGAGTATGGATGTGGATGGAGAGGTGAGCAAAGGTCAAAGAAAACATGGATGAACTGTGTAAAAGATGACATGGATATGAGAGAAGTGAATGCAGAGACGACTGATAGAATGGAATGGAGGAGGAAGACATGTTGTACTGACCCCACATAAAGTGGGATAAGGGTAGGAAGAAAAATATATGTATAGATAATATAGTCTCCAACATACTTGTGTAAATTTTATTGATATGATATGTCTGTAATATTACTTAAGATTTTTGCAATAAACTAAACTAAACGTGACTGGTTGCAAACCAGTTGGCTACAGGGATATTGGCTGATACCTTTGTATTTAAAGGCTGGTAGAGTCAGTGCGCTTTGTAGACAAAATGCGTACCAACATTAGCATAATTGCTGTTGCCAAACAACGTGCTATTCAAATAGGCTGTGCAAACACAACATTTCGTTGAGTAATACACCTTCCTGCGTATTCTATTCTAGCATTTTCTTTGTCTCAGTCCGTATAAATATAGATTTACTAGCGGCAGCCCGCGGATTCGCTCGCCCCGTTCCCGTTACCCACATCCGTTCTTCGTTACAATATCTTTATAAATTGTAGCCTATGTGCTCTTCAGATGTATGAGCTATAGGTATTATTGTAAAGTTTCATTAAAATCCACCCAGTAGTTTTTACGTGAAAGAGTAACAAACATCCATCCATCCATATTTACAAACTTTCGCGTTTAAAATATTAGTAGGATTCGCGTTACCAAATATGGGGGAAGCCAATCTCAAAGCAATAGATTTATGTAGCTTGATAAATAAATAAATGCTATGGACAATTCGTAACACATTACCTAGCCCCAAACTAAGCAGATCAGCGCAGAAGGCTGGGTCCATCTGAGTCGTGACGCTTGTCCAATATTACGATGAATTTAATACGTTTTTTTGCTAAGCCAGCTAAAAGTATGTTAGCTTTTACACAAATGTAGGTAGATGTACATTTACATCCGTCTAGTCGAGGTGCCTGGTGGTTTCAATCAATATTAGAGGTGTAAAGAAAACCTTGCTTTTATCAGCTTTCAGAATGACACGACTTTTCCGGTTCTGTTATAGGTACAAAATACTGAAGACTTTTATAGAGCCGGCTATTCGTGATATTTACTATTTATATATATGATTAATTTTATTTATATTGTTTTAATAGGTATTTATAATTATTTTTAATATGTTGCATGTATAGCGAGTTACGTAGGTTTATCAAAACTGTTTTATACTACATTTTATGCACGCCAACCTCATTGTTTTTACCTGTCAAGGTTGGCTGGTAGAAAATGCTGCCTAGCATTAAGCTCTCCTATTGTACTAACACATTTTTTGGTGAAATAAAGAATTAAATATTCGATGGTACCAGTAGTCATAGTATAATACCTATAATCGATAGAGAAGACTGGTCTGTAGGTCATATTTCCAGTTTTTGTGTTCATATACCGTTTCGAAAATCCGAATAACTAACAATAGGTAACAGTTACTGAAATCATTTGAAAACCTGTGTTAAGATCACCAAAGAAGCCTTTTTGAGGCACATTTACAAACCCTTTCGGCACACTAGTTACACGCAACAAGAAGATCGAATGTTGGTTTGTTCTGTCTCTAAGCTAGTAGATGGATAGACACTTTATTTTACAGTCGCGGTATGAAAATGTTCGTCACCTTAGAGTCGGTTTTCGCTTGCACCAGTCAGTGCCTTGATCATGAACACATTTTTACATAATTTGTGACGTTAACTTATCGGTATTCTGTATTCTGTCTATTCAGTTTCAAAAGGTAGTATGTGATCGTGATACGTTGAACAAATCAAGTTGAAAATCGACGAACATTTTCATACCGCCACTATACACACGGATACATCACTTAACATGCTGTAACTAAGCGTAACTGAATAAAGTCCAATGGGCGACCTTATCGCTGAAAGATATTTCTTGTTGTAATAAACAATGCACGTGGATTATATTTCAGTGCAATAATTAATGCGGTGATAAAATGACGAAATGGAAACAATTAATAAACTTAGATTCACGAATTCACGATCTATGTTATAATAATAAATAAATAATAAATATTGTAGACAATCCACACAACACTATATAGCCCCAAATTAAGCAGAGCTTGTACTATGGGAACCAGGTAGCTGATATAATAATAATAATAATAATAAATAATATAATACTTATACAAGGTGTATCTAAATATGTGTACTATGCGAAGGTGGGGGGTTTCAGACCACAATGGTGATCAGTTGTGGGTGGGAGAAAATTAAAAATTCCTATTTTCAGTTTCCCATACAAAAATATTTAATTTCATAATGCCTAAATAAATTGACAACCCTATCCCTGTAACTCACCTACCCCTTGACTTACTACCTCTGTAGGTCTACTACTACTACCTACTACCTCTGTAGCTGAGTTTAGGGTTGTCACTTTGTATAAAGTCAGCTGTTCATGTTGAAACTTCGTTGCAGTTTTTTTCAGAGATACAAATCGAAGTTCGAAAAGTCGTTGAACAAAAGTTGTTCCCCGGGGGGTGGAAATTCACCCCCCTTCGGGATAGTACACATATTTTGATACACGTTGTATAAGTCTATAAGTTGTTCAAAAATCGACCATTATACCAAGTGTTTTTGGCAATACAATGCTTTGTTATGAGCGATGGTTACCACTTAACATCAAGTGCTTGTTTCATCAGCTAGATGCTTAAAAACAAATCTTTAAATACTAGTTTTATCTCACCAAAAACTAATTGACTGGAACATCGATTGCCACCTCACCTACACTTTTTGTTTTGGCCTGCTCTACTAAACTTTCCAACTACAAAATCTTTGTTTTCATTCCAGTTTGACTGCTTTGTTTTCGGAGCTTTAACGACGAAGCTCCAAGATCTAGTTTAGTTAACTTTAGGTCTCAGTTTAAAAAACATCTAAGCTGCAAGCCCTCGTTTACACATCCTCATTGTCAACTTAGTGATCGGTTAGAACGCTCATACAACCTTCAATGAATGAACTGATCTAAAAATAGCATGACTGTGCAGGGATTAAACCTGAATGGGGCGCCCCCTCTTTAAAGCAAATAGGTTAGCATGTCATGACTTCATCTGACGTCACAAACGCATCTCAGGTGAAATTGGGTCAGCGATACGGAAGGAGTTTCCCATCGTAGGATAGCATCGGGTCAGAAGAATATCAGCTTTTGCTATTCGTTCAGGGGAAATTGGATTTGGTAATTGGCTTTGGTATAAAAGCTATGCTATGGGTGTTTACCTATACACTATGAAATAACATAAAATTACGCCTGTTTCCCATAGGGGTAGATAGATGCCACGGATCTCTACTTGCTACGATCCTGACATACGTTTTTTGCTTCATTCACACCAGCCTTCACTAAAACGAGCTGATCGAGTTACACTACAAACGCGGAGGTCTTAGCTTCCCAACAGTCCCATTCACACTTGTTTTGTTTAACCTATTTTCATTCATGCTCTCTAAATGTCTACGCCATTTTTGGCATGTCTTCTTTCACTCCACATATCTCTCTTATCACACGGATCCTCACCTGTCGAAAAAGTCTACTGCTGGATATATTTAGGTCTCCTCTATAAAACATGTTCGCTTTTCCATGCACCGACTTTTCACGATCTCTATATAGAATGCGTCGATCGATCGAGTGGGGGAGGTCCTATGTTAATTCTGGTTTCACTATAAGTAAAATATCAATTGGTAGGTACCGATCTAATGCCACCTATCCTGCTTCCCGCGCCCTATTCTGGAACATACTCGTAGGTTGCAGTGAAGGAATGCAACGAAAACAATTGTCAAACTAATTGCTATCACTCAGAAATCTCGGAGCAATTAGTGATAAGATATTAGTGCAATTACCGCAAGTGCACTAATGATCGCAAGCCTTCCCTTATCCTAATAGTGCAAGCTGGTATCTAATGCTGCCTTCCTACGGTGCGTGGTTCTGCAGATCATCACGCACCGCGCACGACGACGCACGGTAACGCACACAGAAATGGGTCCTATGCTACCGCGCACCTCGGCGCACGAGACCGTTCCCATGGTGTGTCGTGCGAGCTGGTGCGGGCTGGTGCGCGATATTACGCACCGGTGGGAAGGGGCTATAACATTCCTACTTTACCCTTTGCCAGCTCAGTTAGCTGTTCGGTTATATTTATTCCTAAAATGCATTTGTTTTTGACCCATCATTTACTTTTCATGGTGCCTGTAATGCTGCCTTCCTACGGTGCGTGGTTCTGCAGATCATCACGCACAGCGCACGACGACGCACGGCAACGCATACAGAAAGGGCTCCTGTGCTACCGCGCACCTCGGCGCACGAGACCGTTCCCATGGTGTGTCGTGCGAGCTGATCCGCCTCCGTGCGCGATATCACACCGGTGGGAGGGAAGGGGCTATAAGACAGAACATATCACACTAATATTATAAATGTGAATGTTTGTAAGGATGGATGTTTGTTACTCAATAACTCTAAAACGACTGAACGGTTTTATAGATTTTGGTCTGGAATAGCACATAGGCTACTTTTAATCCCGAAAAATTAACGGGAACGGGCGAGCGAAGCCGCAGGCGGCCACTATTATACTTATAAGTGTACTTATAAGTATATACTTATACTGTGTAGTTATAAGTGGGTACCTACTACATCTATTTGAAGCTTGTGCCAGCATTTTTTGCCTCGGATAAGTTCGTCTACCCAAGCTAGAGAGCCATTATGTCGAGCAGTGAGCTATAGGCTTCGGAAATCGCTGTGGAGACACGATTTGCTACTTATGGCATAGTCCACTTCAACTGCATTTTGCTGACTGAAGCACTAGGAAGACTGGCCAAAGTTGGTTAAAGCTTGCTATTTAAAAGCATTACTTTCTTTTAAGTTGACTTTAGAGGTGTAGGCTGCTGGTGGGCCACGTGGGACACGTGTTTTCGAACTTTTAAGGTTCTGCAACGGTTTCCTCACGATGTTTTCCTTCACCGTTTGAGAGTATTGGCATAATGCACATAAATTCGGATAGAAAAACCCATTGGTGCATGACTACATTTGAACCTATTGACGAGATCATCATACAATCTGAGTTTCTTCAACTTCAGTGCTAAAATGAAAAAAAGTAGGCCATTTTCACGGCTTTCATTTCAAGATGCATTCCCCACAGGTGCAAAGAAAAAGAAAAGGAAGGCATAAAGGCTGCTGCTAGTTAATGTTTGCATCGTGATGAGGCCGACCGAAATGAGGTCTTACACAAAGACAGCTTGAACGAGATGGGTTGCCAGACTTGCCGGTGAATGTGAGACAACAAAGGCGTCAACATGACATTTTAAATGAGAATTTTCTTTTAGTCTGTGACCTAAATCTAATACCTAACTAAGGTAGGTAAGGTACCTTATACTTGTGTATTGGTTATTTAGTTGTGTATGTAAATATCCTTATTTTTTATTCTTTACTGTTATTTCTTAGTGCACCCTAGCCAACCATCTTATTATACGCTTCTCTCCATCTAAAGGTTGTCTGGAAGAGATCGCTCTTCAGCGATAAGACCGTCCATTGTACATTAGTGTGTGTATAATTATTGTTACTTGTTTTTCCATTGTTAGTTTTAAGGTGTGCAATAAAGAACTTTCTATTCTAATCTTATATTGGCATGGGCTTACAACATGTCTCTAGCTTCAGGGCTTCATCAGGATACAGTTATAAATATAAAGGATCAAACAGGGAATCATACATCATCTTCTTACTGCCCACTAGGTGCGGTCGGCACAATATGTATTTTTCTTCCATTCTCCCCTATCATTCGTCGTCCCAGTACTCACTCCATTCTTGGATATATCATCACCCACACAATCCATCCATCTTTGACCTACCTCTACCTTTATATCCATGCACATTCATGCCTAACACTCTTTTCAAACAAGGAATCATACATAACGTTAGGAAAAGCTGCAAACTTAGGGCATGATTAACCTCCTAATTATTATTACCTAGTGGCTCTTAAGGGTAGATAGTGAATGAATATCAAGATATTTGGGGGACTAGACGTTTAAGTATAGAAATAAAACCGAAGCTTACACAAGTTGAATGCATTGGCTTGCTCAGTGCTAAGGAACAAGTTAAGTATGATGTATAAGTTCTAAATATCATAATTATGCCTTCATCATTGTTTTACTCAATTCATTCATTTATTGCTGTACATTTATAAATAGCTTAGTTCTAGGATGTAGCTTAGGTCAAGTACATGCACCCTGTTGGACACTGCAATGTCATAGCAGGTAGGTTATACAATTTCGATAGTTATCAAACAATAGATTAAATTAGTATTTAAACATCATCAATAATAAATCAGTCGTAATAGGTCAATGTTTAATAAAAGAATGGAAATTCATAAAAATCAATGTCAAACCAAATTAGCAGATCAGCATTATTCAGATTTAAATTCTTCAATGGAATAGTAGCATTTTTGTGCAAGATTTAATGTTATCTACATATGATAAGCTTGTGAATATATAATTAAATTTTTATTATCATAATATAGAGGTACTTAGTTTATCTTTGTCCTCAATACATAACTAGCTTGATCAACAGCATTTGACATACATAATAGGTGTATGGACTTTATGTTGTTTGTTTTTCATTGAGAGATGGGTACCTATTTCAATTTCTAAAATTTTACACTGATAATAAGCTTATTAGATATTGGAGAATAGGATATTGTAGGTACAGTTAATTGGCTACGGGGTAGGATTAGAACCATAATGTCATCATCAAATTTTCCCTTCATTTAGGCCTTTTTTAGTCTGAGAAATACTATCTGCCAGTAGAAAAAAAAAACATTTTTATCAGCCCGATAGCATTATTCTTAGACACTCATTACAAAAGTGATGTGTGCTTGGTCAAAATTTTAGACATAGTCATAGTCAGTAGACCATCATTTAGACTTTAAATGAACCAATGATCTACTGATGGATTGTCAAACCAACAGAGTAAAAAATAAGGGCAGGCTTAAAATTTTAAGAACTTAACTATAGATACTACCGCCGACCATTGTGTCATCTACTTTGATCACCAACAGGCAAGGCAGGTGACCAAACAAACATTTCTTTACACAGCTATGCTACAAAATACTTGAAGAACGGAATTTGGTGAATTTAAATGATGTATAACAAGAAATGGCTCCAAAATAAATTCAAAACTTAGTGTTCAACCTGTAAGTAACCATTTTGTCTGTATCAGTTTAATTACGATAAATAGAAAGGTTTGAGTGCCTCGTAGCTAGGTACGATTACATAGCCTGCTACTAATTTGGATTAGCCGCTGCCTTACGCTACGAGAGCTGACATTGGCCTTTCTTTCAGCCTCACCTTCCTTACCCCTCACAGAATCGATACAATACAACCTGTAAATGTGTGTAGCGGAAAGTTGGTACTCATACTCACGTAATGTTATAGGAAAGCCGAAGGAAACAAAACCAGCACTTGTTGCAAACATAGAAAATCAAGACAAGGTAGGATATTTACAGAAAAAGAGTAACAAAACTGAAAGATTTTGGCCTTCCACAGCCGCCTGAAATCTCGGCAACTTGGAAGAATAATATAACATCCTTGCTCGGCAATTTTATATTTTTGTTGCTTTACGACAATGACATTGACAAATCTTTTGTCTTGTGTCTGTCTGTCACTTTTGTATTATAGTCGGATTTTTAATTAGACGATACCCACTGACAGGAGCTAATGTCACTTTGTAAAATAATGTTGCCATATTTAAAGTAATAGTGCTGCGTTCAGTTCTCGTTCAATCAGATGAATGAACAATGAGTGAATAGTTAATCATTTCAAAATATAAAATAATATTGAAACTTGTATAAAAAAATGTATAAAAGTGCACTGATATAAGTTACTTGTAGTATGTAGGTAATTACAATCAGTTTTTTGACGAAAGCGCGGCGTGGCGACTAGACACCGATGAACGCCATGCGCATTGCGCGTCGGTCACCATTTTGTTTGTAATTCGGCTTCTAACCTCTGGTCTGATAGCACGAATGTTTTTCTGCGCTCACGCTGTTTAGTTATTGTTTTTGTAAAGTTTTTCGTTACGTTGTGTTTGTGGTAATTGTTGTGTATTTTGTTGCTATATTGTTTCACGCGAACGATATGGATCCTCAACCGGGCACGTCAAGTCAAAATCGGCACACTAACTATTCACTTGAAAAACGAGGCAATTTCATTCATTCAGGAGTTTTTTCAATCATTCACTTTGTCACAACACTATTTTCATTTCATCAAAAACTGACAACACAGTAAACGTCAGCTAGCTTCGTCTAATTAAAAATCCGAGTTATAGACATTCATGAATACTTGGATGAAGCAAGGATTTGCTAGGATGAAGTAATGGATAACTACGAACTACAATCTCCATTTTATAGGCCTTTTCTTTGAAAAAAGTTATAATATTTGACCGTGTCGTATCACCGCGCCATCTATGTTGTAAGCAGATCAACTAGTTATAATGTGTTGCTAAGTGCCGTTTTTCTCAACGTGACAATAGTACTTGCCATATCTATAAGATGGCGCTTTTCTCAAATTTGCGAAATACTGGAACACTGTGACAAAGTATCCAAGTTCCAACTACAATAAAAGATGACACTGTGGTGAGTTTTAAAACTTACTTCTAAATTTCTTTATTTCGTTTCATTTATGCTCGAGTTATGTTTGAAAATATATACAGCTTCGCTACATCGAATCTTCGGCCTGCACAGAAAGCGTCATATTGTTCATAGGCCAATTTAGTGCCGATGAAGGAAAACGCGAAGATGCATACAAGAAGCAAAGCGCAGACTGTAGGACAGAGGATAGCACTGAGTCTGCTGACGCGGTCCGATCGGATAGAGCCTATTTCGGAGTCCGTGACGCTGGGTCTCTCGGAACCTTTGGTCATAGCTGAAAATCATAAAAGATAAATAAAATGAGTTCAGAGTAACCCAGATAGATAAGTATACCTAGGCCTTTTAACTAGTGGCTATTTAAAGTTAAACTTTCCCTATTTACCTTTTTACTCAGCTAAATCAGTATAAATAAAATCAAATCACCAGTTTAAAAATATTTTTAGGTAAATATTTCTATCAAAACTGAAAAGTGGATGTGTGGACAAAGAGCAAACTGCGGTCAACCATTTCTCTATGGGTCAACCATAGCGGATTTACCATAGACTTTTTAAACTCCTTGCTGCCGCAGGACAGACGGGCATATCCGGCGTAACGTATTTTTGAGCGTGCTGCGCATGCTAGCAGTTCTAGCTTCGTTCTTGAAAAAAAAGCAGCCAAGTGCGAGTCGGACTCGCCCATGAAGGGTTCCGTAGCACGACGAACTACAAGAACCTTTATATTATGTTACTTGATGTAACATAATAAGGTTCTTGTAGTTCGTCGAAAGGTATATTACGGTTTACGGTTTATGACGTATAAAAAAAAAACTACTGACTAGATCTCGTTCAAACCAAAAATCGTTGGAAGTTTACATAGTAATGTACAACATATATTTTTTTTAGTATTATCATTCTCTTACTTTAGAAGTTAGAGGGGGGGGACCAACTTTTTTCCACTTTGGAAGTGTCTCTCGCGCAAACTATTCAGTTTAGAAAAAAACGATATTAGAAACCTCAATATCATTTTTGAAGACCTATTCATAGATACCCCACACGTATGGCTTCGATGAAAAAAAAATTTTTGAGTTTCAGTTTCAAGTATGGGGACCCCCCAAATTTATAGTTTTATTTTTATTTTTATGTTAAAATCTTAATGCGGTTTACAGAATACATCTACTAGCCAAGTTTCATCAGTCTAGCTCTTACGGTTTCGGAGAAAAATGGCTGTGACATACGGACGGACAGACAGACAGACAGACAGACAGACAGACATGACGAATCTATAAGGGTTCCGTTTTTGCCATTTGGCTACGGAACCCTAACTAGCCTAGTGTATCCCGGGCATTAGCGTTAAAAACCCTTGAAAACCTATGAGATTTGGGATTTGAATTTGAACTTAGTGCCAAAACCCTATGAACCACTGTTGTTCAATTTCCTAAGTTCATGATTAGTTCCTCTTTGGTCAAGAAGTTTGTCCTTGATTTGATCAAGTAGGTATACTTATAGAGTATATCACTGTCAGAAACGTCGCAACCTCCTGGATGTCTGCGGCTAATAAACTGTGAATTTTATAGTTTCAATATAAATTCAAGACTCGCAATCACTTCCTCTGTGACTCTAAACACTCTGTACTCCAGAACAATGAAGGTATTTCTCTACTTCATCGTGTATTCCCTCATGACGGTTGGCGTCTTGCTAACCCTCATGTATTTGATGACAGTCATTGATCCTGGCTTGAAGGACCTGCCTGCTAAGGCTGTACGCATGATGGAAACAAATAGGATTGGTATCAGTGCGGATACTTCGATATTGGTAAGGAAATAGTACCGTTTTAATTTGTTTTTTTGTTATTACGCGCCAGTTGGTGATGCAAGCTAAGCGCCTCTGGTGGGAGTGCGGAGAACTATTTTGACTCCATACAAAGCCCGCTTGAAAACTAAATGAGTACAGACAGATAAAAACGAATAAATCTCTTGCTAATACGATGTTGTTCTGTATCCTTATTGAATAAAAAAAAGAACGCACTTATATTTTTTATGAGCACGCACTTATTATAACGCTTTTATTAGCTTCACCTGTATGTATGTATGTATTGTAACGGTGGAAAACTGGATGCAGACAGGCAGACCGGTGGCAGGAAGGTGTCGGAGGTGTGAATATTTGAATTTACCAATCACTAGTCCCCGGATGACCCAATTAAATAAAACCCACAGAAAACTACCTTGTGAGTCACCCCGGAGCGTAACCCTAGCAACAGTACACTGACAGACAGGGTGGTAAGATAGAAAAACGCACGACAAAGACAATGGCAATGACCACGTCAACGAAACCCTACCTATTGACAACAAAAATAGCACTCTCTACGGCAACAAACAATTACTGACAACAAACAACAGACCAGGACTCCACGGAGAACCGTCCTGATGCGCCTACTCCTTCTGCATTAAAATAAATTGGCACTGGCCCACCTCAGAATCGCCGACGGGCGCTTATCGTCCACGTGCGATGTCACCCACGTGCCCTGCCGCCACGTGCCCTGCCGTGCAGTCGCCGACTGCCTCCGCCGCGTGTCTCGCGCCCCCGCATAGGCGAAAAGAAAAGGAGGCGCCACGCAGACGGTGTCAGCAAACTGAAAAATACAAGACCACAGGTTAATCTCGGCAACGTGTCGACACGGCTCTTCATGGAGCTGCGTCCATAAAAATACAACTGATCCTCCCCTGTATGCCCCATGCTGTGCGATGCTTCTCAAATCCCCTACGTACCAGAAATGGGCTCTCGCCCAGCTTGCAGTCGGCTCGTATCGGCAGCGAGAATGCTGGCTTCGTGTGCTGGGGCTCGTCTCTGGGCACGCGGTGATGGTATTGGCTGGCGCAGCTTCGTCTGTAATACCCAAATCTGGTTAGCGAGGACTCCTCCACAAACCCAACGGTGCCACGGTGCAGCTTTCGTACGTACCGGCGATTCTGCTAGGCTCGGCGTCTTTTCCGTGGAATGCCCCCGGCGGCTCCGCACGCGCCTTTATCACCTTTGCTACCACATACCCCGCACCTCGAGCCACAAACTTCCGCCCAGAATATTCCAGAACACTTGCTACAATAATCCACGGCATTTACGTCTCTCCGGCCAGCATTTTTAATGTCTGTAATTGCGAGCTCGCTTCACACATCGACCCAACCAAATTATTTCTATTCACCCGCCAATATAGTTTATTTCTCAGTTAGTTACACTACTCGCCAATGGAGGCACTCGCGTCTTGCTGATGGTGAAAACGTTGTCCTTTTCCAACACAAGCTAAACCCTATTTCTCTCCTTCTCCGACCCTATCGACATGCGACTACTTCGTAACAGATGTCACTAGTAGACACCGTTTGATATGAACATCGCTACCCACAAAAGTGTTGACATCTGTCAAATCCTGCATTTTGCGGCTACTACTTAACAGATGGCGCTCTTCGCCAGCCATCTGCCTAGCCATTTATAGTGTTCCTATTCGTTACCAGAGGTCGCCCTTACAACGTTTCAACAACTCACTCACCAACTTGCGTCTTGGCGCGTAAATTTAAATAGCTCTCCATTAGCTTTCGACTGATACGAAAAACTATTCTGCCAAAATAAATGAAATGCTACAGTATGTATGTATGTATGTAACCGACCCCTTTGAGCTCGATTTTGTCCTACTTTGAACGATCAGATTTGATTCAAATTTTGCACACCTGTCAAAGGTCGATGACAATGCAATAATATGAAAAAAAAAAATAAAAGAAATAAAAAAAATTAAAAAACAACCTACTTTGAACGATCAGATTTGATTCAAACTTTGCACACCTGTCAAAGGTCGATGACAATGCAATAATATGAAAAAAAATAAAAAAAAAGCAGCCAAGTGCGAGTCGGACTCGCCCATGAAGGGTTCCGTAGCACGACGAACTACAAGAACCTTTATATTATGTTACTTGATGTAACATAATAAGGTTCTTGTAGTTCGTCGAAAGGTAAATTGCGGTACACGGTTTATGACGTATAAAAAAAAAACTACTGACTAGACCTCGTTCAAACCAAATATCGTTGGAAGTTTACATAGTAATGTACAACATATATTTTTTTTAGTATTATCATTCTCTTACTTTAGAAGTTAGAGGGGGGGGGACCAACTTTTTTCCACTTTGGAAGTGTCTCTCGCGCAAACTATTAAGTTTAGGAAAAAACGATATTAGAAACCTCAACATCATTTTTAAAGACCTATTCTTAAATACCCCACACATATGGGTTTGATGAAAAAAAAAAATTTGAGTTTCAGTTTCAAGTATGGGGACCCCCGAAATTTATAGTTTTTTTTTTATTTTTATGTAAAAATCTTAATGCGGTTCACAGAATACATCTACTCGCCAAGTTTCATCAGTCTAGCTTTTACGGTTTCGGAGAAAAATGGCTGTGACATACGGACGGACAGACAGACAGACAGACAGACAGACAGACAGACAGACAGACAGACATGACGAATCTATAAGGGTTCCGTTTTTGCCATTTGGCTACGGAACCCTAAAAAATGAAAAGAAATAAAAAAAATTAAAAAAAAACCTACTTTGAACGATCAGATTTGATTCAAACTTTGCACACCTGTCAAAGGTCGATGACAATGCAATAATATGAAAAAAAATATATATGAAAAAAAAAGTAAAAAAAAATTATAGTTTAAAAAACTAAAAAAAAACGCTTACGAGTATATATCTAGTTGAACTAAATAGTTAAAAATAAAACTGTAATAATCAATTGAAAATTTATATTATTGTACAAAAAGCGTGGGGGGCTTGATTTTGATTGTTGTAAATATTTTATCAATAGTTTATTATATCTGAAGTTATTATAAAAAGCACCTCACGCTTTTTGTACAATAATATAAATTTTCAATTGATTATATACCGATCAAACGATCACAAGTGAAGTTCGATCGTTATTATATAAGTCATTTCATTCGAAGATATAAGTATAAGTATTCCAAACGTAGTCCCTTCAACCTACAAGGTAGACTGCACGATTTTTTTAAAGTCGAATCGATACCTCTAATCGATTTCGTAAAACTATTTACGGCAACACTACTGTTGCGGCAACCCTGCCTCCTCATTCTATTTAAAGATTGAACAAAACTTTCTCTGGGGTCCTCGGGGGGGTGGGTACTTATATCTTCGAATGAAATGACTTATATAATAACGATCGAACTTCACTTGTGATCGTTTGATCGGTATATTATATTACGTCTATTTCATTCTCAATATAAGTATAAGTATTCCAAACGTAGATGTTTAGAGTAGAAAGTTTTGTATAAGAAATAAAATACGCAGGGAAAAAGTAAATCAGCTTTAATCAAACTAAACATAAAGCATTATTATTTATATTATTTCTTATAAGTAATTAACATAATAAGATGTCTAATCAATTAGATGTCGGCAAACAAACGGATCTAGCAAATTCACTAGCATCCACAATGGGCCGGTTATAAAACTTTGCAAAAGTGTATGACGAACTAGACCATCCAGCCGTCTTCCGGATGGTATCTATGGAAACACCAGCCGCGCTCGCAGCAGACGTCGAGGCGTGGCGGGTGCTGTGTGCCCTGAACAGAGTGGTGTCCACACCGCTCTCCGACAACACTACTTTTATCCATTTGCTAATGGTTTGGGCCGTAGCATTTTTATAAGGTCGAATACATGTTAAAAAAAGGTTACTGTTTTGATTTCTAATATCATCCGTTTTAGCTAAATAATCCTCAAGAGCTGTGGCTGGGCAAATATTAATATTTTCATTGAACCGTGGGAGAAAAAGAACTGGCTGCTCCCGGCCAGGTCCCGAAGTCTTTATTAAACTAGTAATAACTATTTTTACCCCATTTGACAGGATATCAATTTGGTCCACCTTGATCAGTGACATGGTCTGAACTCTGTGAGCAGTACATAGAGCTAGTAGCACTACTAGCTTCTTCGTTAGTTGGGATAGAGTTATTTCACTATGGGGTACCCATTTCGCTATATGATTGAGAACTAACTGCGGGTCCCATGTTGAACTATACCTAGGTGCAGCGGGTTTTAATCTATAAGCACCCTTCAGCAACCGTTTAATGCGGTCATCATCTCCTATATTACTATTCAATAATAGTGATATAGCCGAGCGATGATTGTTCAGCGTGCTGTAACTAGCTCCGTTACCAAATTGTTCGGCGATGAATGTCATGACAAATTCGTTTGGACATTCATAGGGTACGATGTTTTTATGGACACAAAATTGCCACCATAGCTTGAGTGATGTTCCATACTGTTTGATGGTGTTGTCGGAAAGAGATGCAAGCATCAACTCTAAGGCTGATTCCGGAGAACCTCGCCGGATGAACGCCGCCCGCAGAACTTCGCGGCACCCAGGGTAAGTTGTTTGTGTAGAGGGTGATGATCCCTGGAGGGAGACATTAAAAGGTATTTACCAGGTCCGAAAAACTTTACATCAGAAGCTATTAAACTATTTAGCATAGGGAACCATGGCTGAGAAGGCCAGTAAGGAAATATTAGAATTCCGCTAGCTTTGTCGTCGATGATCTTCCTCAAACATCGAAGTATTAAATTGAATGGAGGAAATGCGTAGAAATAATATTTACTCCAATCTAATGTAAATGCGTCAACAGCCATTGCATCAGGGTCTTGCTTCCAAGAAGCGAATAACTCGCACTTGGCATTTGTGCGAGAAGCAAACAGATCTATGTCAGGATGACCAAACGAATTTACTATGTCTTGGTAGACTGACTTCGAAAGTTCCCACTCTATATCAGGATTAACTTTCCGAGACTCTTCGTCAGCTTCCTTATTATCTCTGGTGTTAATGTAAGATGCAAACAACCAGATCTGCCGCTTCTCACACCATTGCCAGATTTGTCGCGCAATGTCATTCAAATGGGGATATTGTATCCCGCCCATTCGGTTAATGTAACTGATGGCTGTAGTATTGTCTACGCGTAACAGTATTGCGCAATTGCTTTTGTCTCGAACAAGACTTTTAAGTCCGAGAAACACTGCAAGGAGTTCTAGATAGTTAATGTGACAGTTCCTCTCTTTAACACTCCAGCTTCCATTAACACGACTTCCGTCGCTACACGCGCCCCAGCCTGTCATAGAAGCATCTGTAAAAATTTCTTTACAGTAATTTTCTGGCCTCATACTATTTAAAGTGGTTTGTATGTTCTGTGACCACCAAGTAATATCATCTAAGATATTTTCTGACAGGCAAACTTTGGCCTCATAGTTGTCGTTATGATGCTTTAACAAAAGATATTTTTCTCTTTCGATATTTTTTGTGTACAACCAGCCATATTTCACGGCTGGGCAAGCAGAAACAAGCACTCCAATGAACTGGGCGAATTCTCTAATTGTACATCGGGGTAGACCTATAAATTTATTAACCATTTGCGCAATACTGTTGCGCTTTTTCTCTGGCAGTGATAGAGTTAAACTGTTTGTGTCAAAAACAAAGCCTAGGAATTTATGTACTTTTTGAGGGTTTAGGCTACTTTTATCATAGTTAATTATAAAACCTAAACAACTAAGTAAGTCTACAGTTGCTTTCACATTATTCAGACACTCTGAATAATCATCACCAATACAGAGAATATCGTCTAGGTACTGAACAGATTTATAACCACGGGCTCTTAACGAAGTAATTACTTCTTTCATGATTTTACTGAATATACGAGGGGCCACTGATATTCCATATGGTAAGGCTTTAAATTCATATATAATATTTTCGAATATAAACCGTAAATATTTTAAATGCGCTGGATCAATTGGTATTAAGAGGTACGCTTCTTTTAAATCAATTGTAGCCAGATATCCATCTCTTGGTATAATTTTTGAAGCCGTTCTGTGATCCTCCATTTTAAAATGCTCCGTTGTAATAAATTTGTTCAGTGGTTTAAGATTTAAAATAAATCTTTTCCCGCCATTTGATTTCGGTGCAAGAAAAATTTTAGATATAAATTGATCAGGTAATGGAGAACAGGGGGCAATGGCGCCTAAATTTAATAAGTTTTGAATGGCTATAGACATTTCAAGCTTTTCTTTTTGAGACCAAGATGAACGAGGAACAGTTTGTTGCGTTACAGGCTTGTTAAATGGAATACTAACACCAGTGCAGATCCATTTCAAAATTAACGCATTTTTAGTAACATTTTGCCAGCAACTATAAAAATGTTGGACTCGGCCAGCATGTGTTACCTGTCTTATTGCTGAGATTGGGTCCGAGTCTGCGGCTTGGTCGGGTACTTCGCCTGTGCAGGTTGAGTTGCGGATGGCTTGCGTGTATTCGCTGCAGCTGGCCTCCGGGCCCCTCCCCGTCCACCGCGGCTCTGCGGGTAGCGAGGAGGGGCTCCCCAGTTTCCCCGAAACTGCTGGGGGCGAGGGTTTGCAGAGGTCGATGCAGCAGCTGGAATCGCAAACGTCTTCTTGATCTGAAGACCTTGCTTCTCTATGGCTTTTGAGGCTTTTATCTTTTCGGCCAATTTAGTGCCGAATAAAGTTTCGTCTCTGCAGGTATCCTGGATTATATTTAGAAAACTCTTATCCAGGCTAGGAGTTATCAATTTTACCCTCGTTTGACTGTCGCGGTAGTGTAGGTCGCTCAGTATGCGGCATGCGTCACTTAGATGTTTGATGACCTTTAATTTGTCAAATTCTTTATTCAGAAGCAGATCCATTGCTCTGTTTACGGCTGTGACGCCAGCACCTAGTTGCTGTTGCGAACTTACAAGTTTTTTGTCTCTATTTCGAGTACTCTCTGCGACTGCCGCCGAAATTTCAGGATTTAATTTCGGGGCCTGTAACAAGTTGCAGTTTTGGGGTACGAGGAGGTCCTTGAGGAGTTTTTCCTTCTCTTCTTTAGGTAAACCCTTCTTTAACAGCGGCAGCCATAGCTGGGCTAAGTTTTCATGGATCTTGTCTCCATATTCGGGGCCTTCAGAGGTACTGGCCCCCAGCGCCGTCAAAATCTCAGTGTCTAACTCTTCGATAGCCACTTCATCATCTTTAGGCGTGTCCACAATGTCCAGTAAACTGGCATCGATTTGCGTATCTGTGGATGCCTCCACTGGTAGTTCATCATCTAGTGATTGGTGAGCCACGACTTCGGGTGCACCGTCGTCATCTAAGAAAGATAACAAAAACATTGTATTATTTTTGGGCTTATAGCTCTCAGGTTGTATTCCCAGTACCAATAATCTCCCACCGTGGAAAGACAGGTTTAAAAGGTAGGCTATGCAGTGGTATGTATAGTTTGCGTCGATTTTGATATAAATAAATCAATTTTGCTACTCGTGTTGATTCACGACCAACCCCTGAGCATTAAAGTCACCATACACGCCATTCTCGTTAAGAAATGAAAGAGTTTAACAGAACTCATACTATTAATCAACTTTTGTTGTTGACTGTACCTTCGTGTTGATTCGCGACCAACCCCCAGGTGTTTTAATTTAAGGATAAGTAAGTGTTTTTCTAGTTAGAAACCATCGTGTTGATTCTCGACCAACCCCCAGGATCTTGGAGAAAGGTAGGTATTCACCTAGATAGTACCCATGTTTAAAAGGCAGATTAACCTTCGTGTTGATTCTCGACCAACCCCCAGGTTTAGTTACACCAATTTTTTTGGTAACTATGGTAATATGAAACAATTTAGGAAACTTACCGATGTTATTCTCGGAAGCAGATGAATCCGACGATGAAATTATTCGCCTTCGGTGATTAGTCACTTTTTTCACTTCTAACTTCCGTATTTTTTCTTCGTAATGCTTGATCTTTTGTTCAGCATTACGTTTCGGCATTTTTTCACAATTTTATAAAAGTGAAGGTAGGTTTTTTTTTTTTTTTTTTTTTGTAGTAGACAAAGTCTGATACGTGTGCGCGCTACCGTGCACGAAAAGGAATGAGGAGGCAGGGTTGCCGCAACAGTAGTGTTGCCGTAAATAGTTTTACGAAATCGATTAGAGGTATCGATTCGACTTTAAAAAAATCGTGCAGTCTACCTTGTAGGTTGAAGGGACTACGTTTGGAATACTTATACTTATATTGAGAATGAAATAGACGTAATATAATTACAGTTTTATTTTTAACTTTTTAGTTCAACTAGTTATAAAAGCGTTTTTTTTTAGTTTTGTAAAGTATAATTTATTTTCAAATTGCCTATAGGAAGCTTTTGCTCAAAAACGATTGTTTTTTACAGCCGCCAGAAAATTACGTAGACTTCGAAGAGTTCATGAAGAAAAAACCTTACCTCAATGTGTAATTTATTCATAAGTTTACATAGTACTTACTGCATAATAGTAACGCGCGTAATGCGCGTAATGTTTATTTTAATTATATTATTAGACAAAATAATGCATCTTGTTTTTTATTGCTATACATAAACCTATAAGAGGCGACTACGCGCGTAATGGTGCTTCTGCGCCTTGTACACAAGGATACGCATCAGACTACACACTGCTAGCTCTTATGTCCTTGCAGTAAGCGTCAATTTTCTTTGTTTTTAGGTAACAAGAGCTGTATCCCACTGTACTACGCTCACGTAGTGGTGCATCTACTAGCGTAGCCAGATGTTTACGCGCGTAGCTATGCTTCTACGCCATGCGCTACGTGTGTAGTGGTGCTTCTACGAGCGTAGTCAATAGTCTACGCGGGTAGCAATGCTTCTACGCCAATTGCTACGCCTGTAGTGGTGCTTTTCCGAGCATAGTTGGCTAGACTGCCCTGGAATCTATTTGTGTTATGTTAAGAAATAGGCCCAGACCATATTTCTACAAAAATAGGTTATAGTAGCTCTTCTTCTTCTTCTTCTTAATGAATGGCATCTTTCCATTTCGAATAAATTTTGCCAGTGTCGAGTAGTTTAATGAGATTAAGGATAATATATTATTACATAGTTAAAATACTTTTCTGTCAAGTCGAGTCGGCCGAACAAATACACATCCAGTAGCTCTAACAGGGCTTTAAACATGGCTCTGACCTACGACCTACACGTTCTTTGACAAGTGATTGATGATGACTCTGACAACCAACACGTGCCAACACCCCGCATACAGGAGGAAAGAGAAAGCAAAAAACAGATTCGATTTCTGACATTTTGGGAAGACACAAAGCTTTTCCATTTTAATTGTTTTTCAGTTAGCCTCACCAGTGTATGATACTATGTGTGTGACGTTTCTACGTAGGATTTATTTAGTCAACACTCACACAGACTCAAAACCAGAGCCAGAGACAGAGCTAGACAGAGCTTGTGGTAGGCCTAGAGGTGTTATATTGTTATATTCAGTTCTGGTGTGTAATTTTGGTGTAATTTTAACCAACATTACTTGAGGTCTCAAAGTTTGAGCAGTTGGAATGAATGTATTGTGATTTGACCGAAAACGTTTCAGGCGGTTTTGAACTTAGAGTTTTGAACTTTGGTTTATTGACGGACTTTACTAAAAACTATTTACTTACCTATGTAAGTAATATATCTTCACTTGACATTCGCAAAATGGTTCGAATGGACAGATGCCATCTAATTAAGCAGAAGAAGAAGAGGTGTGGTGTTTATTTTTATAATTTTGAATTTAGCTACTTTTATTTTTATTTATTTGATATGAATAAAGCCGCCATATTTGTTGTTTCTTACTCTATAATACTCCTCGTATTATTTGGAGTGATGTGCTTCCTGATGAGTACAGTGAACCCTCCTCACATTAAAGTTGAGGATAGGTATAATACTGTGACTGAAACCAGCGTAAGTTCTTTTATTATTTCTTTCCTTGTATTTGTTGGTAGATAGATACCTAATTTTTGTTCCGTGGCTCCGCTCAATGGTGCCTAAAAAGTAGAGTTGCATGCTATTTCTATTTAATTTTGTTTCAGCTGGCCAGTTTTTATCTTCGTAACAGGGAGCCTAGTGAAGTCGTAGAATATGGCCTGGAAAAGTCTTACGACTCCCTAAGTCTTCGCGAATCGCAGGGTCCTTCTCGGAAAATTATCAATATGACCAACCTTCTACCTACTGTCAGGCACAAAAATCCTCATATTGTGAAAGTATATCCTCCAATATGGCCTCCCACAATCAGAACTTCCACTAATACTACTAAAGCAATGGATAATCATCAACTATTGACAGCGACTAAAAAGACGAATACAACAGAAGCTACCAACAGATTGATCAAGAATTTTACTGAATCTACAACTACAAGTGAAACTACAACTGTGTTGGCCGAGTCACTGGTCCACAGAAGATCAATTAATGCTTTCGAAAAGAAATTAGACAGAGAATCAGGATCTGTTATACTTAAAATCTTGGATGACGACGGGCAGTCCCGTATTGAAATCAAACTAAGTCCTAACGAGATATTTGAGAAGAAAAAACCTAGAATGTATCGCAACTCACTGAAAACAGAACCTAAATTCAGCATGGTTCTTGAAGGAACTGGCAAGGATGTGGATATCAACAAACTTCCTGATAATACGGAAATTAAGATCCTACCAAACGATACAGTTGTTATAGCAAATGAAATTCATGACTTGGAAACTACAACTGTTGACTTTACAAACAAAACGGACACGACGAAACGCGAAGATTCAATGCTAATGACCCGAGATATTGGTAAAAACGTTTCTGATAAACTAAAAAGCAAATTATACGCTGTCAAAAACACAACAGTTGCCACAGCACGCAGATATAGCATATTTAGTAAAACCGACGTATCCACTGCTCAAACTACAAAGGTTAAAGAAACGACGGATATTTTCAACACTGATCCTTTGAATACTACATTTACAGAGTTATTCGGACTCAAAGTGATGTTTGACAACATTACAAGATCATTTACCGAACCTTACAATGTCTACGTTTTTGAAAATAAAACCATTTAATTATGTGCTTCCTTCAAATTTGAATCAATACATGATAAATGAATCAATACAATGATATCTACGCACTCTACTAACATTAGGTAGGGCGCGTAGGTATTGTATAAAAATTACTTAGCCCTTACCTACAAATTAATGTTTTATTAGTGTTGTAACCTTCTGAAGATCATCAGTTTCAAATCATCAAAAATCCTTTTGATATGAGAGCCAGTAGATAAGGAGTAACCATTTTTGCCTACTTATAACATTTTCAAGGATATCTCTGTATTAAACCAACTGAAATACAAATCTACTAAGTAGGTATCATTGATTCCTAGCATGAATCTCAAAGATGAAGGTCCCTAGGTTATCTACTAAGCATAGTTTGAACTTGCAGTAATAATGTGTGGTCATATAAGTAATTATAAAATTTACTATCACTAAAATGCGTATCTAATGACAATTGGTAGGTAGGTACTCATTAATCTCATTATTTAAACGAAATTACAGGCACGTGTTCTGCTCTGTGGCCTTCTGGTTACAACTTTATCAATCAGAGAATGTAGGACCGTAAATTCATTAGGTAATAAGTAGCGAATAGATTAGAGACTCCATCGTAAGTTAATAATGAGTCGTTGATCCCACACGTGGCATCTGCGAGAGTTACTAATAAGCCGTTGAACCCTCACGTGCCATAGAAATCGTATCAGAATATTGACGTAATATGGCTACGTGTTGATATTTATTACTCTATAACAAATTAATTTAAAAAAATTGAAGCCCTTCAACTCGAGAGTCGCAAACATGGACACAACATGAACGTAATTTTACGAAATGAAGTAAATGCTAGAGTTTCGGTTCTAAGTAGCTATTATTTCCTATTTGAACATAGGGACTATTGCAACATGTCGAGCTAAAGCCTAGGGCTTAAGAGAATTATTTAGTACCTACGTAATTTAAGATAAAGCAATATTATTTTCATTAAAAGAAGTGATTTGAAAGTTTTACTAAGTATACTACCAAGGTTGATAAGTGGTACATGCATATAATATGTACAAGTCTTTTCTATATAATATTCCGAGATTATAGATAGCGTAGGTAAGTTTAAATCTTGTTCTTTAGTATAATTTAAACAGCTGGTTCAAATACCACTCGGCTCATAACTTTTAGAATAATTCGTAACATCTTTGAGATATGTAGATAGCCTAACAATAATAATGTAATTGCGACATTGTTCTAATAATTACAGATTTCATAATGCAGCATCTTTACAACACACTCAATAAATGACTGGCATTCGTTGCAACTGAGATTTGCTCGGCGAGATTAGAACAAGGATAACAGAAAGTACCAGGAGTTAAACGGTACAATGCAATCGTGTTATACCTTCCTACCTATTCCTAGGTATCTACGCGTACCGAAAATCGACTGTCGATAAAATGATACTTGCTGGGTATTGGGTAGTGTAGTGATGGATAACATATTTCTTACAAAAACTTATTTTAAAATTAAAGTTTAAATCCGCGCATTCAGATTTGGTATTTAAAATATATAATTACCGAACCTTCTCCCACATAAATTTTTAGGAAGAAGGATTTTGACCCTTCTCCGTCAAACCACTTCCCGTATTATCTCTGTTTTGTCTTCTGTTTTCTGGGACCAAGCTTGCAACAGGTTGCAATGTAAGTAATTATTGTAACTAAGGCCCATATATTCGGACACAGTGCTTGAGTCTACTCGTAAGCATAGATTTTTTGACAGTTCTCCTTTGAAAAATTACAAAAAATGTAAGTTCCTAGGTATTTATAATGATCATAGATGTTTGGTCAATTTTAAAAATAGTGCTGCATGAGAACTTCCAAGAACTTCTTCCTGCCCTTATTGGTTGGCACAACATGTTTTCCTCCTCCATTAACCTTCTGTCAGCCGCCATCTCTGCATTCACTCTTATCCATGCCATCTTTCACACAGTTCATTCTTTGTTCCGTGTTTCCTCTACTCACATATCAATCCACATCCATACTCACCAGTCTCCTAGTCACGTGACTCCAACCGAGTTCCGAGAACTTCCAAGAACTTATTTATCGATAAGTAGTTATCTACCTATACTTTGTCCAGCACTAGTATTCGGTGAGAGAACGGTGGTTCCCACGTGCGCGCTGGCTTGCCTTGAACGACCTTGCCGGTCACCTGGTTTCGCTCGCCACGCATGCCTCGACTTAGTGAATGTTTTTGTCGGCTGTGATATTAATTAATATCTAGGTTTGCGGGCGTACAATGAATTATGGGGAACTTAAAACAGCTGGGGAATAATGGTTCTCGAATGGCCACGGAATGGCAGTCGATTGATGGAGGAGGTCTAAAGCTATTCATGCTAAAAATCTGTGCAAGGCCCTTGTATAAAAGCGCACATATTATGATGAAACAAGGTTAAGTATAGATAAATATTTGTAAAGCAAAATCTAGATCAAAGCCTTAAACTCAATATAATCACGAAAATCACTCTGGAACGTCTTATAATATTGGCTAAGTCTAGGTGCCAGTAAACTTGGAACAGCAAGAAACTGACGCAAGCTGTAGGCAGCCCCATGTTTTCTATCAGAGCTTCATGTATGATAAAACTTACTTATAGTGGTCACCCCAGCATAATTCGGAAGGAAAATAGGCAAGAAAACAAAAACAAGGCAAAACATGCTTAGTCTTGTTAGGCTGACCTTGTGCTAAAGACAACAAAATTTTGTTTTATCCTTTCCTACCACTTTGCATAATATACACGTGTATAAGCTGAGTAATATGCAATACAGGTGAAGTGTAGTTAAATATAGGTTCTACTACTAACTACGCCGCTACCGTTGAGTAGACCAACTAACACTTTGGCACTCTAATCGCTCAGACAGGTTAATTACCTAGGTATGGGGAAACATTTTAATTTAGTCTTCCCGCAAACGGGCCACCGGCCACAACCACAAAACCCTGCCACCGGCATATTTCCTTTAGTTCTCTTACGTTTCATATGCACTCGCACACGGTCATATAAAAAAACGGTAGGAACCGAGCCGTAGTTTGTTGCCTGTTCTTCTAGGCTTGGTCGCGTGGAACTGGCACCTAAACTCACCTAGCTTTTAGACGTTTCAAAGTGATTCTTGAAATTCAACTGAATAAAGACTATTTTGATTTGATTTTGATTTGATTTGTTGATGCCGGTAGCCGCCTCACGCTACAAATCGTTGCTGCTCGCTTCTTGTAGCCCGCACGGCCACTAAACGCATCAGGTATCAGCAGCAGCGCCATTAAACCTTCTTCGTCAGAGTCTATCATGATACTGCGCGCATGGGTTTAAAGAAAGTAGCGGCCACCAACCACAAGTGTCGATCAACGGTCACAAGTGGCTATCGCGCGCTTCAGCTCTTTGTGACCGCTTCTAGCTTCTCGTGGCGGCGTTTATGGCTGTCACGTGTGGTGTGTGGTCCGTGTGCGGCGACACTTAAATAAACGCTGAAAGCTATTATTGTATAGTTAATAGCTCTACTTTGCAAATTATAAATAGAAGATAGAAAAGGTATTATTGAATATTCTAACTTAAGATAAACAAGTGCTAAAGAAAAACAATGGGTGGTATTACTACTAAGTATTGATCTCTTCCAGATAACCTTACAAATAAAGCTTCAGACGTATTTGGTGAAAACTAGAACAAAGGTAGAAAAGATAAAAATTTTGAAAATCTAAAATCAATATGCTGAATGAATTCTAGATCTCATCAAAATGATTTACTTAGGTAATAAGGAAAACTTCAGGTAGTAGGTTCCCAATCACGTAACAAATAGTCCCCAAACCACCCCAAACTTAATTAGCCAGTTCCTCGAGATGAAGAAAGAAAATCTATTAATAAAACAAGGGAGATTTGAGAAACCTTTCTTAAATTGCCGTCCTTGTTCGTAATGAGGGGAATTATTTCTCAATTTCATGATTACTTTCAAAGTCTCAGGTAACTTGAATTGTTTGTTTAGAACTTTCTCGATTGTGGGCAGAGCGGTAAGCTAACAGGGATATTAATTAATTAAAAGCAATTTTCAGAGAATTGAGATTTGATGAAAAACATCGGAGTTCTTCGTTTATGCTCTAAACGTCTATCATATCGGTTTATTATGTTGTTGTGAGTAATTAAATCGTTTGATATTCATTTGGCTTAGAGATAGCTTATTTTTATGAAGAACGTGATATTTATCAAGATTTAATTTTGTGAAGACGAAATGAGCTGTTTGAATAGGGTTATCATCATATCATTTATTCATGAACGATCATACAATAATCTTTGAAATAAGTACATACAATTAGAAGAGACAAACAAGAAATACTTAATCAATTTATTGTTGGTTATTGTTGATTTATTATTTATTTCTTGACTATTATTTGAATTTGTTAAAATTGACATAATAAACCTAATCTTTATAAGCAATGGACCGAGAAAACTGGAAAAAAGGAAGGGAGGCTTTTTCCCTGCAGTGGGACAAGATAGGCTGAAAATAAAAAATAAAATAATCTTTATTTATTTTTAATATGTAACCTTTTGTAAGTCTGTCTTTGCTCCGGCGAAGTATGTGAGCCAGATTTCTTCATTCAAGACCACCATTTACCATACTTCGTTTAAATAAATATATTTCATTTCATTTCAATTTGAAACGCAACAACATTGCATAGTGCTTTGCAAATTCATTTTATCAGGGTAACTGAATAACAAACTCAGGCCATCGACTGAAACTTGGCCCCTGCGATAACTTATCTCCTGAGCTATCCCACGTGGGGCGGCGATTGGAGATTGTGGACTCATGATGAACTTCTTCTTCTTATCATGCCACTGGTTCGTACGAAACCGTTTTTTAAGGTTCCGTAGCCAAATGGCAAAAACGGAACCCTTGTAGATTCGTCATGTCTGTCTGTCTGTCCGTCCGTATGTCACAGCCATTTTTCTCCGAAACTATAAGAGCTAGACTGATGAAACTTGGCGAGTAGATGTATTCTGTGAACCGCATTAAGATTTTTACACAAAAGTAGAAAAAAAAACAAAAAAATTGGGGGGTCCCCATACTTGAAACTGAAACTCAATTTTTTTTTCATCAAACACATTCGTGTGGGGTATTTATGAATAGGTCTTCAAAAATTATGTCGAGGTTTTTCATATAGTTTTATCCAAAACTGAATAGTTTGCGCGAGAGACACTTCCAAAGTGGTAAAATGATGGTCCCCCCCCCCCCCCTCTAACTTCTAAAATAAGAGAAAGATAAAACTAAAATAATACTTATATGATGTACATTACTATGCAAACTTCCAACGATATTTGGTTTGAACTAGATCTAGTGAGTAGTTTTTTTTTATACGTCATAAATCGTAAACCGCAATTTACCTTTCGACGAACTACAAGAACCTTTATATTATGTTACTTGATGCTACGGAACCTTTCATGGGCGAGTCCAACTCGCACTTGGCCGCTTTTTTTTATATACAACTAGTTGATGGAACAAGCTTAAGGGCCACCTTATGTTAAGTGGTAACCATGGCCTATAACAAAGCATAGCCTCGTCCCCCCTAGGTAGTTTGGGGGTGAGCCTCAATGAAGCTCCTTTTGTATACATGCATGACACCATGACGTTCCACGACATGCAGTTTCCTCATGTTTTCCTTCACCATTTGAGAATACTGGCATAGTGCACATACATTTTTGGACTGAAAAACTCGTTGATACATGACTGATTTGAACCCACGAGCTTAAGGGCAGAAGGCGGGGCCGCTACTACTAGGCCACCAGTGCTGTCATGATCAACTCTTGATAAAGGATATTGATTCAGACCTTGTGCTCATAGGTGTCTAGTCTCATAGGTGTCTGAGCAAAGGCAGATACCGTCTGTGGAGTGGTAGATGTAAGCTGTGTATATGTGTATGACAGTGTGTCATAAAAAAATCAAAATAAAAAGAGTATTTATTCATTAGAATCGCAAGGATCACTTTGAAACGTCTCAAAGCTAGGTGAGTCTTTGGTGCTAGTTCAACGCGACCAAGCCTAGAAGAACAAGCAACAAACTACGGCTTGGTTACTACCGTTTTTTTTTAGACATAGGCATAGACATTCATTTATTTACTGCTTCAGCACATAATATACACACTATTAAAATAAGAAATAAAAACAAAGAAAGATGAGACGATATTGCAAAAACATAAGTACCTACTAAAGAAAAATTACATAGAAAAGAACATACTAAAACATACATATTATTATGATCCTTTTACAAATAAAAAAAAACATAATAATAGCAGTGAAGTTCCAGTGTGGTGTCACTTCACTCAGTGTAAGCCGAGACTTACAAGCCGAGGCAAAAAAACGTAGGTATATTGATATGCAAATTATTATTTTCGTGCTATGTAGTTGAGTACTTCAATTTTGACCTTGTAGCGTTGGGATTATCAAATCAAATTCATTGAAGCGTCTTATGAGTGCATTCTTGTGCCTAGGTCAGCCAGTTCAACTCAAACTAGCAACAGCAAAAAAGCTAGGTATTCTATATTTATCACTGCGTAAAATAAATATAACATTGCCACATTGTTGCGCTAGCGTGATGGACATCAATACTATACAAGGTTTCCTTACGATGTTTGCCTTCACCGATTAAGAGCATTGGCAAAATAAATATTTATTAAAAAATTATTCGTTTTTCAAAATGTTCAAATGTTAATAAACTGTTGCGTTTTTCATTCTTTCTTGGTGCGATGTGTGGATTTCTTGAATATTTTTATGCCACTCTCGTGATCCAGGGAAATTTTACGACATCTGGCTCACACAGGACATACATGCAAATGTGCCTCCCCTAAGTATATCTTAGACCTACATTCATGAATTTGAAAATCATATTCTCCTTCTTTTTCACAATCTTCTCGTTGCAGATACTACAGAGCATCAAGACAAACGTCTTTAACCAGTGCGTGTTGCCACTGGCAACACGCATCTAAGTCATCACTGGCAACTTGCCAGTGATGACTTAGAGAACTGAGACGTGGTTCCTTCTATATAGGCAGTAAGGTAAAAACAGATTATTTCAAAATATTTTGATATAATGACAGAATCGAAACACATAAACTTGAGTGATAAACCTAACTCAAAGACCTCCGTCATAACTTGGCTGACCTTTCAACTCGCATATTATGTAGAATGTTATTTTAACTTCTTCTTCTTATCGTGTCACTGATTCTTTCGAACCAAGTGTAGTGAAAGGATTATAAGTGCGCCTCGAAGAGGCTCCTTTCGTGCACTTGACACATATTTTCGAACTTTTTAGGTTCTACGATATGCCGGTTTCCTCACGATGTTTTCCTTCACCGTTTGAGAGCACTGGCATAGTGTACATAAATTTTTGGGCAGAAAAACTCATTGGTACACGACTGGATTCGAACCCACGACCTTAGGATCGGAAGGCGGGGCCGCTACCACTAGGCCACCAGCGCTCTAACTAATTATGCAATAATAATTGAATAGGCGTTTGCGAATATCGCTTGCAATAACATTGGAATAAACAAGCTAGATCCATAAAATGCTCTTCCTACCCACACACATAAATATACATACTATCATAGAAAAATAACGATTAAAAGAAGAATACTTTATCGAAATTTGTCACCCAAGTTACATGAAAAGTAGTTAATCAAAATTAAACAAAAACGCAAAACACTCCGTAGTGCCTACTCCCAGTCCAGCTACTACCATATGAAAATCCAAAATTTGATAAAACCAAAACAGGGAATTCCCAAAACAGCAACCAAGTATTCAATAAAAATTCAAATCCATTGAAAACAGGAAAAAAAACACGTTTCTTGTATAGCCCCACAAATATTAGTTTTATTTTATTTATTGTTAAAGGGAATAAACTAAATATTCTGTAAATATTTCAAGCGCCTTTAAAAGTAGAGACACTTTTTTATTAAAATACCCTGCTATTACTCATACTTACTCATATTATTACCCAGAGATGGTGAAACCTATCTTTAGCCTATCTTTAACTATTACGACGCAGCGTAGGAGGCAACTGGTCAAGCGAATCTATTAAGATTGGCACTTGTATCTGTAGCTCACACTCAATAAATCTCAAGCTCACTGAAAACAACAGTGCAATAGACGACTGCAGTAGGAACCAAGCCTTAGTTTGCTGCCTGTTCTTCTGGCTTGGTCCGTAAAACTGGCACCTAAGCGCACTTTTAGCTTGAAGACGTTTCAAAGTGATAATTGTGATAGGTACAGCTGAATAAATAAGATTTTGAATTTGAACTGTCCGACTGGATGATCGCTATTGAAATAATTATAAGTTTAAAAAACTTGAGTAACCGACTTCATTGCCAAACGGCTAGCCCAATTTTAATGAAATTTGTTTGGGACAATCTGGACGTAAGAATAAGCTTCCAAATAAAAATAATTTTCTAAATCGGTTCATAAATGACGGAGGCATGCAGTTACAAACATTAAAAAAAATATTAAAAAAAAATGGCAACACCGATTTTAATAAAATTAAAATGGGACCAATCTGGAAGCAGTACCTTTCAGATAAAAAAATATTTTTTCAAATCGGCTCACAAATGACGAAGTTATGCGGTAACAAACATAAAAAAAAAATACAACCGAATTGAAATCTCCTCCTTTTTGATTAGAAGTCGGTTAAAAACCACGCTGAATGCGCGGTCGTGGTCTTTGGTTTAGAATACTAGGGCATAGCCGTGGGTGTATCAAGTAGCCCAAAGTTCGTAGAATACCGAATCGGTAAACATACGTCCCGAATCCCATTATGCAAAAGTGTCCTAAATAAACACAAGCCGCGGGACATTGAACCTGAAAATAAAACTGAATCCATTTGCTAGTTCCTGATTGACAGAATGGGGCCTAACGGTCGTTCCGTAACACCAAGGGGAGTAAGATATGGAATATCAAAATTGGCCTATTTGTTTCATGGAATAATTCACAAGCCATCAACAAAATTATAAAATACCAGCTCAAATATTTATGAACCTAAATCAGAAACTTGGTAAGTACATAACTTTTGGCAGACCTCATAGCTCATAGTTATAAGCACAGACTTCTGCGCAGTTAGAAGCAGGAACGAGTTTGAATATTTTCCATCCACCGAAGTCCTGCGATCTTTACAATGTCGATGCATCGCGTATTCGGTGGAAATCGAACACTGCAGTCCAGCTACTCCCAACTATGCTGCAGAGCCTGTCTAGTCAGTAGGTGCAAAGGTATATTTGATTCGAGCTTATTTGCATGATTTTAAGTATTTGGGCTACAGTCCCGCTGCTCTTCAAACTCACACATCAGAACTCGACCGTTTAATTTGGTTTGAATTGTATAATCTGCTGTAATAACTACTCAAAGCCTCTTTCTTGTGGACCATCGTCATCAACCTGAGGTGAAGATGTCCACTGCTGGAGCCTCTTCTATCATTTCATCAGGAATAACGATTCTGAGCCCTCTCCATCAACAGACTTCCCACGATCTTTGCCTGAGAGAGTATCATCCGCCTAAATGAGTTCACTACTGGACATAGCTTCGATCATATTTGGGTTTGTCGTTCTCGTCACAATATTTTATTTTATTATTAATATTTTATTGTGATCTCATCAAGTCTAGACAAATAACCATCTTCGTGCAGGCGGCGGCACTATCCTACTTGTAAGTCCTTCTTATACAAGAATGATATAATATTTCCATAGAGATTAGTGGTTTATCCATAAACCTTCAAAAATTGCACAAAACCCATGTGCTCAATCAATAATTTTCTAGATGTTTATAAATTATTTTTTCCTGCATATGTATAAAGCTGCTTATAGGAAGTAGAAATAAAAAAACATATCACTGTTTATCACTTTTTTATAATTTATTTTTCACAACATTTTTATTTAATTTTCTGTAAAATTTACAATAGCTTAAAACTCCTCACAAATATAGTAATCATTATGTATCGCAACAACATAGCGAGTAATCGCCTCATGTACGAAACAGGCAACTTGGAAGAGAACAAAATTAAACTAATAACTATAATAATATGTTTGATAAATCTAACGATAAGCTTATAAAAGGTAAAGGTAAACCTAACATAAAGGTAAGGCGTACCTAGCAACCCATATACTAGAGAGTCCGTATGTCGAACGTTCGCCTTTAACATATGAGCGAGGCAGTCGACACTGCGTCGTTTCTGATAAACATAAGGTTGTGCAAATAGCAGAGGCGCAAACAATATCGTAGGAATCAGCGCTCATTTCTAAAGAAACTCGACATGTTTCCATGATAAATTGTCTTGTTTTTCAATCTGTATCAGTGCTTACCAGTTCACTTAGGTTTGCAACAACAGATAATAATAAAATTGACGTAGAAGTTCTATTCGAAAAATTGGCGAGACCATCTCGAAGCGAAAGGAGATGGTTGGAGAAGGCTCAGGATAAGGAAAACGGAAAGTCTTTGGGGAGGCCTTTGCCCAGTAGACACAGGCTAGGGAAAAATAGAAGTTCTATTCAACTTCAAGTTCAAAATCAAATTCAAGTTAACTAATATCCAGGCTGTTATTTAAACCGACTTAATCAAGCAAACATGAAACTCGGTTAACGTGTATAATGAGTTATTCATATAGGTACGAGCATAACATCAAATTTTCAAATGAATTTAAAGTCCTAGCAGCTCATTGTAAAAACGAATATTTAAACTACTGACCAGTACGATGTGTTCATCTATATATTGGTTCATTGAATTGGAAATGGTTTCCGCAGCGCCACTGCTATTTGGTACCTTAGGTTCAGAAACTACGCTTTGTTTTGGCGCCTGCGTGTTTCGCAAAACAAAATGACTGAGATTACTTAGCATTTCAATATTAAACTAACAGTAATTGATTTAAAATTGACCAAAGATTACTTTCATGTAAGGTAAATGCATCATGTTTATTTTTGTCGTTGATTGTATGTATATGCAATGCCAAGATGTCTTTACATTATTCAATACGCTTTCGCCTACACTGTCGTAACAAGCATATTGAAAAGTCTAGTTAGCAAACGCAGATTGAGGCGAAATCAAAGATTTTTTTCAAAACTACATAAAAATGTAAACCGTCTTGGTTAGAAAATATTGAACAAAGAAATAAATTCATTAACAATACACACAAGCGCCGTTTGACCAGTAGGTAAACTTTAGAATATAAAACTAACATAATATAAAGGCTAGCTGAAAACTGTTGGTAACTTTAGAAAAAACCCTAAACTATAATGCAACGTTTCTCGAAAAACATGTTTTTTTTATAAATTTAGACCCTTTGGAAGCTATAGAACATGGAAAAGCTTTACAAGTAGGAGCGTCATACCAGATTTTACTATATGCAAATTCTGCTGTTCAAACATTGCAATCAAATATACACAAATTACAACGCAACGTTTGTTAGAACTCGTTTATTAGTGAAAATCGGTAGCAAGTCTTACAACTCTTACAGTATTGATCATCTATTTTATTCATTGACAGCGCTGTCATCTACAACCATAATTATAATAAGCAGAACTATGACTGATCCTCTTAATTAACAGTTAGCCTAAAAGAATCATAAAAATATATTATAGAAAATTCGTACTCAAATTCACCCGAGGAGGTAGTTATTAAACTGATTCTGTCAAAAGCCGATCTACACAAATACATATTAACAATCACAGTTATGTATATTTAATAAGATTATAATAGAGATGACATTAAAACATTTGTCGAAAAGACTACAAATCACAACATAGAGGCCTGTCTCGATAATAGCAGTAACACTAGTGATAATAATTAACTTACATTCACTCTTATTACAATGGAATATAGTTTACATTTCGTTAACTAATAATTATGTACTTCATTTAGCTATAAGTACTGATTTAATTGAATAATTAGGATTCGCCTAACGTTCCGTTACTTTGTTGTTAAGTACAAATACAAGCTTTACGAATTAAACACTTTTTAGTCAGACCAATAGATTAAAGTGAAACGAAACGCGCATGAAACGATAGTTTAGTAGACATTTAGAAAGACGAATTGAATGCCGGGATAAGAGATTGAGGCCTACCGAGATTTGGAAGAGTTTCTAAAAATGAGATCTTAAATTTTGGTTCGATAGTGAGCAAATCGGAAATTCGTTCATAAACTCGATAAATTGTTCCGAAGATAATATAAACATAGATTACACTAGTAAATGATTGTACTTGATTACTCCAGATATATAACATTACTACTCGAAAATAGATTTCAACAACTGCTTATTCAAGCGCTACATATAATTTCATGCAATATAATTTGTATATTCTAACATACTGTAGTATCATTAATACGCATTGGCAAAATATCTAAGACATGCACGTATTGGCCGGATGCGGTTCACTTTTATATCGTTCAATTATCTATAACTAGATTTATTAAAATACAACAATAATAGTATATATCTCTCTATCGGATTCAAACTACAATATGTAAGTAGGTATATAATTATATTCTTCGACAACATGTTAATCTACAACAATTAAATCACAATTTTCATCCGATCTACAGCATAAGAATCGTAATTGATGAAAAGTTAATAGTAAAATAAAACATGCTCATAAGTAAGTAAGTACTCTGCTACTAATCTGACTTCGCTACTTGTAAATGTTCTTAAAATATTATATTTATATTAAAAAGCGTGACCTTTAATATTGTACACTCCTTAGATTATTATATTTTTTGATTTTCAAATTTTCTCGTTTAATCTTAATTTGTTACACGTTATGCCAAGCCGCATACAATACTAGAGCGATCACATGACGAGAGTGTATACTAAGTTATATCCTTCGGATCGATAAATACGTAGTAAAATAGATATCTGCAAGAGGAACGGAGCTTTCCATGTACATCTGTGAACTTACATCGAATCCCTACAGGCGCGGCGTCCCGATGCGGGCGACGGCACTCGGTACCGATCTCGGTCGTTCTAGCAAGAAGTATATACGCCGCTCGGCTCGCGTCCCAAGCGCTCCCGGGTCACCAGCCGAGGCCCGGGCGCCCGGCTCCCGGCTCCCGCGGCTAGGCCGGCGCGGGAAGCGACGGGGCCCGGGACTGGAACCGCTAAATAATTTTCGTACTGCCTACATATTGATCCATCAACGCGCAAGGAGTACGACTAAAAATTACCGGTCGCCCTCGAGTCGGGACGGCGCATCTACACTATATACATTTGGCACTGATCCCTGTGGGGTGTGTCGCGTCACGCGGGGCAGGCGCGCGGCCGGCAGCACTCGCAGCACGCCGCCGCCGCCACGCACGCCGCGCACACGGGCGCGCACGCCGCACACACGCACACGTAGTAGTGCTGCATGGGCTGCACGGCGTGCTGCGCCTGCGCCTGCGCCAGCGCCGCCAGGTGCAGCGGCGGCGCGAACATGACGGGCGCGCGCGCGCACAGCTCGCGGCACGCCAGCGCCTCGATGAGCGCCAGCGTCTGCCGCCGCTCGTGCCCCATCAGGCACACCGTCGACTCGCGCACCACGCCGTGCAACAACGTCAGGTACCTGCGGAAGGACATGTGCGTCAGAGAGGGAGCGACCTTCCTCGATGGTGATGAGGAACCTGAGCTTTCGCTCGTGAGTTAGTTAGGAAAATGCTATGGATATTTCTCTGAAATTTTCAGTTCTGGTGGGAGCAAGAGGACCTTAGATCGAGCGGAAAAAAAAGTGTGGTGCACACCACTGACAGACTGGAGTGTTTACAAACCGTTGTTCGACCCTTACCTGTGTTTGAGCGCCTCCTCCTCGCGGCCGACGAAGTGGTTCCGCATGTAGGCCTCCAGCTTGGCGCGTTGCTGCGTGAGCTCCGAGAAGTCGATGAAGAAGCGCGAGCACATGTACCGCTCCATCGTCTTGATCTTATCGGGTCTGGCGGGGCGGTACCCCTTCGCGAGCAGCGCGCAGTACTTGAGCAGGCCGCCGCCACGGATCTCCTCGGGCTGGCGCGTGGCGATCAGCTTCTCGGCGAGGTGGCACAGGGCCTCGCCGAAGTCACCGAACACGGACTCGCCGACAACGGTCGGGTAGAAGTTCTCGCCGATCGGCAACGCGGCCGCCTCGTGGAACGCGAGCAGCGAGTCGAGCGCGATCTGGAACGAGTCCACGCTGAACTCGAACTGGCGGCGCATCGAGTCGACGAACTTGAGCTCGACCGTCTTGTGGCCGCGCGAGTTGCCGAGCGAGATCAGCGACCAGCGGTCCCCGTCCGAGTTGACGCGGACCATCTTCGAGACGTAGGCCTCCTTGAGTCCGGCGGGCGAGGCGCGGCGCCTCGGTGCCCCGGCCGGTAGTAGCGTGGCAAGGTGGCCCAGCACGGCCGCCTTGACGCGGTCGCAGTGCCGTAGCGTGGGCAGCTCCGCCGTGAAGATGAGGTCGATGTCGGAGTAGGGCTGCGCGCGGCCGCCGAGCACGCTGGAGGCGGCGCCGCCGTTGAGGCGCACGTCGCGCACGGTGACGCCCGCGCCGCCGTCGGCCACGGGGGCCTCGAGGCGCGCGCGCACGCCGGCCACCAGCTCGCGCAGGCGCACATGCAGCGTGGGGAAGTTCCCGCGCCCGGTGATGGGCACCACCTCGTCCATCACGTCGTTGAGGCGGCGCACCTGCTCGTAGCTAAGCACGGCATGGCGCTCGCCGCCGCCGCAGCTCTCCTCCGACGACGTGTAGCTCGACTCGCTCTGGAACAAACGAAATGCACTATTAACTGCTGAGTCTAGATAAGAACGTGCTTCCATAATAGCTATAAGTAGGTACTTAGTAGTTCTACGAGGTACCTACCTACACCCTGTCGTTTGAAAGATTACGAGGAGATGTAGCAGGACAGTTAAATGGTCAATGATAGTTTACGGTGATATCTTGTCGCTCGTAAATCCTAAAATGCTAAAGGAAGCAACGATTTGCAATATTCAAGCTTGAGTGTTTACAAAAGACTCCTGTAACAAGCACTTGGTGATTTCGCTACAGACGAATTGGTAATTCAGTGGATGTTGTGAGCTATGGGTGCGAGTCTATGATCTATGTGCGTCGTAAACCGTAGTCCATCCTGCTCGATCTCGCAACGAGTCATTGATGCCACTTTAATAGTATTCCGCGTACCTGCCTGCAAAGTTACACGTAATATTTCACATTTATATACGAAGTAGGAAGCGGTCAGTGTAATGATTGTAAAATTACGAAGGAAATGCAGAAACCGATACTTTGAAACGCGACGTTGATGCGTAGAACTTTGATCTCAATTGACCTTTGAACACAGGCATAGATTTTGAAAATCCATATTCTATGCGTAGGTATGTAAACGAACTATGTATATTTATGCGAGTCTAGCCAAGACGCAATCGATTCTATTCATGGCAAAAGAGAAAGCTTCTACAAGGGCTATAAGTAAAATTAGCACAAGGATGGGTCCACCTAATGAAAGGACTATCATTATCAGTGATATTTTGTAGGAAACCCGTTCAGAATCCGTCCAAAACTGCGTGAGAACGGCCAAACTGTTACGAAAATTACGGAATGCGCGCTCGTAATAGGTAGGTACCGTGTATTTTGACGGTCGGAGTACATTGGCCGTAATGTATGTCGTGTGAAAACTACACATTATATTATATTTTTTCTTATAGTCTGTTCGCAGTAGTAACCTGCTCCACGGTAAGTGATAATTACATACGGCACTTGTATTTGAATAATTTAGACTTGTTTACTGATCGGTACAAGGAATTGTAAACTAGGTTACTGTCAAGGCCTAAAGATCAATCAAATTTAAACATTGATTGTGTTTTTGACGATACGGACTAGTGATGCAATGTACATGTTTATAGATTTCAACCTTACTTTAGTAGTACCTATCTATTTTATCGCTATTTATGTCTAGTCTAATAACCTGTACTGCCTTGGCAAAAATAGACGATATTTCGCCTGACGAACTCATTCAAATCTATTATTACAATGCGCCTCTATATTGTCTATGGCTAGGTCCGGTTGCGAGCGTCTATCGTAATCCAATCCTGTTAGACTTTATTGTAGTCTGTGGCACAAATAACTATGTCCTGTTGCCCTACTTCCTTTATCTGGCTCAACTATTTGAATGGAGTCAGAATCCTGTTGACAAATACCGACCCTGACAATTTTGATTTGGTTAATTTATCAACACTCACAAGCTAAAAGCTTAAACCTCTAAGCGAGCCAATCGTTGAGGCCCAATCTCAACAAGGAAATAAACATGGTGTTTTATGCTTTAATTATGATTTATAATAATAAACTCTTGCCATATGGCTAGCTATATACTCGTAGGTAGGTAAGTGATTTCAATATATATATAGGTATTTTCAGAAAATTCCATTGTTTACCGTTTGCGTAATGCAGTGTAACTGAACGTTATCGAGTTTCTGACGCGGCCTTAATTAAACACCAATCGGAAGCCTTCGCCGATCAATCATTCCGAATTTAAAAGTTTTAAGTGTCATTGTCACGGCGAACGCTCTCGCCTCGTTCTCGCGGAGACGCGGCGACCTCGTACCAACCGATCAAAATACAATTCGAAATTCGTATTGTTTTTCCTCGTCGATTTGAAATCAGCCGGTCGCCACCGCGCGCCGGTATGCAGGGTCGAATCGAGTGCGCAATCGAGACGAATCGTATCGCGATTCGATACTCTGTCTCCGCGATGAACCAGAAAAATCTGTTTTCATTCGTAGAAATCAGCTGTTCACTTGAAGGTCGACTGTTGCGTGCTGTTATTTTTTGTGGCAAATTACGTGTAACCGACTCGAGTAACAATAACTACGTGTGGAAACTAAACAATAGTGTTTCTTTGTTAGTAAAACCGCGACAAATGAGGGGCTTGCGAATGCCGTAGGTATAGGTACTTATTTATTGTAATTCCGGTCCATTTTAAGAAAATCGGAACAATTAACATAGAGGCGTTTTATGGGTTAGTTAAAGATTTTTGGAATCCAATCTCACACGGATAGAGAATGAAATATTCAGATACGTATTTTAAGTGATTCAATTTGAAACATCAATTTAATATATCGAATGGAGTATAATTTTAACGATATTATGATAACGACATATATTTTTTTCTTTAAAAAATATAAAACAAATTAATATTTTTTATTCTAATACTTCGATATTTAGTTCATGTAGGGTCTGTAGCCTACGATCTTATAAGTAGTGTTCGTTGCTGAGTAAAACAGTTGTTTTAAAGTTCAGTTTAGTATAAAAGTTTAGTTATAAGTAGTTTAGTTATATAGATCTAAGTAGTTTGTTTAAAGTTAAGCGCGAGTCTACGCTGTGACGTGTTGCCGTTTTAGTTATTGGCTGTTGACTGTCTGTAATTGGCTAAAAACCACGTCGCAGCGTAAAACGCTGACCCGTGAGAACTTGGACAAATATTGTGCGGTTTGCACAAACAGTACAGTTCAGTCGATTAAGTTTTAATCTAAGTTGAAAAATTTGTTCGTAATCAATTAAATTGATTCATTGCTTACGGAAATGACGTGTACGTATGCCATGAAAGATTGCAAACAACTACTAGATTCGACAGTTTACACAGAATATAAAAACTAAAACATTATTTAGTTTTCCGTCAATGCCTACACATTGTAGTGTAGTGTAGACTGATTAACACGCACTACTCTGAATGGAATGGAATGGAAGCTGAAAGCGATTCATAAACTACCTTCAATAATAAAAAAATATATGATAAAGTACCTACATACCTACCACCTATACACTATATACTTTGAAATACATGCCTACCTATACACAATACCTAAATAATAACATAAAATATTGTTTTACCTAAATGAGTAAATATTTTTACTTCTGCCCGGATTTTCTTAACTTTTTATACTAAAAAAATAATTGGCTGTGAGATATATACCTACCTATTGCTAAAGAAATATCTCGCGTTTACATGGATTAAAGCGGTTTCTTTATTTGCTTCACAGTGTGTATATTATTTATGGTTTTATATAAAGCGTCATGCACGTGTTCCTACTTGTGTACAAACGTCATACAAAGTTAACAATGTTAAAAACAAACTGGACTAACAGTCGGAAACAACACATTACCCATGTAGGCACAGGTGGTACGTTTATAACAACGTAGTACTTGTTATTTGTCTTTTCGCGGTCAATACCAACGTACTTACTTACCTAATAGAATATATTTTTAAATAGGTATCTAGGCTAGGTTTTTTACAGCCAACTGCACTAAAATTTATGCTCGTAGGTGAATTTGATAATTACAGGGAAAATAATAAAAATAACAGCGAATTAACTGGTTCCAGTTTAAAAAAAAATAGCACAAGACTCAAGATTGATTTGTAAAACGCCTATATTATACTGGAGGATTAGGTTCCTAGGTACATACTTAAATAGGTTGGTGGTACTCTGCATCAATTGTAAATTATTAGAATATAATTTTAAATTGCATACCTATTTGTTTAACTTAATATTTATTATTAGTCATAGGATATATTTATTCATAAAATAAAAAAAGCCTCGGGGATAATAGGCCCCTTTAAATATTAATTTTATTTATAATATCGTAAGTCTACGAAACCTAACGAAAAACATTTGCGAGTATCACGTAGGTAAGTATTACATCAAAAGGCACATTTAAATTCTAGGCATGTTTGCTTCGAATTTAAATATTAATTTCATTAGCGAACTGGCGACAGTAAATATCCAAAGAAAGGTGATGTCAAAACTACTGCTCAAATATTTATGCTAACTCTATGAATATTAATAAGGAATCGAACGATCGTGTTCGCTTCACGCTTGACGCGAACGAATTCAAGTATTAGAAACCATAGACATTCCCGCGCTCAGTCTAATGGACGTCGACGGTGAAAAACTGTGGAAAACAAAAGACAAAATATAGACAATAAAACTTTTTAGGGCAGGATTTATTCTTTTAAAATCTTTTCATAGAAAATCAACGTTTTTGATACGGTTCACTGGTGGCAAGTTAACGTCGTCTATCAGGAAAACCAAGATGTGAAAAGACAAAATCATATTTGTTTTTTTTTTTTAAATTACGGTGTCTAAAAAGGTTATATATGATTTCTAGGTTTGTCATTGGCAAAGAAGAATATTCAACAGACGGTATGATGTCATCATTTAATTTGTCAAAACAAAAAAAAGCTTCAAACGATAAAATACAAAAAATAGAGTGCCTAATTAGGTAACGATATTAAAATGTCAAAGTCGACTTTTTTGACTACGTTCAAAGTTTTACGAGATTTGAGAAATATTACTTATTTAATTAGTGATATTAGCGATTAAAAAGGAAACCATACAAGATTGTTTATTTGGTGGATTTATGTATTATAAAAGCAGTTTCAGACTTTGCTATAATCTACTCATGTATTTCGAGTTCTTTCACTTATTTTTTAATTGTTGATAGCTAAACGTTTGACTGCCATCACACCTGATGGAAAGTGAAAATGCAGCCCAAGGTGGAGCACGCATATTTATAATCCACTTGGTTCACTCTTGACTTGAAAAGTCCAAGGTTGTCAAGCTCCGGAAATATTCCAAATATGAATATGCTCAGGGGATATGCTCTATCCTTGACGTTTATAAAAGTTTTAATAGCGGAGCATTGTACTCGCTAATCGACTAAAACACTACTAGTCCAAACCAGCCTTAAAATCCAGTCGACCTTGCGACGCAGCAATCGTGATCAAACGTTCGAATCTCAATCGACCGTAAAAATTCTTGATCAAATTATCTCGGAAATCCGCAATTAGGAACGTCGAGTCGTTTAATATCGGTACAGCTGTAGGTTTCAATGCAACATTGAGTGATGCTTTCGATTTCGACACGGATCACTTAGCATTCGTTCCATGATTGCTAGCGTCTAGAACATTACAGGCAAACTAGAAAGGTCAGCTTCATCAAGACCTACCATTAAGGGCCCCTTATGTCGAAGATTTAGGTATTTAACTCACCCAGTCGACTTGCATCCGCGTTACGCGGGAGCCGACTTGATATGAACTCCGGTGACCCTTTGACGGCGGGCGAGAACGCCACAGTATAACATAATGCAGTAGGCAAAGTAAGTTTAATATTATTGACTATATTCTTTTAGTACCTATATTGAAATGAAAGTTTATTAGATTTAAATAGGTATTAACTGTTAATATATACTCTAAAAGTCTAAACTATTTGAATTAGTGAGGTGATGATGATATGATGATTATAGGAGAGTTTGTGGTACCTACCTAAAAATACAAACAACAAATTAAAACAAACATAATTGTTATGTACAATATTTATTCTCATTTATTATACTTACAGGTTGATTTAATATGATGTACAGAATGCTTATTTTGAATTAAAATTCATTATAATTTGTTGTTGTGACGTGCTTTTTCCTGTAATTGACTAAACAAGTAGTTGATGTCAGTGATGCGTCTCCCTGAAGCTGGTTGAAACTCGTATTCTTGATTTTCAGACTCTACGAGAAAAGGGTCATCTTGACTAGATTTTCTGCAACAATAAGTGATTTTTGATATTTAGTCAAAATTTTTAAAATTCTTAATATGGAAAAAAGCAATGCTTTTAAGCTATAAATTATATTTTATTTCCATAAACTAACAAAATTATAAAATGATGAAGAATTATAAGTAGAAAATATTTTTCCACACTGGTATCATCGCAGTAAAATGTAAAAAAAAAATTATCTACTCCTGGTTTGTCCTGGTACTCCTGGTTTGTTATACTGTCATAACAGTGACATTATCATGTCATTTTTTTGTTTACAAAAATAATCTCCAATTCTGAATCAGACTATCCTTATTAATATTATAAATGCGTTTGTAACTCTGTCTGTCTGTCTGGCTTTCACGCCAAAACTACTGAACCGATTGAAATGAAATTTGGTACACAGATAGTTGAGGGCCTGAGGAAGGACATAGGCTACTTTTTATCGCGAAAAATGGGTTGTAAGGGGTTGAAAATAGGGGTTGAAAGTTGTATGGAAGTATCGTCATTTTTAGAGCTAGAAACTTAAAACTTATTTTTTAGTCTGTTGATCTAAATATATATAACTCAAAGGTGACTGACTGACATAGTGATCTATCAACGCACAGCCCAAACCACTGGACGGATCGGGCTAAAATTTGGCATGCAGGTAGATGTTATGACGTAGACATCCGCTAAGAAAGGAAAATGGAAAATTATTTTCCAAAGAGGAGAAAAATAGGAAAAATGGTTTAAAGAAAAATCAACGCACAGCCTAAACCGTTAGCCCTAGAAGCATGAAACTTAGAAGGTGTGTTCCTCTAATAGAGCAGAGGTGCACTAAGAAAGAAAATAGGAAAATTATTTCCCTAAAAGAAGAAAAAACGGAAAATGATTTTAAGAAAAATCACAAAAAATAGCTTTACAAAATACGCAAAAAAACATTAAAAAAAATTCAGCTACCGCAGCATCTGGCACCAGGTTCGATTACACACAAAGGTTCACAAACAAACCGATGATAACCACTACGACAAAATCGCGGGAAACATCTATCATACTTAAACTAAACACTGCTGAAAAAAATCGGCAACAACAGCACTCGCATACTGAAACTATTACACGGGTATTTATCGCGTTAATTACCTTATTTTATTTATTTTCCCGACGTTTCGGCTATGTTGCAATAACCGTGGTCGCGGGCTGACTGGAGCATTGACATGAGTGCTACCGTGCTTTGGTGTGGACACCAAAGGACAGCATACCGTTGCAAATACCTGGTGTGTATAAGGTGGACTGCAGTTGTGGCCGTGCCTACATTGGCCAAACTAAGCGCACAATAGCAGAGCGAGTAAAAGAACACATTGCTGCAGTTAAAAACCGCCAGGTAACAAAATCAGCTATAGCAGAGCACCTTGTGGATTCAGGCCCTAATCACTGGATTGAACTACATGATCCCAAGGTGCTAGCCAATGAACGGCACTACCATAAAAGGCTGGTACGTGAAGCGATTGAAATCAGTAAGTATCCTAATTTCAATCGTGAAGATGGTTACAGACTTTCACAATCGTGGAATCCCGTCATTGGTAGGTGTGTGCGTCGCGATACCTTACCACAGTGCGTAGATACTATTAGTGTTGTGTGTCGTAGTGCGTGCACGGACATTACGAAAAAAGAAGATCAAGTGAGGGTAGTTAGTGATACTGCCTCCACTTCTCAGCCACGGTAGCACTCATGTCAATGCTCCAGTCAGCCCGCGACCACGGTTATTGCAACATAGCCGAAACGTCGGGAAAATAAATAAAATAAGGTAATTAACGCGATAAATACCCGTGTAATAGTTTCAGTATGTGTTATGATCGCGAAAGTTTAAAAAGTACTAACAGCACTCGCCTTCAAATTCAAATACACTCTAAAGTAAAAGCTCAAAACTATAGTAACCAGCAGTTGGTCATGTCAAATTAAAAAAATCTGATACGGTTATACACCAACACGCATATGAAATCCCAAATTAGCCACTAATCTTATACCTTTAAACGAGAAAATCTTGTATATATCTAAATATATAAAACTCTTACGTTACTGACTGACTGACTGACTGACTGACAATCAACGCACAGCCTAAACCGTTAGTCCTAGAAGCATGAAACTTGGAGGGTATGTTCCTCTTATAGCGTAGAGGTGTACTAAGAAAGGAAATTGGAAAATTCTTTCCCGAAGAGGAGAAAAAGGGGAAAAAAGGTTTAAAGAAAAATCAACACACAGCCTAAACCATTAGTCCTAGAAGCATGAAACTTGGAAGATGTGTTCCTCTTACAGAGCAAAGGTGCACTAAGAAAGAAAATAGGAAAATTATTTCCCTAAAAGAAGAAAAAAGGGAAAAATAGTTTAAAGAAAAATCACTAAAAATTGCTTTACAAAATACGCAAAAAAACAGTAAAAAAAAATCTACTACCGCAGCTTCTGTCACCAAATTTGAATACACACAAAAGTTTACATAAACCCCACCGTAACCACAAAGACAAAATCGCGGAAAACACCTATCATACCGAAACTAAACACCGCACCGCTTCAAAAAATGGCTAAAGAACATGCTCAAAACTATGGTAACCAGCTGGTCATGTCAAATTAAAAAAATCTGATTCGATTATACACCAACACTAATACAAACCCCCAAATTAGCCACTAATATAACATAAAATCACAAAAAATATCTTTACAAAATACGCAAAAAGTTTTTCAGCTACCACAGCATCTGTCACCAGGTTTTAATACACACAAATGTTAACAAAAAAAACCAATGATAACCACTAAGACAAAATCGCGGGAAACATCTATCATACTTAAACTAGACACTGCTGAAAAAAATCGGCTCCAACAGCACTCGCCTTCAAATACACTCTAAAGTACAAGCTCAAAAATATAGTAACCGGCAGTTGGTCATGTCAAATAAAAAAAATCTGATTCAATTATACACCAACACGCATACGAAACCCCAAATTAGCCACTTATATAACATAAAATCACAAAAAATTGCTTTACAAAATACGCAAAAAAAACATAAAAAAATTGTCAGCTACCGCAGCATTTGTCACCAGGTTTTAATACACACAAATGTTTACAAAAAAACCGATGATAACCACCAAGACAAATCGCGGGAATCATCTATCATACTTAAACTAAACACCGCTGAAAAAAAACGGCTACAACAGCACTCGCCTTCAAATTCAAATACACTCTAAAGTACAAGCTCTAAAGTACAAGCTCAAAACGATGGTAACTTGCATTTGATCATGTCAAACTAAAAAAAAAAGATTCGATTATACACCAACGAATACGATAGCCCAAATTACCCACTAAAATAAAATCACGAAAAAGAGCTTTACAAAATACGCAAAAAAACATTTTAAAAAAAATCTGCTACCGCAGCATCTGTCACCAGGTTTGAATACACACAAAGGTTTACAAAAAACCCCATGATAAACACTAAGACAAAATCGCGGGAAGCACCTATAATACCAAAACTAAACACAGCTGACAAAAATCGGCTACAACAGCATTTACAATCTTTCGAACACACTTTATATAGTTTTGAATGCAAACTCAAAATTAAGGTAATCAGCACTTGGTCATGTAAAACCAACGCATACATAACCCAACTGAGCCACTAAGACAAATTCACGAAAAATAACTCACAAAAAATACGAAAAAAACAGTGAAAATATATCAATAGTTGTCCGCTTTCCACCATAAAATAGTTTCTTTTAAACTAACTCAAACTATGACTTTATACTAACCACGCGGACGAAGTCGCGGGTGACAGCTAGTATATATATATATATATTTAGGATCTCGGAAACTGCACCAACAATTTTCACGAAATTTACTATACAGGGGTTTTCGGGGGCGATAAATCGATCTAGCTAGGACTCATTTTTAGAAAATGACGAGAAGTTGGTGTTTTGCAATAATCAAACATAAACTCAATATACGACTGTTCCTGCCATCTATTGGCGATTGTGAGCAACTCACTGCAAGCTAGATGGCGTTGTTAATTAAAAATAAGCCAATAAAGATACGACTCTTCCTGACATCTATTGGCAAATAATAATACTATTTTTTTTTAAACCCGAGCGAAGCTCGGTCATACCGGCTCGTATAACATAAAATCACAAAAATAGCTTTACAAAATACGAAAAAAAAACATTAAAAAAATTTCAGCTACCGCAGCATTTGTCACCAGGTTTTAATACACACAAAAGTTCACAAACAAACCGATGATAACCACTACGACAAAATTGCGGGAAACATCTATCATTCTTAAAGTAAACACTGCTGAAAAAAATCGGCTACAACAGCACTCGCCTTCAAATTCAAATACACTCTAAAGTACAAGCTCAAAACTATAGTAACCAGCAGTTGGTCATGTCAAATTAAAAAAATCTGATTCGATTATACACCAACACGCATACGAAACCCCAAATTAGCCACTAATATAACATAAAATCACAAAAAATTGCTCTACAAAATACGCAAAAAAAAACATTAAAAAAATTTCAGCTACCGCAGCATCTGGCAACAGGTTTGATTACACACAAAGGTTCACAAACAAACCGATGATAACCACTATGACAAAATTGCGGGAAACATCTATCAGACTTAAACTTAACACTGCTGAAAAAAATCGGCTCCAACAGCACTCACCTTCAAATTCAAATAATCTCTAAAGTACAAGCTCAAAACAATGGTAACTAGCAGTTGGTCATATCAAACTAAAAAAACGAATTCAAATATCCACGCGGACGAAGTCGCGGGTATCAGCTAGTTTTATATAAAAAAATATGACATTCAAAGTTTGTACTGGGGGGGGGAAAGGGAGGGGAGTACAGGGGAGAGTGTGGAGGGGAGGTGCGAGAAGTAATGCGGGGAGTGTGGAGGGGAGGTGTGGGGGGGAGTGTGGCGGGGAGGTGCGGGGGGAGTGTGGAGGGGAGTACAGGGGGGAGTGTGGAGGGGAGGTGCGGGGGGGGTGTGGACGGGAGTACAGGGGGAGTGTGGAGGGGAGGTGCAGGGGGGGATGCAGGGGGAGTACAGGGGGAGTGTGGAGGGGAGGTGCGAGGGGAGTGTGGAGGGGAGGTGCGAGGGATGCGGGGGGAGTGTGGAGGGAGTACAGGGGGGAGTGTGCAGGGAGTACAGGGGGGAGTGTGGAGGGGAGGTGCGAGGGGTGATGCGGGGGGGGCGTGGAGGGGAGTACAGGGGGGAGTGTGGAGGGGAGGTGCGGGGGGGCGTGTGGAGGGGAGTGTGGAGAGGAGTGCGGGAGGAGTTTAGTGGGGAGTGCAAAGGGGGAGAAAATTAAAAATGCTACCCATAGACACTATACCACGCGGACGAAGTCGCGGGCACAGCTTATAGTTAATATTTCATATTTCTTTCCGTACTTAAACTGCTTTAACTATACTGTGGCAAGGAGTTGGTACCTACATACTAAGTATATTCTCAGCTTTTTATGGAACAAAGTAGGTAAGTAACGTAAGGAGTAAAGTAGGTAATATTTAAATAGAACAAAGGTTCCTACATAATAAATAAACACGTACGTGCAAGTAATGTACTTACTTAACATTTCTTTGTAATGCATTCGTCCTGTTGCGTTTGTTAGCCATGGTGACGACTTAGCGAGATCAATTTTAGTTTATTTTCGTAAAATCACTGCACGTCACAAGTCGCGCGTCGGGCGGGAAGAGCACTGGCACAGGTCCGGCGTCGGTAAGCGCTACCGCGCGACTGACTTAGCCCACGGCATCGCGCCGCTCGTGTGTTTGTAGGTAAATAATTCATTATAAATAGGAAAATAACATTATAACATCCAACTCAGCGATTTGTACTAGAAAAGTGATTTATCTAAAGATTGGTGTAAAAATAAAGTCAATATTTTTTTTATTTTAGGCACAGTATTGAATTTGTTTTTTAAAAATAGGCAACTTTGGTATTTTTTTCTATCGAACGAAATTCATCTGATTGTGTAACTGTAAGCGAATTGTACTCTGTAAGATCCTCAACTAAAACATATATTTTTTTCAGAATTTTACGTTAATTTTTGACTGATTCATATTGATTTTACAACAGCATTTGCGGCATAAGCAGCTCTTAATACTTTAAAAAAAATAGAATCAATAAAATCTTTTTAAATCTGAGCAGTGCTATTTAATAGACAAAAAAGAGAATGCATCATCATTCATCAGATGCGGTACGATGTTGGTTCTATCGCAACCTAGGCAATACCTACCTCTACCTACATTATAAAACGGAGTATGCAGGTATATTAGTACGTACTTTCGATTTCGTGAGGCCAGTAATTAGCATGGCCTCGGCATACGTGAGTTGCGTACCTCGCTTACTCGTGATTCGGAACGGAACTGGCCGGTGCAAGGCGGGACACTCGCGATTTGGAATGAAGCGCGCGGAAAGGAAGCCATTTTCACTTTCTTTTGAAATATTTTAGCGTTCTATATTCAATTCAACTGATTAATATGACTGACGGTCGAGCGCTTGCGTCAGCGAGCAACGAAATCACTATTGAACAGAAATTCGATTTAATTATAAAGTGGACGCTTCAGTTACGAAAACAAATTTATTGTAAACAGCCATGTCTCATTCGAAGCATGTTATAATTATCGCAAATTATTGCAATATACTTATCTATATACCTACTACTACTACCTACTTATCTATAATAAGGAAGTTTTTGACACTTGTTCAAATAATCGATATGTAATTAAGTCCAACCAACATTTTCAATATCACTTAGGTATGCATAAGTCATTCAAGATCGAGAATATTCTAGATATTATTGTTAAATATTATCGACGTACTTATACATCTGTTGCGAACACACGCGTGATTTTGAAATATTTAGAACAGGCACCCGAAAGATCATTACAGTATTTCACTGGTACATTACCTACCTCAATAAGTCACATCTAACTAAATGCATGCACTTTCCGTTCCGCATAAATATTCAAATAATAAGGCTATGCATTACAAGTCAAAGCAACAGAGTAAAACTTTTCTGACCGACCTTAGACACATAGCAACACGTACCAATTAATTATATAGGAGGGCGCGGTCTGTACACAGATAAAGTAGTCAGAAAACAAGTTTATTTTATATCGTTGTTTGTCCCCGTGTGACATTATTAATAGTATCGATAAGTGTGTTTTTAAATGATCTCGTTCAATTTATTATGTGATTTATAATCGTACAATGTAATTTGCTACGATCGTACACTCGTAGGCTATCAAAATAAAAACAAAAGTTGTAGCAAGAATGAGTAGGTAATGAAATATTCTACCTAAATTAGTATAAAATAAAATAAAAGCAGATACCTACTTACAAAAGAGCATTAAAGTAAAATACCAACACACCCTGTTGAGTAAAGCTGTTATTTTGTTCTTTTTTTTTGTCGTGGTCTCATGGTTTGTGAGTTCGTTTTTAAAAGTTGTTATGTCGCTCTACTCTTTTGTTTTTTTTTCATGTTTCAATTCAGACATGTCATGTCACGGTCACCGCGTTTTGCCACGATATGACCGATTGCTACCAAAAGTCAAAACCATGGCTTTTTATTATAATAGCGTTCAATGGCACGAGATTACATCACAATGGAATTAAATTCTAAATTCAAATTGAAATAACAATTTCGCGCGAACCGGATAATACAGGCTGCCTATAAAAAATAACACCTTTTCAATCAGTTCTTCGAACACAGGAAAAGTGGACAGTGAATGTAAATTTTTTCATTGTTATCTTCAATGGGGTAATTTTCTTGGATTTTCCCAATGACCTAGACACGCACGGAATTGATCATTTTGTGAACACGAATAATTGGTCTTTTGTCTTTTAGGTTACCGTGAATTTAATTTAAATTTGTCTTTTAGTTTAATGCTTTTTTACGAATTCATGTTATAAAAATCTGTTTCTAGATTTAAATACAAACAAAGATTTCACATTCATCTTGGGTGTTTTTTCTTCTAAGTATTTTAGTGCAGACAATCGTTGGAGCAACCGAATACTAGAGTGGACACCGCGGTTACTAGAAGCACTGGAGGAGAAGAGCCGAAGATCGGGCTCAGTGGCGCGTCTTGGGAGAGACCTAGGTCCAGCAGTGGACTGATATAGGTTGATGATAATGATACCCTAGCTTTTCATCATATTTTTAAACAGTAATTTAGTATGTAAGTTCTAAATAGCGTTTTCTTAAACAGTCCAAGCTCGTGACAATGTCTCAATAATCATGGAAAACTTCTAAAAACAACAATAAACTTCGTAGTACAGAATTATCCTGTTACTTAATAAATTAACTTTCTAAGGGCATTAAAACCTTGCCTCGCATTGTAGATCAAGGGCGGCCCTGCAAGGTCCCGCGCTGGCGAGTAGTAGATGCGCCTTCGCATACAAACCACAGCCTCCACCCCGTGAGGCAAACTCTTGGCATCCGATCTGTATTTTATAACGTGTTTGGATTGTGCGACTAGATTTATAGATTTGGCAACAGTGTATCCAGTTTAAGGCTTTTGTATTACGTAGATAGATAGCATTAACAAAATCTGCCCACTTGTCATACTCAATACATTTATTGCATACACATGGTTTAGTTTAGGTACAACCATAGTTCGTAGGTGTAAGTCAGTATCACATGGACCCTGTGATCTGATCTGACCTATGGAGGTAGGCCGAGGTTTATAGACAGTAGTTGGTACGTATATATTTTATAGATTGAGAATTTCCAGGCATTATAATGATAGTTTGTTATCCTACACTAATATTATAAACGCGAAAGTTTGTAAGTATGGTTGGATGGATGGATGTTACTCAATAACTTTTAACTTTAGAACGACAGAACGGATTTAGATAAAATTTGGCACAGATATAGATTATGATCTGGAACTTTTAATCCCGGTAAAATGTATGGTTCCTGTGGGATGCATTTGTTTTTAATCATATGTATGCGAGAAAGTCGTGTTTATATTATAACTCAAGAACGGCTCAGCAAATTTGGCTGAAAATTGGTGGAGAGGTAGCTTTAATCCAGGAGACATACATTGGTTACTTTTTATCCCGAAAAAATAACGAAAACGGGCCGAGCGAAGCCGCGGTGGAAGCTTGTATGATATAAATTCCAGTGTTTTCATTTTGGCCCGTCAAATTGCAGGCCAAATTCCAAAAGTCAAAAGTAATTTATAACTATAGTGCTAATGTATGATTTACAACCTAAAACAACAAAGTTTTAAACATTGTGATAAGATTTGGTATTCGAACAGATAAGAGACGTATTTGTTTTTCAGTTATTGGCAACGAATGCGCATTGCATTCTAGCAGTGACACAGTATTTTTCACAGTAAATACTTCAGTTCAGTATGTGGGTGTAACTGCAGTAGACTCCCATAGCTTAAAAAGAAAAAATACTCGTTTCTAGGGAGATATTAGAGCGATAGCGCGAATACTTCGTAAATTGTTCGTGATACCTGGCTGTTATATAATGTTTTATAATCCAATTTACATAAAGTATACACTGAGAGAAAAAA